>BQMZ01000005.1:0-177533 GCA_036984285.1 Chlamydomonas sp. KOR1 | reverse complement strand
CCGCTTACCTGAGTGCCTTACTTGTGGTGCTCTTTAATGATTTGCGGTGGATTTGAAGCGTTGTAGTTGTCGCTGTAGTTGCTGCGCCGCAGTCGCGACTTTGCAAGACGCCCAGCGTTTGAACAAAGCAGGGACACTGAGATACTCACGGTGTTGCAAGGCATGTAATGAGATTTTATAACGCCTTTAACGCCGGTTAAATTGTCGGCCCGTGATCTCCCGCGCGGCTAGCCGTGCGATCACAAAGCGCCAGAGCCTGACAGTCCGCTGAGGACGTCCAGCAAGCACGTAAACCACTGCATTGCCATCGTTATTTTATGGAAAAGCAGCCTGCTGGCCGCGTGAACGATTTCGCCGAGGCTGTGGTGAATCTGCGCTTGCGGCCAGCATCAGGGAAGGGCATAGATCGATTTGCCGCAACATTTGTCTTTAAACAAAGTACTATGTAATGTATAGGGCGGTAGAGGACTGACCTAGTTTGCCCAGGCTCCGCATTCAAGTTGCGCTGCCGTACCGGTACCCCATGCTTTGTGTGACAAGCTCTGCGTCTGGCCACGCCTTTACTGCTACCGCTCTTGGGCCACTTCACGTGTTGCATGTGCATGTATCAAGGCTGGGATGGCGGCTTGAAAGGGAATGCCCTTTGATACGGGTGCAAGGGGGCAAACCTGGGCTAGGGACCACCCTGCCCATGCCCGTGCCTCACATGACACACCTTCCTCCTGTGTACGCCCGTATCCCTGCCGCTTGTAGCCAGTTGGCGTGTTACATAAATATGCACCGATTGACGAGGCGGCGTAACAGCAAGGGTATGCTGGTGCGGCTTATCATGCTGCAGTTGATGCGGCTTCACATGGGTATGCTGGGCTGCCGTGGCAGGACAAGTGGAGGGTCTCTGCCTCACGTGTTACGCATTCTATGCTGTGCGCGCCCATCTGGCTGCTGCTCGAGTATACATGCTACATGGAGATGTACTAAGGAAGGGGTGTCAGCGTTACGGTGTGTCCGCAATATAATAGGGTAGGACTACGGTACGCTGGGACCAGGGATCCACCCTGCCCCGCCCATGCACTATATGGTCTGCGCTGGCGGCAGCCCACGCCAGTGCGTGGCGGCATGCGTCGGGATTATGGTTGGGATGAGCAAAGGACATGCCTTGGAATGGGACGGAGAAGGCGTCTAGGGATGCACCAAAGCATTCGTCCTCAGCAAATGGTGTGTAATAGCGGTCAGCAAGAGTCCAGCATTGAGGGGGGAGGAGAGCGCTCAGTGTACGATTGGCGAAGCGTGGCTATTAGCTGGGAGGAGAGGGTTGTTGTGCTAACCTCACTGGTATCAGTGATGGCATAGTGACCACGTTTGGTGCCTTGCCGGTAGCGCTGTAAGAGGCGGGCCACCGCCTCTGGGAATCCATCCCTGAGATTGTACTTAGTGACCAGCCCAGGGTTGGCCTGCATGGCTTGATCTTACCGTATACGAGGCCATGCAGACGTTCGTGGCCAGGATCCTACCCATCTGCCGTCGGGTGTGTAGACGTGGGCCAGGTTATCAACGCCTACCGTCTGTTCCAAGCGTGGCTCTGTGGGGTGGGTGCCTACTTGGATAGTGTGCACCCGTCGGGTGTGGGGCCCGCTAACGTCAATGTCCCTATCCGGGTTGCAGGAATGACATCGATGCGGTGCTGCGCCTGAGGAGACGCCGGGTGCTAAGTTCATCTGCTTCGCTGGCTGGGAGCCAGATGCCTTGCCGCTGGCGCTCACTGAGGTGGGTGTCTCGGCAGGTGGGGGTGCGGGTGCTGGCTTTGGCGGCTTTCTGCTTCATACTCCTTGAGGAGTTGTGGCCAGCTGCGACGACAGTGGAGGCCGGTTCCCACGCTGGTTGCCACTCCACTCGGATCAGCTTGGCACCCCTAGTTCGGGGCCAGGGTGCCAGCGGATGTGTTTGCGGGTTGATACCCCAGCAGCTGGTAGGCGGGGAGCAGACTCTCAAGTATAGTGGTGGGCCGCCATGCAACTTCATAGTATCGCCGTGTGGAGCCAACCGCCGCTTCACCCTGTCGCAGGGGCGTTGCTGGTTTGTCACCGGGCCGGTCAGGATTTGTGTCGCCGTCAGATCCGGCGTGAGAGCAGGGTACAGAGGCGGTCCGCCATCTGCCTGCGGTCGGCGTGCCTTGAGGACAGAGGTAGGTGGCCCGGGGTTGAGAGCTGCGCACGGGCTGCCTGCCAGGATGACTTGACATCGCAGCGCGGCGCTGGAACCCAGCTGGTAGGTAGGCAGGTTTAGCATGTGAGCCAAGGCCCGACTGCCTTAAGGGCCTTCAAGAAGGCCTCGGACAGCATCAGGGTGTGCACTGCAAGGGCGTGCTCGTCTGGGCTGCACTGTACGTTCTAAAATGAACGTATTTTTAGAAATACGTAAAATACGGGGGTCTGTTCGCAAAATACGCTCAAATACGCTAAAAATACGCTCGTGCCAGTCCACCCCCCTGGAGCAAGGGAGGTCCCCTCCCGTGTGCTGCCAGACATCAGGATCTCCTGCAAGGCATCAGGCAACTAAGCCACAAGATATTGAGGCATGAGAAGTGTCTCGCATATGCGTATGCAGCCGTTGTGGTGTGGTTTTGCTGGCGCCTGATCTCCCTGGGACCTCCCTGGGACAGTCCTGGTGCGTGTGACACTGCCACGTGCCGTGCCTGGCCTGGACCGCAGACCGTATTTCTCTCATGTACGGCAGAAAATGAACGTATTCCGTACATGTACGTACTTCGTATTTGTACGCGTACAACGTACTGTGCAGCCCAGGTGCTCGTTGCTGTACCGGTCTTGTGGTAGGTTCGGAGGTGTTCCTTGACCGCGGCCCAGCAGGCCCCGTTGGCAAGCGCTGTCCCGGTGCTGGGAATGGCCGTGCGGGTGTTCGCGCAGATACGGGCTTCCTGACGTTGCTTTTTGGTGGGTCGAGGGTGGTCTGACCTAGGGGTGTTGGGTTTGTCCATGTCGACATCGTGGGGGCCGGGCTCTTGGTGCACTGGGGCTGCAGGGAGGTGTTCTGGGGCTGCAGCGGGGGTTGGGTCAGGGGCGCGGGGCACCAGCCATCTGGTGAGGCGCTGTTGGGGGTCGGGGCGGGGCAGGGTGTCCTGGTCGAACAGGTGCCAGGGGACGAGGGGGGATAGCACGCTGGTGGGCAGGGAGGGGGCTCACTTTGTTGTATTTGTGAATTGGGCCCGTGTAGACCGTGGGGTCTATGCTGGTGCTCACGTAGAGGCTGAGGCAGTTGAGAGCACGCTTATGGCGCGGTCGCCCCAGGGCTTATCCTGGTCAGGTCGCGGTGTGGTGATCAAGTGGTGCACGCCCTGCCTGGCTGCACCCTGTGTCCGCAGGCTACAGAGATCAAGGCCGAGTTCGGCGAGCGTAATCACGCACTTCTGAGGCAGCCAGCGCTCGGTCTCTTGGTGGCGGGTTTGGGCCGCAGCCAGAAGGTTTAGGAGGCTGTTGAGGCGAGCAAGTCCTTTGCTCAGGCGGGCTTCGACGCTGAGGCCATGCTCCCTGGCAAGGGAGAGCATCTTCAGGGTGCTGTAGAAGTTGGCCTCACGGCTGAGGGCTTGGGGGACAGGCTGCCCGCAGTTGTATTGCGCGACGGAGGAGGGCGCGTGTGACCACACCTGCTCGCCGTCGTTGAGTGCCAGTGTGAGTGCGCGGTGGCTTTGGCGCACATACCGGGAGGAGAGACCTCACGCCGAGGCCGTACTGGTTGACTGGTAGGAGGACCGCCCGTGTGGGGAAGCCTCCTTTCAGGCCATAGCACTTGCGGGCCGCCTGGGCCACTGCACGGTCAATGACTTGGATGTCGGCTGGGGAGAAAGGCATGGCTGCGAGCGCATAGGCCATGGCGGGCTTGAGGCAGAGCTGTATGCTGCGCAGCCGCTGGTCCGGGGACGCCATAGATTGAGCAAGCTGTGAGGTTTTCTCTTTGAGGGCATCAAGGGTGGCTCGGAGCTGGGGCCGCCAGTCAAGATTCAGGGTAATGTGCACGCCCAGGTACTTGAAGGGTTCGGTTGGGGGGAGGTACGGGACCGCGGTGCCCCCAATCTTGGTTTTGTCGGCAAGCCGTTGTTTTAGGGTAGAGGGGCATGTTGCCCCTTTCATGCCACTGCCAGTAGCCCAGGCGGTGTGGTAGAGGGCTCCTGTGACGCGGCATTTGCTGTGGTTGACCTGGAGGCCAGCCCATTCGGAAAATCGTGCAATTTTGTCGGCTTGGATGGCGAGGTCGGTGGTGCTACTGGTGACGACAGCTAGGTCATCGGCGTACGCAGCTGAGCTCAGTGCATGTTGGTCGTTTTCGTGGGTGGACAGGCATCCGTACCGGTAGCCGCGGCCGCCAGCGTGCAGCCAGCGGAGGAGGGGCTCAATGAAGAGGACGAAGAGTGCTGGGGAGAGGGTGTCACCCTGAATCGTACCACGTTCATTGGGATGTCTGCGGTGAGTCCGCCGCGTTTGTGCGATGCGGTGCACGCGTCGGTAGAGGTTATGTACCACCCTGATGAGGTCACTGGGGAGCCCCAGATCCCACATGATTTGTACTAGCTTGTCGTGGTCTATGGTGTTGAACGCGGACGAGAAGTCAACGTGACAGGACGCAGGTCGAGCCCCCGAGAGGGCTGCATCCTCAATGGCGTGTATTAGGTTGAGGAACTGCCTTTCGGTGTTGCGACCTTGGAGGAAGCCCTCCTGCGCTGTGCTGTACACATGGCTCCGCTCAGCTCTTTGTGTTGGCAGAGATTGATGAGGCTGGTCCATAGCTTATACGTGGTGTTGGCCAGTGCTATGGGGCGCTTGTCTTTGATGCGAGGCTGTGCTCAGCACCAGGTTTGGGGAGGAGGACAGTGTCGGAGACTGTCCACTCTTCAGGTGTTTCACCTTTTGCCCACATTATGGTGAAGAGGTCGTGTATGTTGCGGAGCATGCTGTCGGGGAGGGCTCGCAGGAGCTCGTTGGGGATTCCGTCGGGCCAGGGGCCTTGTTGCGGCAAGGAACTGCACGCATTGGCGCAGTTGGAGGGGTCGGCTTCCAAGCCGGAGGGTTTCGTGAGAGTCCGGATGTTGTGTTTGGCGGAGCACGAAGGGGTCGGGGCACCCTTCTCATTCCAGGGGTAGGCCCGCCGCGCCTTTGTGGGTACGCGTTGATTTAGGGCAAGCACGGGTTGCGAAGTTTGGCAAAGTACCCGTGCAGGGCGTCGAGGATACCCTCGCTGGTGTGTACCACTTCACCGGTGTTTTTGTTTAGTAGTGCCCGGAGGCCTCGCTCCTGCCCTCCATTGTGGAAGATGGCCTTGTGGCCCCACCTGGCGTTTTTGGCGAACCGGCGCTGGAACGTCTGGCGTGAACGAACTGCATTCATGCGTTGGTGCGTCCTGATGTAGGTGTGTAGTTCGTGTTTAAGGGTATTGTCGCGCTGCGTCTCTTCTGTTGCCGCGGTGGGCTCGGGCTGCTGGTGGTTGCAGGCTCCTGCCTCTTGGTGTAGTATATTGTTGCTGCTGCTGCTGCTGCTGCTGCTGCTGCTGCTGCTGCTGCTGCTGCTGCTGTTGCAGCAGTTGTTGCAGCCTAACCTGTTCGGCTCCAAGTCGGGCTGCCATGCGCTTGATAGCTTTGTTGGTTTTTCGGGGGAGGTGCCTCTTCCCGGTTTGGGGCGGCTTTTTCTCATGGTGACTTATATAGATATCGAGAGCTGATGTGAGGGTTTGCATGAGTTTGGCTGCGCATGTATGCATTCAGGTCGAGGGAGTCAACAGCTGGTACATGGTGCAGCGCGTCCATGTGGGCGGCTGCTTGGAGGGCGGGTTTGTCCTCCTGTTGGTTGAGCTGGTCGATGCTCTGTACCGCACGCCGCAGGTGCAAGCATGTCCTCCAGGGTGGCGTTGTCGGCTGCCAGCTGAGCTTCCATGTCAGCACGGGCCGTGGCAGTTTTGGCGGGCGGGAGGGGTAGGATGACGACGTCCTGCCATGGGTGGTGTTCACTTGGCTGCGTGGTTACAGGTAGGGCGTGGTATAGGTGTACGCTGGCCGCAGGGATCAGTGCGGTCAGGCTGTGGTGATCGTACGAGCCGCCCAGCCAATCTGGTGACTCGTGCAGGGTTGCGTTGGGGTGCTCTCGAGGTATTGCTTGATGCTAGCGTGGGCTGGTGCACAGAGGAGGATGTCATCTATGCGGCTGCGGTGGTAGTGCCCGTTACTTTGCAGTTGAGAGAAAGTGGCAGGCCGTGCGACCGTGTTTGCATACGGCTTGACGGGAGCGGCGTTGCTGCTCGTGAGGAACTGCATGTGCCGCCGGTCCGAGGCAGTCAGCTCTTGTGTGCTGCGGTCAGCAGCCTGGCACACCGCATTAAAGTCGCCCGCTATGATGACGTGTGCACGGCCAGACTTAGTTGCTTGCTGTAGGGTCTGTTCACAGTAGGTGTAGAGGGCGTGCCGTAGTTGGAGGTCGGCGTCTCTTGCCCTGACGGAAGTAGACTCCGATGACGTGCATGGGGATGCTGCCAGGTGGTGCGAGGGTCACGTGGCATAGGTGGCCGTGGAGGTGGCGCTATGGGTTGGAGTGATTGCGGGTTGCATGAAGGCCGGGCTGCCGTACTTGGTAGAGATTGCGACCAGGAACCCGGCTTCCCTTTGTGTGCTCGGGCGGGCAACCGTTTTGGCGGCTTGGTGCTGCAGAACGTGGTGTATGCGGGGGTGAGGGCCCTCTTAACGGCCCGTGTGCCTTTGGTGCGGCCGTGGCTCAGCTTGGTTTCCGTGAGGACTGCTATGTCTGGTTGTTTATCCAGCAGTTGGTTGGTAGTAACTGCCAGGTTTTTGCCCTTGATGCCACGCCCGTTGTGCGTGAACACGCGGAGGTATTTATGGCCTGCTGGCGTTAGGGTCTCGGGGGCTGCCTTCTGGGTCAGCGGGGCTGTGGTGTGCTCAGTTGCCTCTGCGGGGGGGTCTGGCGGGGCATATATATTTGCCCGTTGCCTGTTGTCGGCTAGGGTGCGCGGCTTTTGAGGGTTCAGGTTGCCTGTCGCCGCGGTGTGGCTTTACGCGCGCGGTTTGTGGTGTGCGCCGCGGGTGTTCGTCGGGTTGGCGGGTGGGCGCGTCTTGGGGTTGCGGGTATGCGTGGGTGCTGTGTGCGCCTGTGTGTTGGTGGGGGGCGGCAGGGGACCACTCGCTGGTGAGGGTGTTGTATTTGGGCGTGCGTCGCGGGTGTGGGTCGCCTTGGGGGTGGGGGACGGGCCGGGGGAGACCAGGTTAATCAGGGGCGGTGTGGGTGCAGTGCCTTGTGCGGCAAGGGCCTGGAATTCGGTGTCTGCTGCCCAGGGGGGCGGGATCTCGGCCATGTCGGTTTGCAGGATCGTGGGTGCAGTGGTGAGCCTAACGTAACGTAGCGTATGGTGCAGTACACGTTCCGTTGCCAATCTGCATCAGTGTGCATTGGTACGGGGCGTGGGTTCAGGGAGTCTAGGTAGTACCAGGTGCCTTGGTGGAGTAACTGCCGCTGCATGGCTAGGCTTCAGCAGGATGAATCCTAACTCCCGCACATCTGGGGGTAGGAGGGACAGGCAAGGCTTCTATCTTCTTTCATTTTTTCGAAACTTTGACAAAATTGGGGAATTTTGATGAAAAGGAAACACCCTCCGGGCAGAGAGATTTCGAAAAAATGGGCGTCGTGATGACCTAGTTTCGTGGCTTCTGGGTCAGAATCCGCCCGTAGGGCGGAAAAATTACGAAAAGGTTGCAAAAATCTTGGGCGTTTTCATAACTCCGTACTAACAGCCCTACCTAGACGTAACCTGGCACGAACTTATTGACCCCACCACTGGCACACACCTTGCTACCAAAACACAACTCCAAAACCGGGTGGAACCCCAACGCCTCCTCCCTAGGCACACCCTTGCTCTCAACCGCCTAAGCCTGGCCCTGAGTGCGCGCGCTCTTGATCACGCTGGACAACCCCACACACCATGGACCCCAAGACTTCCACCACCACTCCCAGCCCAGCCCACCGACTACCTACCCAGCTGCTCAGTAGTGAGCTCCTCCAAGAGCACCAGGCTCCTCGCCCCGTAACCCAAGCCCTGATCACGAAGTACCTGGAGGAGGAACCAGGGCAAACCCGCACGCAAAGGAGTAAGATGGAAGCGCATCCAGGTAGCCAGGACCAGTCACCATGCAGCAATGCACACCCCCACAGAGACCCAGCAAGTCCCCAGCCACAGGCACCGCCCGCCAGTCGACCGTTCGATCCCGCCAGCAGAGGCCCACAGCGCTGAAAGATGGTTGGCCGAGAACACCAAGACCGACATTCAGACCACGCACACGGCCACCCCGTAGCGATGTCGATGATGATGGCGATGCTGCTGATGAGGAGGACGACTCCTCGCAGTCTGACCCCACAATGCTCCTCTCCCACTACGCTCCCCACACCTGGAACGCACTTATGGACGGCGTCCCACGCCTGGGCAGCTACACAGGCGCCCTACAGAAGCGGACTACGCAAGCCTGGTACCCAGGGCAATCCTGCCTCCCAGATCAGCCCCGCCCTCTTGCACCGTCTTGCAGCCTGGGAGACACCCGCACCAACGTCGCCCAACCCGGCTAGGAAGCACCCCACCCACCTCACTGCAGCGCAAGTCCAAACTCTTACCAGCACGAGTGGCGCCCCCGCCCCGCAGCCCCACCGCCTGTGTAAGTCCACCAGGGAACCCTACCCCACCCCAAGAAGCCACGGCACCTCGTGAAGCTGCAGCAGCGCCCCCTGATCCGATGGCCACAGACCCCAGCCACCGGCGGATGGGCGAGCAAGGAGAACCCCAAAGCCAGGCTTCGCGACGACGCCACTGGTGGGTGGCGCTACGACCAGGCCCTGCGACAGGGGACCCCCGCCCACTTGTCAGGAACGGGCGGACATAGTCAGCAATCTAAAGTTAACTCGCGCCCTGTATGATAGCATTGATAGGATCAAATGCCTGCACTCACGAGACCAACGCGCCAGAGCCAATGCGCCCACTGGTACGCCTCAGGGATCTCGCAAACGTAACACACACCCCACCAGGATCGCCAGGGCACCCCCACCCAAACGGCCGCAGCCCACGGCGACAACGCGTGAGTGCCCCGCACTGCCTCATACACCTTCCGCAGACACAGCAGGCCAGCCCACAAGCGACACCACGACACGTAAGCGGCCCGTACCGGACAGTGGCGCCGCCGCCGCCCCCACACGCAATGAGACCTACTATGAGGTCGAATGGCACACACTAAGGTTAGCTCAGCTGCCCTTGAGGCCTACAAACGCATGGGATACCCTGCCGCGAACCGACAGGCCTACTGGGCAATGGTACGGACCAACGGCTGGCAGATACATCCGCCAGGTCACCTGGGCCCTGACCCACGACCCCGAAGCACCATCAGAGACGACCCAACTTTAACACGCACGTGGCGGAGATGGAGCGGCGCCTGGCAGAACCCGCCCCGTTCCCACCCTCCAAGCGCCCAGGGCCCCATACCCAGCTCACGGTGCACAACGCCAGGGCCAATGGAAGCCCACGCCCAACGCGCAGCCGGCGCGGCTAATCCTGCAGTACACGGACATCAACACCCAAGAGTGTAACCCGGACAAAGACATCCACCCCAGTGGGCAGTATCGATACAAATTGGCCTCCTGCCCACCCACACAGAGCACCAGGAGCCCAAAGCGCACGTCTACGACCCCACAAGCAAATGTGTTGGCTCCATGGACCTACTCCTACACTCCCTGTCCGAGCGGTACCAGCATGCCAAAGCAACGTACCCTCGAGCATGCAGAGCTGGAAGCAGGGCGCAGTTTTGAAGAAAATGTGGCCCGCCTACTGCTAAGGTACCGCCGGGAGGCAAGCAAGCCGAGGGCTACACAGTCACGGCCGCGCATGAGCTAGCTGCCCCCACCCTGCTAACCCACTACCTCATGACCCACCTGGGCACCCGCACAGTTCGGTTCTCCTCCCCTGAATGTCTCCCCAAGGCCACCCAATACTTTACACCCCACCTTGAGGATGGCCTTTGGCGCCAGCCACGATGCCTACTCTGCACTCTTCAGCGGTAAGGCCCATCGCAAGATCCACCACCCACGCTTCGGATGGGGAGCGGGCGTTACGCTGGGCATTACTGAGTGCAGAAAGCGCGGAACCCGCCGCCACGTACCTGACGGTTCTCCTTTTCCCACATGGAACCAGCGCCCGCACACCCGTACCTAGACCTCCCAAACGCAGCTGCTGACCCACGCCCCGTACACCACCCCATGCTGAGGTTCCAATCCCCAGTTGAACACGGCACCAAACTGCCCCGAGACGGCTGGATAGAGCTCGCCTACCCCAAGGAATTGCCATCGTAGCTATCGCCAATGCCCTTGGGAGACAACTACTGGACACCAGCCCCCAGCCTCCTCCCGACCTGAACCTTGAGCCCTCCCCGGGAGGAACCCCCAACGTCCCCTACAGCCGGCCCAGAGCACACCACCGCCCCAGAACTCAACGACCCCCGCCGAAGAGAGAGCCAAGCCAAGCCCCCAGCCAACCACGGTGCAGCGTAGGCTTCGCCCATATCCCACCCAACGCCCGAACCCCTACTCGCCCAGCTTACCGTCCCAGGCACCGGGGGCCGCCTTGCAGACACAATCCGCGGTTACAGAGCCACGGTAGCGAGGCGGTTTGGCGAAGGGATCATGCTGTACACCGACGGCTCCTGCAGGAAGCAGCACGAGGGTCCCAACCTGCTGGGAGCCGCTGTGTACCGGGCCAACGGACCGGAAGACGACACGCTGCCCCCGCGTTACATCGGCGTAAACCCCAACGGACTGAACGAGACGAACACCATTACCCGTGCGGAAGCCAGCGCGCTCCGCTCCGCTCTGATGTGTACAGGACAACATCCGACCCTCTTTGCATCTTTACAGACTCCCTCGCTACAATCCACCTAGTTAGAAAGGCAATTCAGCAGCCGGATAAACTCCATATCTCCAAGCACCGCGACCTCCTAATGGCAGTGGTCGAACTCCTAGCTGACCGAGCCCGTAATCAGCTGCGAACAGTAATAAGGAAAGTACGATCTCATACTGGCATTGACGGCAACGAGCAAGCCGATCAGCTAGCCGAAATGGTAGCGCGTGGCGAGTGGGACGGCGAAATGGTTACGGAGCCAACCGACAACCAGCCCTTCTCCAAGATATGGTGGCTCCGCTGCAAGGAAAACGGACTGTACGTCAATGACCTTAACGTGGCCGTCAAGAAGGTAGCAACAAAGCAAGCCGCCCGAGGGTACGCTAAGCAGACCCTATACTGTGCAGGATGGGAAGCCGAGGCCCCCAACCTGTGCGCCAAGAGCAGCCACCGCCTGCACACCGACGGAAAACTCCGTGGGCAGCCACACGCACCGCCACCCTGGTGAGACACGGCGCCCTGTGGAACGCCAAACGTGCAGCGATGTGCAAGAGACCCCTTGTTATCAAAGGACCACCAGGGAGGCCCATTAGTGACGGCATGTGCCCCGCATGTGGCCAAGAGGACGGAGTGGGTCACATTATGGGTGGCTGCACCCACCGCGTATGCACGCAGCGTACATAGCGCGTCACAACAAGGCTGTTCAAACTGTGGCCAAGGCGATCTCCAAAGGACCCCAAGGCGGATGCTACATGATCATGGATGCGTGCTCAGCAAAAAACATGCCTGCACACGGCAGCCACCCGTCTCCCCGCATGGCTCTTTGCAGGCCTCATTCCAAAACAGCGAGCTGATGGCGTCCTCAAGCGTCCGGACCTCCTAGTCGTGCCCACCATCAGCCGCGAGACGGAATCAGAGGCCGGTGCCACGCATATACAGCGAGCGCCGCGAAACACAAAGTGTACATCATTGAGGTAGGATACACAAATGACACCCTGCACGACCAGAAGACAGAGGTGAAAGTACAGCAGCACGCCGAGCTTGAATCTTTACTCTTGCGAGCAGGCTGGGATGTTGAGTACAACATCCATGAAACTCTGACCCTAGGCAGGGGAAGCATCCGCCCACGCTTCCCTACCTACTGCGCCAAAACTTGGCTTAAGCTCGAGCAGACCAAGCAGGTGCTGCAACAAACTCCACCACCCACGCAGTCACCTCTGCACACAGTATTGTGTGTTCGCAGGGAACTTGAGCACGCAACCAATACCCGTCAGCCGCGGCCAGGTGAACCACCGCGATAACCCCATCACCACATCTTCCTTTTGAGGGGGTTCTGCACCTCTCCCCTTGGGGAGAGCGGGTCCCCCCTCGCCGGGTGGCTGGGGTAGCCTGTGGGGTCTAACACCCCTACCTGCTACTCCACCCCTTAACCCACGCCACGTGGCGCCTCGCCCGGCGTAACCATTATTATTATTATTATTATTATTACTAACAGCCCTCCAGGAAGATAGAAGCCTTGGGGACAGGGCTCCGGCGCATGTGTGGTGCCGGTGGTCGTTGGTGTTGGGCACGGCAATCAAGTCCACTGCGAGGGGGCGTGTGTTCCGCTGTGTGGGTGCGGAGGCAGTGGGGTGGTGGGCGAGGTAGTGTTGGACAATCATAGTAGAGAAGCACGCCACGTGCGTGGAACTGTTGTCTCCAGCCCCGGCGCCTGTTGTAGGCCCCAGCCCTGTGCAGGGCAGCTTCAACTCTCGTGCAGTACTCAAGCACATGATATCTGTCGAAGAGGGCTCCTCCGAGTAGGTTGTTGAGAGCATGCACGTGGCAGAAGTCTAAGACTTGCTTTTCAAAGTACATGGTACTTGGTGTGGGCCCAACTGGTGGCCAGGTGATGGGCAGTGGGGCTTGTGTTTGGGCTGGGGTTACAGGGGCCGCAGCCGGGGAGCCGTGGCACATGCCACGGCCCCGGTGGCGCCACTCCGGTGCCATCTGGGCCGCTGGTGGGCTGGTGCGCTGCTTTGGTGTTTGGGGGGCGGGCGTCTGGGTTGTATCTGTTGTTGTTAAGATGCCAACTGCTAGGCTGTCCCCTTATTGTGGGTTGCACAGTATGTTGTGTGTCGTTCTTCGTGCACCAGAGAGGGGTGTCGGGGTAGTACTGCATTGATGTGGTCGATCTACTTTTGACTTGGGGGGGAACTAGTGTGTTCGGCAGCAGGCGATACCAAGCTGGGCGTGGTAGCCACGGCGTGTCGGTGGTAGCGAGGAGAGTGGCGAGTAGGACGCTCGAGGTGGTGAGGTCCACAGTGGCTAGGGCTGCGCACTGTAGGCTAGTAGGGAAGCAAGTAAATGCTGATGTGCTGGTGCAGCCCACTGGAATGCAATTGCTGCAGGG
This sequence comes from Chlamydomonas sp. KOR1, assembly GCA_036984285.1. Classification (NCBI taxonomy): domain Eukaryota; kingdom Viridiplantae; phylum Chlorophyta; class Chlorophyceae; order Chlamydomonadales; family Chlamydomonadaceae; genus Chlamydomonas; species Chlamydomonas sp. KOR1. The sequence goes on along the minus strand of BQMZ01000005.1, from coordinate 164,206 downwards.
ATAGACATGAGGAGGGATGGCACTGGATATGCCTGGTGGCACGCGATGTGGGCGGCTACGAGAAGAGTCCAGTTAGAGGTTCGGATGCGTGGGGTCCGGCGTAGGTACCGGTACCCGAGTTGTGCTGTCCTGATCAGCAGTTGAGCCAGCCACGGGTGCGACATGATGTAGAGGCCACATCGTGCTGGAATCACAGAGAGGAGGAGCAGGCGGACCGCGGTTGCAAGATGGCCCTGCAGGCTAACGGCTGCTGCGAGAGGCATGCAGCTGAGGGCTGTAACAAATACCAGGTTCACAATGGGTATGGTGGTCAGTGCCCTACGTGCCACTGGGAGGTGGCTGTAGGCCGTAACTATGAGCACAGGCAGCAGGGCAAGCTGAGTGATAGTCAGTACTCCCCAAGCCATGTTGAGCAGGGCTCCTGTGTACGAGTCTGTCCCGTCCAGCGTGTACAGCCCACGCCAGAGGCGCCCGCACTGCTATTATTACGCATGTTTTAGATAGAGTGCTTAGCTGCGGTGTTAGGCGCAGCAGGGCCGAAGAAGTGACTGCCCAGCGCCGCGATCGTTGGTGTCCTTTCCAACACGCAGGCCCGGTGCAGCCAGTGTACCGTCTCAAGATAGTCCATGTTGAGAGCAGCGTATACAGAGATAGTGTAAGGATACCGGTACCTCTCGTTAAGCCCAGTTGCATACAGGCTTCGATCAACCTCCTGCCATCCTGTTGCAAGTCTGTGTCCGTCTCAATCCAAGAGGCCACGGCTAGTACTAGTGCGGTCCAAGCTATGACCTTGATAGGGCCAGCTAGTGCATCCAGGCCCAGGCCGCTGGTCTCGACACTGTAGGCGCTCGCGGGGGCCCGCTGGCGTAGCTCAGCTTGGCTGTCTCTGTACGCTGTTTTATAAAGTAGATGCTCTACATCTCGCTTATATTAACTGTGCTGCAGAGTGGTGCGCGGGTAGGCGACATGCGCGCTGTGGCATTTCCGCTGGTGGCTTGCTGTCGTGGTTGCAACTCCATTGTGCGGAGGGCATCACTGAGGGCTATGCTGGTTGCTGGTGCTGGTTGCTGGTGCCAAAGGCTGAGCTGTTGGTCGATGGGTTCATCGTCCCCGGGTTTGCGTCTCGACTCAGATGTCAAAGATGCTGTTGCAAGTATGCACAGCGCTGTGGCAGTGGGCCTTGCGGCTACAATGGACCTGGTCAATTATTGGAGAGCACGCGAGTCGGTCCTCACACACGCCAAACCCGTTAGGGAATGAACGCGGCGGTTCAGATACTCGGTTGGGCGTCCCAAATCCGTTGTTGTCCCGTAGTCCGCGGTCGTTTGACCAGCCGGACGGGCAACAGAAGAGGGCGGCCCAGGTGCAGGGTGCGGGGTAGAACTCCAGGGTGCCTGGCAGAAATGTCCTACCAAATAATCTCTTTTGGTATTTGTGGTAATTCTGGTAGAACCTGGTATAACTCAAAAATTGCGCCGCGAGACCCAGCAATGGTTCTACGGGAGTCCTGTCATCCCAAGCATGCACCTTAGACCTCCTTGCTTCTCCAGGTGCTTCCTGGTCAGCCAGGCAGGCCTTTTCCTCATGTTTCCTGGCCAGATGGTGACCCAGGGACCCAGACAGGAGCCTAGAACCCTCAGTGCGCTGATGCTTCCCCTTGTCCCATACCACTTCCCCTGCTTCCCCCCACCCTTGTACTTGTTGCATGGCCCCTCTCAGCCATATCGGGGCTTCAAATCCTGCTCACAAAGCACTCCTGCCGCACGGCAGAGCCTCTGCCGTACGGCCATGCAGGTTCTACCAGCACATTATTACCAACAACATTTGGTAAAACGACGGTAATACCATTTACCAGTACGGCATGGTAAAAGGTTCTGCCATCTACCCCGCACCCTGCCCAGGTGAGCGTCTGAAGCCGAGGTTTACCGAGCGGCTTCCAGAAACCTCCTTGCAGGTTAGTAGACAGAGCACAATGCAGAGCACCAGCTTGCTACAAACCTGCCGCTTCCGCTGACCATGGTTACCCGTCGCGACCGGAGCGCTAGAGCTGTTGAGCTTGCTATATGCCATTGTTTCTTACATTCTTATATCCATGCAATATAGCAATGTATGTTGCTTCATGTTCACCACAGCATATGGCAGAGGAAGTCCCTGTGTACAGAGGAAGTCCCAGCATACAGGAGGAGCGTTTTCCAGCGGCCATCAGCAGAAATGAATGGCACTGGCAAAAGCCGTCGAAGATGAATGATGCAGGGTTGTTCCATACGTATACGCGTATAAATACGTATACGTATACTACTTCGTATATAGTGTCAACTTCTGCCGGCCATACGTTTTTAAATATACGTTCGTATACAAGCCCGCCCGGCCATGCCGGCTTTGGGGCCCGGCTCTGACAAGGCGTACATGTCCTCCCGCTTCAGCCGGCCATGCCGGCTACGCATTTTGTGAATTGTTTCAAGAAGCTGGGCAGCTCCACTACCGATTGCAATTTTGCGCTGCCGCGAAGCTCCATTTCGGTCGGCCGCAGACCCTAGCCCCCAGCCGCGCGCTGTCAGCCGCGGCCACATGATAACACACAACAGCAACATGATGTAGAGCTGTTATTGCGACCTCCTAGACGTCTAGGAGGTCGCAACTCGCAAGCAAGCCCCAGCAAGCCCAGCTGAAAAAGTCCCGCTGCTCCTGCCTTTCCCGACTGTCCACATGAAACTACTACTGCATTGCCCTAGCCCAGCAATGCGTGGTATGCAAACCAGTTGCTGCGGTGAACGCCCGAGTGATGGCCCAGCGTCAGCATCCCGCTGCTCGCTTCTGCCAATGCCGTCTTTGCGCACATTATACTCGTGCAGCGACTTTATAGAGCATTGCAACAACGGTCGCGGCACTAGGCTCCCGCAGTACAGGCGTTGCGGTGGCCATGCATGGTGCGGGCATGCCGTCATCTGCCCTAGTCTCTTCTGTCGCCAAGGCGCCTGTCCTCTAATTGTCTGTGCCGCGGCGCCAACCACACCTGAAGCAACAATGACGCCGCCAGCTAGTAGATTTGTGTGCCGAGCAGCAGCGCGAAGAGGGACCCGTGGACCTCACTGTCGACACCCCACCGAGGCCAAGGACGGCGCAAGGTAACAGGCCACTGGCTTTATGGCCCTCAGGGACAGCCAAACAGTTGCTGCTACGCCTAACAAATCTCCCGTTCGCAGGCGCCCCTCCTGCCATCGATCTTAACCTGGTTCCGTCGCCACCTCAACAGCACGCCCAGCTGTTACCAGGTGTGCCACCCGACAGTGATAAGCAAGTTCAACAGAGAGCATGCTATGTATCTGTCCTGTAGGCTGCGGCGCTGCCACAGGGCGCCGCTGTCGAAGTCGCCCCGCTGGTCTGCATGAATGAAGGACTGCGAGGACCCTTGCTTGTCCTTGGCATTCCGCGCACAAAGAATGTTTGTCATTACTGATGGTGTTTCAGACACACGGTACGTGCCTCCTTGCCTGGCCTTGTGCACAGGGCATGACCACCTCTCCCTCCGCTGGCGCCAAGCTGGTCGCGCCGTATGGGTGGTAGGTGCAGCAGCTCTGTTCACCTAAGCATGGCCAGAGGCGGCCCAGGGCGCTGCGGGCTGGGGCTGGGGCTGGGGCAGCCCAGGCCGAGCCGGTCACGCAGCAGGAATGTCCGCATTCCGTGGTTGGCCATGGGGGCGCCATGCGAGGGGTCGACTAGGGCGGCTCACCCTTGGTAGTGGTTGTTGCGGAGGCAGGGGCGGCGGTCATGTTGGTGGTCACAGGGGCGCAGGCTGGGCGGCGGCCTTGGCGGCGACCTTCCTGGTCCGCCTGCAGAGGGTGCCGAGTACCAACGTGGCAGTCGTGGCAGCAGCGGCAGGAGCGGCAGGAGCAGGGGTGGTCGCGGACCAGGGATTTCCGTCGGCCTCGGCATTGGCGCCCGCATCAGCAGCATCAGGGGAGCGCGCGGAAGCGCGAGATACCAGTAGCAGGGGGCATGGGTGCACAGCAGGGTGTCAGCAGCGGCGGCTGTGTGGGTAACGAAGCAGGTGGGTCCGGTGGCACTGGCGGCGGGAGTGCGAGACCGTCCGCAGCAGGGGTCCACGTCAGGCGTGAGTTTCCTGTCGCAGGCAGTATGGGCCCGCATAAGGTATGCCGGGCGGCGTGGCGGCCCGTTTGGGTATGGCGTGGGAGGGCACGGTGGCCCTGGGGGCGGCTACCCCGGATCATCCGCAGAAGCGGCAGCGGCAGGGGGCATGGGCCCGCACCAGGGTGGCGGCGGCGGCGGTGGCGGGCCTTTTGGGTATGGCGTGCGAGGGCCCGGCGGCCCTGGGGGCGGCTACCCCGGATCATCCGCAGCAGCGGCAGCGGCAGGGGGCATGGGCCCGCACCAGGGTGGCGGCGGCGGCGGTGGCGGGCCTTTTGGATATGGCATGCGAGGGCCCGGCGGCCCTGGGGGCGGCTACCCCGGATCATCCGCAGCAGCGGCAGCGGCAGGGGGCATGGGCCCGACCAGGGTGGCGGCGCGGCGGTGGCGGCCTTTGGATATGGCGGGAGGGCCCGGCGGCCTGGGCGGGCTACCCGATCATCGGCAGCAGCGCAGCGGCAGGGGGCATGGGCCCACACCAGGGTGGCGGCGGCGGCGGTGGCGGGCCTTTTGGGTATGGCATGGGAGGGGCCGGCGGCCCTGGGGGCGGCTACCCCGGATCATCCACAGCAGCGGCAGCGGCAGGGGGCATGGGCCCGCACCAGGGTGGCGGCGGCGGCGGTGGCGGGCCTTTTGGTTATGGCATGGGAGGGCCCGGCGGCCCTGGGGCAGCTACCCCGGATCATCCGCAGCAGCGCAGCGCAGGGAGCATGGGCCCGCACCAGGGTGGCGGCGGCGTGGCGGGCGGCCTTTTGGTTATGGCATGGGAGGGCCCGGCGGCCCTGGGGCGGCTACCCGATCATCCGCAGCAGCGCAGCGCAGGGGCATGGGCCCGCACCAGGGTGGCGGCGCGGCGGTGGCGGCCTTTTGTTATGGCATGGGAGGGCCCGGGCCCTGGGGGCGGCTACTCGATCATCCGCAGCAGCGCAGCGCAGGGGGCATGGGCGGGTCTTTGCCAGGTACGGTGGAGCGGGGCTTGGTGCACAGCCAGCACGCGGTGGTCGGCATGGAGGCGGCGCCGCCGCGAGGGCGGCCGCTGTGGGTTCGCTTCACCGAAGTTTCGCTCACGTACAGTAGATGCGTGGAAGGTTTGCCCTTCTGTGGTAAGACTGACGCACTGTTCCATGTCAGCATGCATAAAGTAGGAGGCGTTCCGGGCACGTTGCGCACTATCGTAAGCGTGTGTCGCGCCCACGCCCAACAGGTGGTCGTGGTGGCCGCGGCGGTGGAGCTAACGACGGTGAGCATATAACGATGTGCCAAGGGCATGCGTGGACAGCGGCCTGTCTGTGTTAAGGCGCGTGTGGGTGTATCGAAGGTGTGCACTCGTAACACCGCAGAGTGGTGGCCGCCTGTAACATGTCACGCAGCTGTAGTTTTACTCCTGCGGTGCTCATGTGTTTCACAGGGCTTCTGAACAACCAGGCGCGCGAGGCGGTGGAGCGTGCGGCTATGCATCAGCCCCTCGGCGACCTGATTTCTCCTGTGTCCATCGAATGGCTTGTGCCTGGGAGCCGGCTTGTGGACGCCATCAACCAGCTGAACATCGAGGCGGGTGGTGTATCGGGGACGCTGCTCCGAGATGCCATGGCCCCACTGGCGGAAGCGCATTTGCCAATGAAGACGCACAACATGCAGGGGAGCCGCATTGGGACGCTGTGCCCGAATGTGGAGGCGATGGAATACGTGGTGATAGGGGCCCTGTACGAGCTGGACGGGGAGCAGGGCAGGTTGTGGCGGTGCAGCTGTTGTGTGGCGTGCCCGAACCAGTCGCGGCCGCCGCTGTCATCTTCGCCGGATCGTACAACAGGCACACTAACCGTGTCGACGTGTTCCTCAAGTACTGCTGCGACACCTGCTACGGCCACGGAGTGCAGTCCGAGGAGCCGTAGGTCGCGCGGACCCCTACAAGCAGCTGTCGGTGTTTGGGCGAGGGCTACGGCACTGGAAGTGGTGGCCCGTGGTTCCTGTGTTGGTCGCTGTTTGACGGTGGTGGCGCTTAGGGTGATGGCTTCGTGGCGTGATTGCGCCGTGATTGCGCCGGTCTGTACGGTTTGCAGACTGCGTAGGCCAGCGTAGGCTGATCCTTTGTTGGACACGGGCGTAAAAGGGCTTTGCACTGCAGGTGCACCGGTTGGCGGTTACTCTGGTGGAGCATGCCGTGCCGTGAACACAGGGTGCGTGGCGCCAGCGCGTGTCTCGCCATGACAGATTTGGATGTCCCTGGCATCTAGCTACACGTTTCCTGGTTGACTACCGGTCCACGCGCGCGTCGAGTTGAGACAGGTAGAGAGACGCACCGCGTCCTTGCTAGGGATTGTTGTTGCGAAGGAGGTGCCTGGCGCTTGCCAGCCATGGTCCCAGCTGCACGACGTTGGGCCTCATTCTCCAGTTCCGTTCGCTTGCCTGGCAAGCTTGTCGTGCCCTAAACAGCCCCTGGTTATACTGCACTGACGCACACATGCAACGTGATCTCATGCCCAGCACCGTGGCACGTACCGTAGACGGCTCCCTTGCTTATGGCGCTGTAGGAGACTTTGGCTGCTCGTCTCCCTTGTGCGAGCTCGACAAGCGCCAATTGAGTCCACTGCCCAGCCAACTACGTGTAAGCTAAATGGATAAGCAGGGCAAATCAGCCCAGGGGCAGCTGCTGGCACATGTACCGTCCTGTCCATGGTCACACGGAGGTGAAATAGGTGAGACATGTCCTGCGTTCACGTCCAGTTCACATGGGAGCTCGGCTGTGTGCCGCTTGATCCCGCTCGGCCCTCGTTTTGATCTACGGCCCTCGTACGGGCTTGATGCAAACTAAACCCAATACGAAAGCAACGAAACACATCGAACGGACAGAAAGCGAAGACTTGGTGAGGGGTACACACATGCAACAAGGTGCTCCACGTTTCCGACCAGCGCCCTGCACGTACCATTGTAATACTACACCGCGTTTGAAACCGTGCCATTTATTGGCTTTCCACAGCCCTACAGCCTCACAGCGGCCTTTTGGCGCAGTCAATGTCACAGATCTCCTGACCGGACCCACGGTCCAGCCTTTCTGCCACGCCGCAGCGGCAATCGGTCTGCAACTCCAGGCGGGCGCAACCCTACTTCTACCACTGCACCACCCAGCTGGTCATGCACCTCAGCGTCACCATCGCACCCCCCATGACAACCCTCTCTGCAAGCACCCCAGTCCCAACGCTTTCCCTTGCTCCTCGCTGTCATCAACTACCCGAACCAGCACCGCCCTACTGTTCCGCCCGGTTGCCTATGCATCTGGTTACTGCGCCTCCCCGTCAGGCCCCGTAACGCCGCTGATCGGCCCCAGTACCCAAGCTGGTAGCAAGTCCGGAGGCCCCCCCGTCTCCACCCTTGCATCCTTGGCCGGCCTACGCTGTACTCCAGCGGGCGAGGCTACCAACGTAGCAGAGCGGTCCCGCCGTGCTCCGACGTGCTGGGGCCCCCCGGGCCCTGGTATCCCCACTGTTGCAGCCGTGGTTCGCGGCCCAATGTCCACAGGGCCCATCAAGGGAGGGCCTACCAGCCCAGTCGCCCGCGACGCGTGCACAGCCGGGCCCACAGTAAGCTGCTGGTGCTGCTGGTGAAGCCCGCCTGGTCGCCGGCCCAGTGGGCAGCCGAGGGCGGGAGGGGCGCCTCCTGAACCCCACGCAGCCCCCGTGGTGAACGGCCCTTCGGCCCCGGCAGCCGCTACCGCGGCGGGCACGCCAGTGTGCAGACCAACAGGCTGGGTCCACGGCTGCTGTTGGTACTGCAGGCCGTGTAGCGCTGCCTGTTGTGGTGGTGCTGGCGCTGCTGCTCCACCCACATGACCGCCAGCCACAAGCCCAGCTATTGGTGGGGGCTTTGACTTCAGGAGCGACGCCAGCACCTGCAGCCTAGCGAGCTGCTGTGTGTCGTGCAGCCCCGGCAGCCCCTGGCCGTTGCACTGCAGCAGCTGCTGCTGCAGCTGTTGCTGCTGCTGGTAATGGTGGCGGTGGTCGCGCTGCTGCTGCTGCTGCTGCTGCTGCTGGTGGCCCTGCTGCGGTGGTGGCGGTGGTAGCGGTCGCAGCTGTTGCATGCCCATTGAGGAGATTGGCAGCGGCTGCTGCATCAGCCCCGGCCACTGCTGCGCAACCCGCGGCTGGTCGTGCGGCTGGCGGGATTGTTGAAGCGGGGCTGGGGGGCGCCCCATCCAAGCCTGGTGCTGGTGGGGTACCCCGGACGGCAGCTGCTGCAGCTCGAGCGGTGGTGGAGGCAGCGGCGGTTGCGGTGGTCGCTGCAATTGAGGCGGTTCCTTGTGCACGCCCGTGCCAGGTTTGCCGTGCGGCTTGCAGGGCCCTGGACAGTGCCGTCTGCACGCGCCGAAGGGGCACTGCGCCTTGGCCTGTGTGCCGCACTTGAAGCAGTTCTTGCCCTTGCTGGGGTTGGCATGACCCAAGCGGTCAGGACTGGCAGTGGGCGGCTTGAAGCCCGCTCTTTTTGCGCTGCGGCCGTGCTGGGACTGTGGCTCCGTTAGCAGGTCGTCGAGCCCCTCGCCGGCGGACCCCGCCGCCATGGCACCTAGCGCAGCCCCGGACAGGGCTTTGCTGATGCAGTCCAGGCAGCTGCGCAGCAGGCGCTCAACTTGCCCGCCCGTCAGCTTGCTTGCTGCGTCCAGAATGGGGCCGGGCATGGGCTCGACAGCAACACCGGCTACCTCAGCCACCGCAGCTGCAACGAGGTCGAGCGCGTTGTCTGAGACAAACAAGTGGGTCGAAAGCCAGGTCTGCAGCTGGTCAGCTGACTTAACCATGTTGGCGCTCTGCGCGGCGGCCTGCTTGAGCCAGCTGGGGTCCTGGCCAGCAAGAGCAACTTGCTTAGCCATGGCGTCAATGGACCTGAACGACCGTTCGGCCACCGGCCCGCTTGTGAGGGGGTCCATGAGTTGCGTCAGGTAGAGGAGCGCCAGGGCCCTGTCCGCTGCCCACTGCTCGCGCAGGTACCTCAGAAAGGGCGGAGGCATGCCCGTCCTGTCCACGTCTTGCCGGCCTGGGGTACGCGAGGAAACCATGTAAGGCGTGACGATGCACAGAAATGCTGGGCCCAGCACGCGAAGAGGAAGTGGGTTGACAAGGAAAAAAGTAACAGGTACTTGCGTTTTGCCGTCCTGGGGTGGCGGGTAGCGGGGTATGTCTATGCCTACATTGGGACATTCAGGTGCAGCACTTAACCGCAGGTACATTTGCTATTTGGCGACCCTGCGCCCACCTGTTAGCCAGTTGACGTTCTCGACAACGCCCGTGGTACGGTACGTCTGTGCCCGAGAGGAGCCTCCTGCCGTGTCGCGCGTGCGGCTTAGGTACGGCAACAGAGGATGCAGCAGCGGCGCAGCTGCAATCATGGTGGGCATGGCCGCCTTGCACCTGTCGTGCAAAGGCAGCTCCTCCTTGCCGCGCAGGACGAGGGCCAGGTACACGGGGTTGCGAACCGAGGCCAGGTCCGACAGGGCTGCGGCGCAAGACACGCGGTGAAAGCATGCGCACAGGGTCAGGCACAGTGTTGAGCGCAATGGACATGGATGTGCACAAACCCGGGTTGCTGGTCATGGACAGGGGCAGACACGCGAGGACACTGCGTTACCAAGCGGTCTGCTGTACTACACCGACCGCAGAGTACTTACGCAGGTGGGACCAACTCGTACGGCTCGTCTGCTTCCGCCTGGGGCGCCTCGGCGGCGTACTCCGCCAGTTTGGCCCCATGCCCCTCGCCAAGCCGAAGGGAGTCCAGCTGCGCGAACTCGCCCTGATACGTGTCGTACCAGTCCGCCACCGTCGTGGTCAGGACGTCACGGTCGTAGCAGCGGAACTGTGTGGACAGGATTTCCACTTGTCGGCGATGGAAGAGGCGCCGGGATGCGAAGCGTTACATGGAACAGGGCTGGCGACATGCCGAATTAACAAATGCACTGTGATTCCTCTCACGGCTTCGGTCCGTAGCTTTCAGCGGCCCTAAACGGGTGCTTGTTCACTGGTCCCCATGCACGGTTGCGTACCATGAGTGAGGCGTTGAGGAGGGTCCGCAGCCGAGGGAACTCGTACACAAAGCGGGGCATGGGCCTGCCGGGTCGCTGGTCAGATGCCCCCGCGGGCCGCACCACGAGAAACGGCCCAAGCTCCGGGTGGACGTGGTGGCTGCCGGCGGTGTACGACAGCTTGCTCAGGACGTTCAGCAGGCACCCGTGCACCCACTCCAGAACGCCAATCTTGTCCGGTCCCCGGAGCAGGTGCAGCTTCAAAGGGACGGCGAGCAGCAGGCCCTCGACCAGAGCCCAGTACTGGCGGTCTGTGGGTAGAGATCGGCACACCTTGTCAGGGCGAACGCACATGTGTGGAGGACGGCAACAAGTCAGCAAGCGTCGCAAGTTGGCAAGGCCAATGGACGTGCTCATTGACGCGCCACAGCATCAATGCAAAGCCACCACGCAAATGAGTTAAGTACGCACCCTTCTTAGGCAGGGATGCGAACTTGGGGGAGTTGAGGGGGTGCTTGAAGTGGTCCTTGATGTAGTGGCTCAGGCACAGCGCAGCAAACGGCTTGCGCTCCATCACAGCGGGCCGCTGCACCAACTTGGCGCCGGGCTTGAGCTTGGCCTTGAGCTCCCGCAGCTTGTCCGAGGCAAGCTGCATGTTCTCCTCCTGCATCCTCGCCAATGCGTCCGCCTCCCGCGAAGTCAGCGTCACGAGGTCCACAGTTTGCAGCACCACGGGCAACACGAGCTGCCCGTACCATGGCCCGTTCTGCCCTGCGTACACAAGGGTCCATAGCAGCTTAGGGCACCACCTGCCAATGTAATACGGCAATGCACTGCCTGAACAGCGCCGCCCGCTCACCAAGCAGGCACCCGAGGATGGAGAAGATAGCGTCGTTCATCTCGTACGTGTTCTCCGCTATCTTGTAGGGCGCAACCGTGTCAAACTGCGCCAGCGCCTCGCGCAGGGCGTCCGAGTACGCCCTTGCAGCGGCACCAGCTGCACTGTGGTGCTCGGCAGTTGACCTGCATTGGCCACGGCGTTGCACGGGGCAGCAAGTCACCGCAGGTGCGCGGACGTCAATCGGCCCAGGGCATACGGGTCCTGGTGTTCAGTAACCACCCACGCGCCAGCTGAAAACGCCCCACAAGAAAGAACGGCGCGCGGCCCCGCCCTCGGACCAACGCATAGGGCACGGACCTCACTAGGCACGGCGATCGCTGTCGCCTTCCCATTGTGCACGTCTTCGTGTCTTAAGAGTGACTGCACGGTACCTTGGCTGCCAACCCTACATAGACCGTGTGCGTGGCAACCGGCCCACTTACTCGTAGCCCACCGCCATTGCGATCCCCAGTTGCATCGCCGGGTCCTGGTCCGTGAAGAAGGCCTGTGGAAGGCCGGCGGGCATGGGGTGGCCGTGCAGCGCCGGCAGGGATCGCAGCTTGTCGCGGAGGTGAAGCACGGTGTCCCGGTACGGCACGTATGTCCGCGTCGTGGAGTGCAGTGTCCCCACGAGACCAGAGCGCGAAGCCTGGCCCCGGGAGAGGTAAAACTGGTGTGCGCGCTCCGAGGGCTGCACCAGGTGTGTGGTAAATAGCCGGTCGTCGGTGCCGGCCAGGGCGCCAAGGTTGCCGGGTAGGCTTGCCTGCAGTTGGATGCGCAACAAGGCGAGATCGTATCAGGGGATGGGATCGGGTCAGGTGTGGGGGCAGGGGCGCAGAGGGACAACACAAGGGATGCCTCCGACGTCAACAGTCGCAGTAGGCATGAAGCAGCATCGAAGCCTTGCCGCGTAACCCACAGCAACGCAAGCCGGTCCCGCTTGTATCCCACAATGCACACCCACCCGCTTGCTGACGCTGTCCATGTACAGGGCTTTGCAGTACAGCCGGCAAGGTCTGAGGCCCATGGCGTACGCCAGCAGCTGCTCGTTGGTGGTGCAGAACAGCGTCAGGGGAAACGCAAGGCGCGTGATGTAGCCCACGTGGAGGAGGTGTTTCTGCAGCTCCGGCTTAACCAAGTTGCGATGCTCCTGCTCAAAGCCCGCCTGAAGCGCCAGCAGGTCGGCGCCGAAATCGCCCTTCTCAGGGGCCACGACCTCCTGCGCCTTCTTGCTGCGGCGATGCATTGCCTGCGGTAGGATGGAAAGGCGGCGTTGGCAAAGTACAACGGCAACCATCCCGCGGTACAACTTACGTGCAGCGGCCTATGGCTGGAGGCGCTGAAGCAGCGCTGACCTTCTGGACCGCTTCACCCGACGGGATGTTGATGTTGAGGTGGGACAGCACTGCCGGGTTGTGCTCCCTGAACAGCTCCTTGACGAAGGCGTACGCGATCCCTGGGTTGAGCCTTCCTGCATAGAAGGCAAGGCTCGCACAGGTGTGGTCCACAAACATGCACTCGTGGATGGGGCAGGCGCATGCAAGCGAGCTGCCAGCAGCCGGAGCAGGGCGCGGCAAGGCGCCCGAGCACGACAGCACCCGGGCAATAATGAAGCAGGCTTACCCTTCCCAAGCTTGCGCTCCGCGTACTTGACCGCCATGTCGACCAGGAACGCGACCACGTCGTTGCCCACGCGGTTGGCCACTGCCGCCGGGCGGTGCTTGAGGTGGCAGCATTTACCGTACGTCCAAACCCGCACGATGTTCGCACGCTCGGGAGTGCAGTCTTCCCACTGCTGGCCCACCAGCACCAGGATTCCACAGATCCTACAAGCCAGGGACAAATTGCAACGGCTAGTCTGCAGCATGCCCACGTAGCTGTCCTGCGCAACCCCGCAAAGCAATTGCTACGCGTGCTTGTGCACATCGTAACCCACGCTTACACACATGCCGCCGCCATCCCCAGCCCGTCCCATACCCACCGCCTGTCTCCGCGGGCCCCCGTCGCGACGGCCCCCGCTGCACCGGGCGCTTCCTGTTGCCCCTGCTGTAGGTGTTGCTGGGGCGGCTGCGGCTGCGACGGCATTGGAGTGCCCTGCGACCCACCAGCCGCCTTGTCGTCGACACCAGCGACAGCAGCAGCCGCATCTCCCTCGCCACCTTCCCCCGCCTCGTCCCCGTCGTCGCTGGACTCTGCACGCTCACAGGGAAGCTGCCGCTGTTGCTGCTGCTGCTGGCTCCCACTGGCGTGGGAGCTGCCAGCCCCGCCCTTGCCCCCACCACGGCCCGCCTTGCGCTTCTTCGCCCCCTTCTCCAACACTGGACCAGGCATGGCGCAAACAGGCTGCGCCGCCCACCGCCACCGCCGAACGTGCTCTGTTGTCCCCGGTGGAACGGCCGCTTGGCGCGGGAAGAACCACTTCCTACCAACCTTGGGTGGCGGGTCCATGTGCGCGCCTGGCGGTTTGCCCTGGAGCGTGCCACGCACGAACCGTGCAGCCATCCAGCCCGGCAGCATGCCGCACACTGTCGTCAGCTGCATGAGAAACAGGTTGATGCCGTCGGTGTCCACCGCTGCCTCGCCCACCTCCCCACAGGACGTATCCACCAGTTCACGCAGCGCCATGCGCCTGGGCAGGCAATCACTCTCCAGGTCCACCTCGAAGCAGCCAAAGTCCCGCAGCTTAACACACTCCTGCCCGTCAACAACTACAGTTTCTGCTTCGTCATCGGCCTCGTCATGATTGAAGGCCGCCAAAAGCTGCTGTCTGAAGAGACACAGCATGTCCCGCATGTGGCCGGCCGCCAAATCATCGTGCTGCAGCGGATCCGAGCCGACGGCCCTCGCAGCGAGCACTGCGTGCAGGGGTGGCACAGTGGTAGGCGCAACGTCCCCTGCAGCTGCAGAAGGCCCGCCTGCCGTCCCCGCTGCGCCCCCAGTGCCCTGCACCCGGCGTTCCGCCACCTCCGGTGCCACCCCAGCGCCCTGCACCCGCCGGTCCATCGTCTCCGCTGCACCCCCGGCGCTCAGCACCCCGACCGCCGTCCCCGCTGCGCCCCCGGCACCCGGCGCCTGTTGCCCCGACAGCTCCGCTGCACCCCTGGCGCCCTGCACCCCGCCCGCGGTCCCCGCTGCACCCGCGTCACGCAGCGCCCCAGAACCGTGCACTATGCCGCCAGACACGCCAGCCGACTGTGCGGACACAAGAGCTGCTGTCGCTGTGTGTGCTGGCGCTGTCGTCCATGGCGCCGCTGTGCCTGTCTCCGCTGCATACACTGGCTGTGGGATAGCGTTGTCGCGGAGGATCTGATCCCACCGCCTCTGCGCGTCAATGAACGCCTGTTGCGCCATATCCAAGTATGGGGTTGGGATCACGGCCATGTCTGGGTCCCTGCATGCTGCCGCTGCGCTTGCGAGTGCAGCGGCCCGCACCACATCCCCGCCAGCCGACGGGTCTGCTGTCGCTGGCGCCGGCGCTGCAATCCCCATTGCTGCTGTGGCAGTTTGTGTTGCTCGTAAGAGATGCGCGGGACCACCGCGAGCCTCTGTGGGCTCGGCATTTGCGTTGGCGGGGTGTCGACGCTGCTGCTGCTGCTGGTCCCGCTGCGTGTCGTTTGTTGAAGGCCACATCCGCTCAAAGCATTGTGAGTAGGTAGTTTACAACTGGACGCCGCAGGTTGAGATTGTGTGCACCGGCGAGAGTGGGCGTAGCGACGCGGACATCGCTGTGTCAATTGGCCCTAGACGTCTAGGAGGTCGCAATAACAGCTCTACATCATGTTGCTGTTGTGTGTTATCATGTGGCCGCGGCTGACAGCGCGCGGCTGGGGGCTAGGGTCTGCGGCCGACCGAAATGGAGCTTCGCGGCAGCGCAAAATTGCAATCGGTAGTGGAGCTGCCCAGCTTCTTGAAACAATTCACAAAATGCGTAGCCGGCATGGCCGGCTGAAGCGGGAGGACATGTACGACTTGTCAGAGCCGGGCCCCAAAGCCGGCATGGCCGGGCGGGGTATACAAGTGCATCCGCGCAAGGGCTCAAGTCGCCCAGGGGTCTCCCCTGGTTAGGCACGCAGCCGTCAGCTGCTTGTTGCGCAGCTGCTGCTCCTTAGCGACCAGCTCGTCTGCTGCCAGCTTCTTAAACTTATTGATGACGTCCTCGGGGACGGCATTGCAGGCCTTAGTGCCAGCCGCGGGATCACCGAGAAGGTGACCGCGCATACGTGCAGGCTGAGCCCAGAACTGGTGCGAACAGTACTTGCATTTGACAAGAGTGTTGTTTCCCTTCTTGTCGACGCAGTCAAACTGCGACCACTCCTGGGCCTTGGGCGGCATTGTGAGGCCTTGTAACAGGCGCGGGGTTGCTGTCTATGATATGAGATAGCAACTAGCAATAGTATGGAGGTGTATAGAACTGCGTGTATGTGCCTTGGCTTCAACAGGTGCAAGGTACGGCATGTTACAGGGGAGGCCCCTGGCCGTTTTGCGCCAAACGTATATTGCACGTATATATAGCGTATGTATAGTAAAACATGTATACGTTGTAGAATACGTACGTATAAGAAACGGGGTCAGCGTATGGAACAACCCTGGAATGATGTGCCATGCGAGTGCCCTGCTTACTAGTCCATCAGAGACTGGTACAAGAGTGATCTCTATTTCAAGGAGCGGGGAATGCGTTTGATCATGATGGAGGCACCCCTAATTACCCTTGCTTGATTCATGGACAAGGTGTGGCGTGAAAGGGGCGTATATGGCCGGCTGTGATGTGTATGGGTAGTGGCAAATAAACCCTCCCCCCATCTAGTTTTTATACCCGTGTTTTCCTTTGCGGAAACCAAAGGGAAGTCCCCAGATAAGGACCATTACCGTTTACTGCATAACTCGTCCTAATGGCCCCCTGGCTCTCTGGACGTGCCCCCCTTGGGGGTCTGTAACTGTAACTGTAACTGTAACTCCATTGTCACCACTGCTGATGGCAGAACCAGGCAGAACAAGTACCATTGTGCAGGATTGATGGTTCCCAACAGCCATTAACAGATCTAAATCCAATGAGGCCGGTGGCCCCCGTAACCACCCCCCCCTCCCCCCGTAATCCCTCAACCTCCCCCCCTTTCCGCCCACGGTGGAAGACGCGTACAAACGCCCTACCCCCTTAATACCACGCAGGGTCATGCCCGCGTAATAATATTATTATTATTGTTATTATTATTAACTAAATCCAACCAGTGCAACGGGTCACTACTGCCCATGGCAGGAGAAGTACCGTTGTACGGGATAACCCATTCCCAACAGCAATTAAAATAATACAATACAGCCATAACTCCAGGCCCATAAAAGAACGCAGACGACAGGATTCGAACCTGTGCGGGAGATCCCATCTGATTTCGAGTCAGACTCCTTAACCACTCGGACACGTCTGCAGATGATTCACATTGCGCTGGTAAAGTACTTATACAACAATTAATAAGTAAATCAATATACAAAAAAAACCTAACCGGTCAGGTGCCACGTGTACTTGGGCCGCAGTCCATGCTTCAATGCCCTTGGTGGTGCCTGCTGCTACGTCCCTGGTCGCCATGAATGTTCGGCCCTGCCGTGCTTATTGACTGCCTGTGCATAGGACTTCATGGTATGCCGCCCTCGCCACGATTACTATACTAGGCCTGGGCAGTAGCAGGCTTGTTTGCTTTGGGAGGGCTGTCTCGTTGCCCTCTCGGGGTGGTGGGTGTGGTACGACACCCCGACCGAAGAGGTCCCCTGTAAAAACCTAACCTAAAAAAAGGTCCCCTATAGAATAGGCCACTGGATACGGGTCGCCTTTAATGGCTTCATATAAGCCAAGGTCCCGTGTTCGAACCCCGGACGACACACTGCCGGCATGAAGCACTGGTGGTCTATCAGCCCTAGCCGGAACCCACACCGGCCGAGGGAGGTCATGGGGCTTCGGCCCAAGGAAAGGGGTGGTGGCCCAGGATACGTGGGCCCGACCGGAAGGGGTCCCCCAGCATGGAGAGCAAATTTGCTCAGAAAAAAAAAGGTATCGCACTGATCTGACTTTGCCTTACGTTCCTCACAACACGTTGCCCTGACCTTAGCGACCCAGGGGTCCACAGGCTGCGCGGCTTTCCCTCCGACATGACTTTCTAGTTGCCTTTCATATTTAGGATAGCAGTAGGATTGTTAGATATGGCGGCCACCAGGTCGCGCCGTCAGCGTGCAACGTCGGACCCGCCGATGGTCATCCGCGAAACCGCTCTGCAGCAACTCAGCGGCAGAAAGCGGATTACAGACAATGGAGTTCACTTGAAATTCCATGTAGCCATCTGCACGGAGCATGGCCCTGAGGCGGCCTTCCAGGCCGCCAAGGGCATCCACCGCTGCCTACCAACCGCGTTACGTGAGACCTTCCCCCCACCCCAGCCTCCCACTACCCCCACCAGCGCCTCCACCGATCCCACCAGCTCCACCAACACCACTGACCCCACCAGCACTGCCAGCTCCACCAGCCTCCCCCCGCTGCCGACACCAGAGGTTGCGCGCCTTGGGGAGATGTATGGCCTGCAGAAGCCTGACACCGTCATGCAGCATCCCAGCTGCCAGCCGTACCGGTACGCCCTGCCAATAATAATAATAATGTTACGCGGGCATGACCCTGCGTGGTATTAAGGGGGTAGGGCGTTTGTACGCGTCTACCACCGTGGGCGGAAAGGGGGGGAGGTTGAGGGATTACGGGGGGAGGGGGGGTTGGTTACGGGGGCCACCGGCCTCATGGTGCCGGCGCATCTTGACTATGCGGTGCAGCCAGGAGACAGCATGGCGGTGGAGGTTATCGCAGCATGCATTGGCGCGTCTGGCTGGGACACTGAGTTCACGGAGGAGGGGGGCCAGGTCGTTGCGAATGGTGCCCCCCACCCCAAGGGTGATAGCCTCCCTGCAGGTGTATTGCACTTCCCATCCAGCTTCGGCCAGCAGGGTGGCGAGTTCTGCGTGCTGCGCTAGTTTTTCCGCAATTTTCTCCTTGTGTCGCAGGTCGCCTGTATAGCCAACCTCAAGGATGTAGACTTTGTGGCCTGGGGGGTCGCCCCGCATGCGTGCTGCCAGCCACCTGGGGCACTTGGCTTGGGTAGGTGTGAGGGTGGGAATCCAAAGGATGTCAGGGCGGAATTTTTCCAGCTTGTCAGGTGCCACGGAGGGTAGCAGCCATTGTGGGAGACGGGTGCCTGTCACGTATCCTGGTATGTCGGCGGCTGAGGTCGCGTCCATCAGCATAAAGCCGTGTCCGTTGCGTCCGTTGCGTCCGTCCGCTTGATGTAGCAGCTATGGTAGGGTTCTGCTTTGCAGCCGCCCAGGATGTGTCCTCCTGAGTCAGGCTCTTGTTTGCAGACTGGGCACATGGCCTTGCCGTTGGCGTTGAGGAAGCTGCCCTTCATGAGTCTCTTGTAACGGGTGTGCGAGGCCAGCGTGCCACAGTTGCCAGTACCGGTAGTCGAAGACCCGCTTCCAGTGCTTGTGCACACACCCTCTCTGGGTGGTGGCGTTGCTGGCACGGGGGCACAGATCCGGGGCGGCCTCCAGCCAGCAGTCCGTGCTCTTGGTGTTATGACTGTATCCACCAAAGGTGGAGGTGGCCAGTAGGGAGATGATCCCTCGGTTGAGGTCGTTGGCTTGCCAGTTGGTGCTGCTTTGGTGTGGCCACCAGATCTTACCGTACGGCTCATTGTCCGCAGGGCAGGTGCAGTCGGGGGCAATTTCCCCCTTAGAGACAGCGGTGGCCCATCGGTCCGCCTCTTCGTTTCCGTAAACACCGGAGTGGGCTTTCACCTTGAGGAGGTGGGTGGTGCGCCCGTGTACGGCGCGTTGGTGCAGCAGCCCAACAATGAGGCGGAGGAGGTCGCGATGTTTGCTCATGTTGAGCTTCTTGGCATTATCAATGTACTTCTTAATTAGGTACAGACTAGCAGCCGAGTCGGAAAGGATATGTACGTTGGGCATACTCCGTTCTTCAGCCATTTCTAGGGCGCGATGTATCGCAGCGAGTTCTGCTCGTGTGATAGTTTGGGTGCAGCCTAGGCTGTTCGGGTCTATACGGCTGACTGTGCGTGCCACAATGGGCGACGTAGACCGCGGTGCCCAGCTGCGCGGCGCCGTTGTCGCCTTCAACCTTGCTACCGTCAGTGTACAGGCAAGTACTTATCTCAAAGCGGAGGGCTTGGGTTGCGGGGTATGACTCGGGCAGGTCGGCGAGGCAGGGCTCGGCGGCCCCGGCGGTGCGGTGCCACGTCGGGGGCGGAGGGGGGGCAGTGGGGCGGTGCTGCACACGCTTGAACTGCCGGCGGGCCCATCGAGAATCCTTCGCCGGGTCAGCTTCAGGGCCTGTCGCGGTTGGGTAGCCCTCGTCATAGCGGCCAGAGAGGGACTTTAGTGCGCTGGTGAGGCGGGGAAATACCTGTGTGTGGTACAGGGCAGCCCCAGAGGTATTTGTGACCGCGAGGAGGTTGTACGCATTGGCGCCGCTGCCGCGTGAGTGCGACTTAGTGCCATCACCAGCAACCAGCGTCACGAAGGGGTGAGTGCAGGGTAGGTACGCTGCGCAGTGCACCCTGTTGGGGGAAAGGTACGATAGGTGGCGTGCCCCTGGGCGATGTGGGGCGAGGACCAGGGTAATAGAGGGCGGGGCGTCGTCAGCCTCATGGTCTGCGCTGGCGGCAGCCCACGCCAGCGCGTGCACGCGCCGGGTCATGGTTGGGGTGGGCAAAGGACATGCCTTGGAACGGGACGGAGAAGGCGTCCAGGGATGCGCCAAAGCATTCATCCTCAGCGGATGGTGTGTAGTAGCGGTCAGCAAAGAGTCCAGCGTTGAGAGGTGAGGAGAAGCGTTCCGTGTACGGTTGGCCAAAGGCGGTGGCAATTAGCTGAGAGCAGAAGGTTGTTGAGCTAACCTCACTCACATCAGTGATGGTATAAGGACCACGTTTGGTGCCTTGCCGGTACCGTTGTAGGAGGCGGGCCACCGCCTCTGGGAATCCACCCCTGAGATTGTACTTAGTGGCCAGCCCAGGGTTGGCCTTCATGGCTTGATCATATCGCATACGGAGGCCATGCAGACGTTCGTGGGTCAGGGACCCTACCCATCGGCCGTCGGGCATGTAGACATTGGCCAGGTTGTCAACGCCTACCGTCTGTTCCATGCGTGGATCTGTGCAGTGGGTGCCTAATTGGATAGCGTGCACCCGATGGGTGTGGGGCCCGCTAACGTCAATGTCCTTATCCGGGTTGCAGGGGATGACATCGATGTGGGTGCTGCGCCTGAGGAGACGCCGGGTGCTCAGTTCATCGGCTTTACTGGCTGGGAGCCAGATGCCCTGCCGTTGGCGTTCGCTGAGGTGGGTGTCTCGGGCAGGTGGGGGTGCTGGCTTTGGCGGCTTTCTCTGCTTCATACTCCTTGAGGAGTTGTGGCCAGCTACGGACGATGGTGGAGGCCGGTTCCCAAGTCGGTTGCCATTCCACTCGGATCAGCTTGGCACCCCCCAGTTCAGGGGCCAGGGTGCCAGCGGGCTGTGTTTGCGCGGGTTGATACCCCAGCAGCTGGTAGGTGGGGAGCAGACTCTCAAGTATAGTGGTGGGCCGCCATGCAACCTCATAGTATTGCTCGTGTGCGGAACCAACCGCCCGCTTCTCACCCTGTCGCAGGGGGCGTTGCTGGTTTGTCACCGGGCCGGTAAGGATCTGCATCGCCTCGTCGTACTCGTCATAGAGCAGGGTACAGAGGCGGTCCGCCATCTGTCTGCGGTCGGCGTGCCTTGAGGACAGAGGTAGGTGGCCCGGGGTTGACAGCTGCACACGAGCTGCCTGCCAGGATGACTTGATGCGTGTGCGTGGGCGCTGGAACCCAGCTGGTAGGTAGGCAGATTTAGCATGTGAGCCAAGGCCGGGGACTGCCGCTTTAAGGGCCTTCAAGAAGGCCTCGGACAGCATCAGGGTGTGCACTGCAAGGGCATGCTCGTGGCTATACCGGTCTTGTGGTAGGTTCGGGAGGTGTTCCTTGACCGCAGCCCAGCAGGCCCCGTTGGCAAGCGCTGTCCCAGTGCTAGGGATGGCCGTGCGGGTGTTTGCATGAATGCGGGCTTCCTGACGTTGCTTTTTAGTGGGTCGAGGGTGATCTGGCCTAGGGGTGTCGGGGTTATCCATGTCGACATCGTGGGGGGCGGCCTCTTGGTGCGCCGGGGCCTCAGGGGGATGTTCTGGGGCTGCAGCAGGGGGGTTGGGTCCGGGGGCGCGAGGCACCAGCCACCTGGTGAGGCGCTGTTGGGGGTCGGGGCGGGGTAGGGTGTCCTGGTCGAACAGGTGCGCGAGGGGGGACGAGGGGGGGATAGCACGCTGGTGAGCAGGGAGGGGGCTCACTTTGTTATACTTGTGAATTGGGCCCGTGTAAACGGTGGGGTCTACGCTGGTGCTCACGTAGAGGCTGAGGCGGTTGAGGGCACGCTTATGGCGTGCGGTCGCGCCAGGGCTTATCTTGGTCAGGTCTTGTGTGTTGATCAGGTGGTGCACGCCCTCCTGCCTGGCTGCGCCCTGTGTTCGCAGGCTGCGGAGATCAAGTCCGAGTTCGGCGAGCGTAATCACGCACTTCCGAGGCAGCCGCTGCTCGGTCTCTTGGTGACGGGCTTGGGCCGCGGCCAGGAGGCTATGGAGGCTGTTAAGGCGGAGCGAGTCTTTTTGCTCAGGCGGGGCTTCAACGCTGAGGCCATGCTCCCTGGCTAGGGAGAGCATCTTCAGGGTGCTGTAGAAATTGGCCTCATGGCTGAGGGCTTGAGGGGACAGGCTGCCCGCGTAGTTGTACTGCGCACGGAGGAGGGCACACGTGACCACACCTAGGCGCCCTTCGTCGTTGAGTGCCAGTGCGAGTGCGCGGGTGGCTTTGCGCACGGTACGCCCTGCCCATCTTTGTGGGCTCGCAGCTGGCCAGCCGCATTCAGCAATATGTCAGCGACCGGGAGCCATACATCACACTGCGGCCGCAGATTGGGCAGCCCGTCCAGCTGCTCCTGGCGGATGCAGGTGATGGCAGCCGGAGTACCTCGTCATTGGGGAAACCCGCAGTACGCCGGCGCAACGCCCCTCGTACTCAGCCAGCTGCTGGGCATCCCCATCGCCGCCATCCATGCCGCGTACACCCTTACCAGCCAGGAGGACAGCCGCTGGGTTGTGCGCATCAGGGCGACGTGCCGACGGACAGGGAGCACTCCTACCAGTTCATCGATGCTGGCGGTGCACTGTGGACCGCCGCGCGCATTGAGCAGCTGTGCTCACACACCGCCCCGTGCAATGCTGCAACTTCCTGGCCGCGGGCCCAGCACCCGCCCCTCCCACCCCGCCTACCCCCACCGGCGCAGCAGGACCCTCCATGCGCCCCACCACCGCTCCCACCCGCCGCCCACAGCCCACAACCCCACAGCACCGCCACCCCGTGAGAAGGGGCCCAAGCAAGCGAAGCTGCCGGACCTGCTTGGCAAAGCATCGGCCGCAAAGCTGGCAGCACCGCCCCTCACCCGCAACCAACCCCGTCCTGCCACCGCCGCCACCACCCCTGCCACCAGCCCACCTGCTGGCGGCAATGCGGACCCCGCCATCCCAACCGCCAAGACCTCCGCCCACACCCCCAACCCTGCCCCTGCCGCCACCGCACCCAACACCACGGCTGCCAAGGCCGCTATGCCTGCCCCTCGCTCCCGCCCATGCGGACGCACCCACCACAGCCACAGCAACGCAGCCACCGCAGCAGCAGCTTCACAACGGTGGCCGCACCAGCCCAGACCCCATGCAGCGCCGGAACGCCCTGACGGCAGAGGATGCCGCATGTCGCCGCTGCAGCAGCAACCAGGGGCATCGCAGCCGCGAAGCGGCCTCCCCCGCAGCCCGCCAGCAGGACGGCAGCTAAGCACCCCCACCGGGATGCGCCGACCAGCCAGCCACCACCCAAGCGGCAGGAGACAGCCTCCAACCGCCGGCTGTGCTACGGACGGTCCCGGACGTGCCGCCAGGCGCGGACGCCCTGCAGGCCAGCCTTAGCCGCCTCTCCGTCACAGCAGACACGCTCGGGGACACCACCATGGCGGAGGCGCAGCAGCAAGGACGCACAGCAAACACCGTGTTGAAACCGCATCAACGGGCGCTGTTGACGAGGAATGAAACTGCAAGAACAAGAAGCGTCGTGTTGTTCAGTGTTGTTACAAGGGAGTCGGAAGCCGTGCTTGCGTTCAGCACACGGCGGAGGCACCGGGGCTTCCCGACCGTGAAGGTGTGCGTAGGCACATCCAGGTGGAGCATCTTAGTCAGGCTCAAAGTTCGCAAAGTACCGTACGCGTCGCACACACGCCGTATGCCGTAGGACGCCAAGCAACAGGCGTGCCCCTGTGCCCAGGACAGGCATGCCCACAGGGCCAAACACCATGCACCGACGCTGTGCAAAGAGGAGTGTTAGTGAGGTTGCATGCACAAATGTTGCCGATCTCAAAATGCGCCGTACTCAAATCCCACGAACTCAAATCGTGCGGCACACGTACTCAAAATGCGCCGTACTCAAGTCACACGTACTCAATTCGCACGGCACATGTACTAAGGCGCAGCAATGCCATCTATTGACCTCTATCTTCCTTTCCTGAGATGACATCCTGCCCAACTTTCATGTCAGAAGGCGAAATGTCGCTGTTGCAAGCAGTGGGACAGCATGGGCCATACCGTATGTGCAGTGGAGTGAGGGCCATCCGGCTTACGGAAGCAAATGCAGCGGTACTCAACTGGCAGCACTCCCAGCCGCACGCTGCATTTGCTGTGGGACTGAGAATGCGGTCTTGGACCTCCCCACATTCCTGTGTGCCAACTCGGGGGGGTGTGGGGGGCCGGAGCCCCCCCACCAGCAAAGGACTTGCGTGGCCTGGGCTCTGCAATATGCAAGCTGTCAGGTTGGGGCGGACATGTTGTGTGAAGGTGGTGTGGGGCGGTTTAATGACATTGCATGGCCTGGTGTTGTGTGCCCTGTGCTCATGCGCGGGTCCCCCATCCAACAGCAAGTTGTCCGCTCGGGGGGGTGTGGGGGGAACAAGAAAACAGTAACGCGAATGGGTGGTAGTGGTAGTAGTAGTAATGGCAACCGTTTGGTAAGCTAATAGCGACCCACTGAGATATTGGTCGGCCGTCCGCTCCAGCTCCCATAGCCCCACTAGCGAATGACATGCATGGCCTGGTGCTGTGCCATGTGCCCTGTGTTCATGCGTGTGGCTCCTCATTCCTAAGCAAGGTGTCCGCTCGGGGGGGTGTGGGGGGGCAGAGCCCCCCCACCAGCGAATGACATGCATGGCCTGGTGCCGTGCCATGTGCCCTGTGCTCCAGTAGCAAGGTGCCCTCTCGTGTGGGAGCCCCCACCAGCGAATGACGTTGGCGTGGCCCTGTGGGCCTTGCGGGTTCCACATCGCGGCCACCTGCCGATGGAGGACTGCTCCGCATGATGTGCTCATGTATGCGCAACTGTATGTGCTTATGATGTATCTCGTTTGACAAGGTTACTTGCAGTAATGGTCTGGTGCTGGGTGTTTGAAGCACGGACGCACTGTACTGCGCATGTCCACGACATGGTGCACCCTTGGGTCCATCCTGACCGTGCTGCTCCTTCAGGCGAGATTCATTCTGTTAAGTAACAGTTTTGTGGCGCATTGGGTCGACCACCTGCGCGAGAGGTCCTCGCGCGGGTCCCAACCGACTGGCCAACCGAAAATAACGTTTAATTCGCTGCGGCCTTTTCGCGCCTGGATCCAGGTATCGCACAATACATCGAGACATTCTGAATGCAATGAGCCACATCGTCAAAACGCGAGGAAGCTGCCGGAATCTGGCCACATAGGTGTCTAGAGGGGCGGTTTAACGACGGGGTCGTGTGAGCAGCTTCCCGGGTCTCACGGGGGTAGACGCGGGGAGGGGCGGGGGAGGCAGGGGAGAGGGAGGGGGAAGCATGCGGAGCGGGGAAAGGATGTACTGGAGAAGGACACGTGGCAGCATGACTACACCCGGTAGAGCGGACAAGGCAAAGGCGTTAGGGCAGCAGCGGGTGAAGTGCGGTCCGAAGTTCAGGGGGAAAGATGTCTGGCGGGCCATGTTGTGCTGAGGGCATGCGAGGGTTTCGGTCCGCTGGGGTATGCCGAGGTGGAGGCACGTGCCGGCAGGTGTGGGTAGGTTGACACTGTACCGGCCGGAGACAGACGCCACGCTTGTTCTTAAAGCACTGAGAGGACGTTACTCAGCACCTGTGTGCTTATGGAGGCGTCCGTGTGCCGCAAGGAGGAGAAGCAGAAGAAGTGCGGGCCTTCGAATTGCCCAGGATGCGCCCACGAGACCACCGCGATTGCGCCAATCCTTCTGCCACAGACGACACTATGCAAGAGATTTATGGCATGAATTTTGTTGCCATGGATTGGGCTTCGTGTCGTGCCATAAAGGTGTCGTGCGTCCGCCCCCGAGAGCGACATGCCGCGCGAGGCTGCAGCCTGCTGCAACCCCGGCTGCAAGCGAATCATCATGACAGGAAGTATGTCGACAGTAGCCATGTGACTCCTGTGCACCGTGTATTTTGGCTGGCGGTGTGTTCCGCAAGCGCGCGCCGGTACCAAAGGACTGCTGCTGACGACGCGAGGCAGCAGGAGTAATGACACGAGGAGCCACACAGCACGGCCGTTCGGTAGGGATCGGATCGAATAAAATCGTAGGAAATTCAGGGGCCGCACGTTTGGCGCGAGTTGGTTGTGATTTTAACGGTGACCGTTGGCGAAGTCAGTGTGCGATAAGGCTGCTTAACAACACCCCCGCGTGGCGGCCCCCACAGCCGCCAGGCGACCCCGCAGAATCAGTAGTCGCCATGCCCAGGCGCATGGCACGCCAGCGGTGGCGCGCCCCCCAGCTGCTCCTGCGTATTGGCACCCACAACCTGGGCGGGGCAACTCGCTCTCACAGTGCCAAACTGCAGGCCGCCGCCACCGAATGGACAGCACAGCGGTTAGACATAGTCTGCATACAGGAGCTACATCACACGGACTTTGGCGACCGTGGGTGGCTTGAACGGCAGCTCAACTCAGCTGCCAAACGCCTGCACGTGCCCGGGTGGATTGTGGCATCCTACCTCCTACATCCTAGAAATTGGGCGAACCCGCCGAAGGTCCAATGCCGCAACCCCGCATCCACCCCCACCACACGCCCCACGCGCCCCGCAGCCCATCGCGTGGCCACCCCCCAACTCACCCACAACACCCATGTACTTTGAACGTCAGGACCTGGACTTCTGCCAGGTCCACGCCATCAACAACCTCCTTGGGGGACCGTATCTAGACCGCTACCATGTACTTCAACACTGTATAAACATCGCTGCAGCCCTACACAGGGTCGGGGCCCACGTAGCACACAGGTACTGGCAACTCCAGTATGACTCGCAGCGAGGTAATTTTACCCTACTGGCCTTCCAACGCTACCTTGCCCACCACCCAACCGCCACTACGCCCACACGCCCCCTCGCCCTTGGCATGGTAGCCGTGGACCAGGGGAGCGACTATCGACACTACACCCAAAGTGAAGCGTTGTCCCTCCTACCCCCCGAAGCAAGAGAGGTGGGCTTTCTCCTACAGAAGCCGGGCCACGCTGTTGCCATCAAGCTACACGGCGGCACATGGTACTGCCTTGACTCACTCCAACCACGACCTATCCCCTGCGAACGGACCAGGACTGGCACAGACACGTGTCGGTTATATTCGTACGTGCAACTCACCCATACCCCAACTGGCATGGGTGACACGATTAGCGCCATCCCGCCCCCTTGGGCGGCAGACGCAGAATACTAGGCCCTCCCTGAGTTCCAAGACGCCCCCACCCAGGACCCCATGGACCTTGTCTCCCCCACCCAGCCCAGCACCAAGCAGCGTGCTACCCGATAACCCAGACACCCAGACAGAAGCAGTGCTGGACACAGTGACAGACGCAGAATACCAGGGCCTCCCTGATCTCCAGGACGCCCCCACACAGGACCCCCTGGACCTTGTCTCTCCCCCACCCAGCCCAACGCCCGCAAACGTACTACCCGATAACCTAGACACCCAGACAGACGCAGTGCTCGACGTAGCGCCAGCAATCCCTGGCCCCACGCCGAAGGTTGCTACAACACAAACACACCCACTTCCTTTTGCCGCCCCGCGACCCACACAACGGAAAAAACGAGGGAAACGGCCCGCAGCTGCCCCACCCCAAGTGAGGACCCGACGCCAAGCAACCAAACCAGCCAGCCCACCCCCCGGACCCCCCAAGAAGCCCCGCACCATAGCTTCCTTCTTCAACAAACCCCACCCACCCGCCTCCATCCGGAATGCGCCCGTGGACCCGCCAACCGTGGCGGACCCAACCCTGCCCACTCACACGGCACCCCATACCGTACCACTGCCGGGGCACAAATACCTCCGTGTGACCACACACAACGTGCGTGGCATTGAGGGCACAAACCTCACACTCATCACTAATGAACTCCATGAGAAACAGCCTGACATAGCGGTTCTCACGGAAAACCAAACTCAGCCATGGCCGCACAAAAGGCACACGGGCTGTAAAGAGGGCCCTTAGCCAAGCATACACCACCTTCTGCAGCACCAAGCCTACGGCCCCTGACTCCACGCCCGGTACACAACGGGAAGCCGGGGTCCTAGTGGCAGTTTCCACGAAATACGGTGGTCAGGCCTTCGTGCAACCCGCACCAATACCAGCCCACCTCCAAGGACACCTGTGCCACGTGATCCTCGCGCCCCCTGGCAGCATCCCCATGCATATCATCGGGGTCTACATCCGCTCAGGGCAAGGATCAATGGACCTCCAAACCCGAGATGCCATCTACACATACTGCGAGCAGGTTCTCGAACAAGCAGCAAAAACACAAGGCGCGCACGTGCTCATAGCAGGAGACTTCAACGCGGTATGCCAAGCTGCCGACCGCAGCACACACGACCTGAACTCCTCTGACCGAAGGCACATCGCGTTCCTTGCAAGCAGCAAGGCCGCCCCCATCACGCCAGGCACAGGCGTAAGTGCAAGGCCCGCCTCCTTCTGCCAACTGCAAAGCAACGGTCATTTCCACCGCAGCCGCGATCGACGCACATCCTCCTCAGCGCCCATCACCGCATCAAGGAATACCTCTCCGAACAGCCCACGGCCACCCTCCACGAAGAACCGGAATGGTTAGGAGGCCCGTACGACCACTACAGCCTGACCGCCCTGATTCCCACGGCGGGGATCCACCTCCACCACGCACCCACTGCCAACACAACGCCCAGCCAGCACCACCCCTGGCAAGAGGTTGTCCTTCCCCTCCCACCACCACGGGTTGCTGCTGCCCGGCTGGACATGACAGCCCAGCTAGCAGCAGCAGACGAACACCTGGCAGACCACCTTTCACCAGCACTCCAAGCCATAAACAGTACAATAGACCAGCTCAACCAGCAGGACGATACCCCCAGCCGCTCAGCCGCGGAACTCATGGCTGCACTGCGCGAACTGCCCTGTATACACACCCTGGACCTCGAAACATGCGCGGCAAGCCTTATGCAAACCCTGACCACGGCCCTAGACATATACATAAGCCACCACGACAAGAAGCCCCCTAAAACGGGCAGGCGGCACCTACCCCGTACCACCAACAAAGCTATCAAGCGAAAGGCCACTCAGCTCGGAGACGAGCAACGCCGTCTGCAGCAACTGCTTGAACAACAACAGCAGGCCGGAACCCACGACAACGACCACGGCTGCTGCGCACCCAGCCCCCAACCTCCAGCACGCCATTGACGAGGCACGGGCAACATGCAAGAGTCACAAACAGAATCTGCACTCCTACATCCACGCACAGCAACGCCTCAATGCCACCCGATCACGACGTACCTTCCAACGGTTTGCCAAAAATGCCAAATGGGGACACAAGGCCATCTTTCAGACCAGTGCGCAGGAGCATGGCCTGCGAGCCATTCTAAATGAAAGCACAGGGGAGGTAATGCACACCGGCGAGGGAATTCTCGACGCCCTACACGGTTACTACACCAACTTGGCTACACCGTGCTTTGGCCCCAAGGCTGCCCACCACAACGCACACGACGGGCCTACCCCTGGAACGTAGCAGGCGCCCCCGACCGTTTCATCCTAAACACATCAAAACACCCAGACAGTCATGAAGCCCTCCGCCTAGTCGCGGACCCAAGCAACTTTGCGCAATGCGTACAGTTCCTCGCCCGCAACAAGGCCCCAGGACCGGATGGCATTCCGAACGAGCTCCTAC
This sequence comes from Chlamydomonas sp. KOR1, assembly GCA_036984285.1. Lineage (NCBI taxonomy): Eukaryota > Viridiplantae > Chlorophyta > Chlorophyceae > Chlamydomonadales > Chlamydomonadaceae > Chlamydomonas > Chlamydomonas sp. KOR1. The sequence continues at coordinate 134,830 of BQMZ01000005.1, read as the reverse complement.
GGGCCCTCCCAGACAGCACACTCCGCAACATCCACACCCTCTTCATCGCGATGTGGGCAAAAGGTGAAACCCCCGCAGCATGGACACTCTCCGACACTGTCCTCATCCCCAAACCTGGGGCGGAGCACAGCCTCCGAATCAAGGACAAACGCCCCATAGCACTGGCAAACACCACGTACAAGCTCTGGACCAGCCTCATCACCCTCTGTCTAACGCAAACTGCAGAACAGCTCGAAGTGTATAACACAGCGCAGGAAGGCTTCCTCCGCGGACGTAACACAGAACGACAGTTCTTAAACCTCATCCATGCGATTGAGGATGCAGCCATCTCAGGCCGTGACCTCTACGTCCTCTACATCGACTTCTCCTCTGCCTTCAACACCATTGACCACGACCGTCTCGTCCAAATCATGTGGGACCTCGGCCTCCCCAGCGACCTTATCCAGGTGGTTCACAATTTGTACAGCCATGCACGCACTCGCATCCACACCGAACACGGATGCACAAGAGAAGTACGGATTGCGAGGGGCACCATCCAAGGAGACACGCTCTCCCCTGCACTCTTCGTCCTCTTTATCGAACCCCTCCTCCGCTGGCTACATGCCGGCGGTCGGGGATACCGTACGCTGCCTACCCGCCCACGAGAACGACCAATATGCCCTCAGCTCGCCGCATACGCGAGATCGACCTTGCTGTTGTGACCAACAACACTACCGACCTTACCATTCAGGCCGACAAAATTGCCAGATTCTCAGAGTGGGCTGGCCTCCAGGTAAACCACAGCAAGTGCCGGGTGACGGGGGCACTATATCACACAGCCTGGGCTGCAGGCAGCGGCGTGAAAGGCGCCACGTGCCCGTCCACCCTGCAACACCGGCTGGACGGAGAATCAAAATTGGAACGACTGCCGTCCCATATCTACCCCCACTAAACCATTCCGTACCTGGGCGTGCACATAACCCTTACCCTCGACTGGCGACCGCAGCTCCAAGCCACTCTGGATGCCCTCAAGGAGAAAGCGACCCAACTCGCGGAGTCCATGGCCTCCCCGACCAGCGGCTCCGAACCATCCAGCTCTGCCTCAAGCCCGCGATGGCTTACGCGCTAGCAGCCATGCCCTTCTCCCGAAAGACATACAGACCATCGACCGCACAGTTGCACAAGCGGCCCGAAAGTGCTACGGGCTCAAGAGGGGCTTCCCACACGTGCAGTCCTCCTACCAACAAACCAGTACGGCCTTGGGTAGGGTCACTCCTGCCTGAGTACGTGCGCAGAGCAACACGTGCCCTCACACTCGCTCTTAACGACGACGGACGCCTGGGAGTGGTCACGCGGGCGCTCCTTCGCACACAATACAACTATGCCGGCACGCTATCCCCAGGCGCTCTGAGCAGCGACGCGAGCTTCTATAGCACCCTGAAGATGCTCTCGCCTCGAGAGCACGGGGTCAACGTGGAAGCCCCAGCTCAATTGCAGGGCACACTCTGCCTAAACAGCCTCCACAATCTCCTGGCCGCCGCGCAAGCCCTCCACGGGGCAGCTGAGCGCAAGCTGCCGCCGTGTGTCATCATGCTTGCCGAGCTAGGGCTTGACCTCCGCGAGCCCGCGGGCACAAGGTGCACACAAACATGGCGATCAATATCACCTGATCAGCACGCAAGATCTCTCCCGCATCAGGCCTGGGGCAAATGCACGTCATAAGCGGGCCCTGAACCGCCTCAGCCTCTACGTGAGCACCAGCGTGGACCCTACCCTGTACAACGGCCCGATCCACAAGTACAACAAGACAAGCCCCTCCCCATCCACCTACGTGTGATCCCTCCCGCGTCCCCCTAGCCCCACTGTTTGATGCCGATACTGTGCCCGCCCGATCCCCAACAACGCCTGACGCGCTGGCTGGTGCCTCGCGACCCCCACCCCAACCCCACGGACACAGACCCACAACGGACCCACGACGCAACCCCCCTCCCGGAGGATATCGCCCAAAGCGACGCAGCGACCAGCCCCGCCAGCCCTCAGCCTGACCGCCGCCCCAGCCCTCCCAACCCGACCAGACCCTCGAAAAAGCAACGCCAGGAAGCGCGCATACAAGCCAATTCCCGCACTGCTATCCCAGAGAACGGTCAGGCGCTTGCCAACGGCACCTGCTGGACAGCTATCCAGCAACATCTCCCCAACCTCCCGCCCGACGCTACAGCACTGAACACGCCCTCGCAGTGCACAGCCTGATGCTGACTGATGCCTTCCTGAAGGCGCTGAAGGCCGCTGTTCCCGGCCTTGGGTCGCACGCCAAACCAGCGTACCTGCCGGCGAGCTTTCCCCGGCCCCGCAAGCATACCAAGTCGTCATGGCAAGCAGCACGTGCACAACTGTCAGTCCCCGCCACCTACCTCTCCCGTCAAGCCGGCAGATCGCCGGATGGCGGACCGCCTCTGCAGCCTGCTGTACGACCAGTACGACGAAGTGACGCACATTGTGTCGGGCCCCGTCACGCAGCAACAACGCCCCCTGCAGGCAGGCGAAAAAAGAGCAGTTGGCAACACACATGAGCGCTACTACGAGGTCGCCTGGCGGCCTACCATCATCCTCGAGTCTGCTACCAGCCTACGCAGAGCTAGGATACCACCCAGCGCACACCCAACACGTTGGGACACTGGCCCCCGAACTCGGAGGGGCAAACCTAGTCCACGTGGAGTGGAAGCCCACATGGGAGCCGGCCCCGTCAGTGACGAGCAACTGGCCCACCCTCCTACAAGCATACGAGGAACAAAAGGCCACTACAGCCAGCATCCCCGTCCCCAGACCCCCTCGTGACACCCACCTTTGTGAAAGCCAGAGGCAAGGCATCTGGCGCCCAGCCGGCCAGGCCGACGCCATCAGCACCAGGCGGCTGCTCCACCGCAGCACCCACATTGATGTCATGCCCTACAATCCGACAAGGACATTGCCGCCAGCACGGAAAACATACGCTGCAAACACACCATCCAAGTTGGTACCCGCCCCACGGAGCAACGCCTGGAGCACACACAAACCGTTGCCGATGACCTGGCCCACGTCTACACGCCCCAGGGACACTGTGTGGGATCGCTCACGCAGGAGCGCCTGCACTGCCTCCAAATGCGATACGACCAAGCCCTCCTGGCTAACCCCAGCCTTGCCACGAAACACAACCTCCGCGACGGCTTCCCTGAAGCTGTCGCCCGCCTCTTCACAGGTACAAACAGGGCAATAAAGGGGCCCCTACCGATCACCGACAAGAGCGAGGTCAGCATCCCCAGCCGCTGCTCTGAGCTGATCTCCACCGTCCTTGGTCAGTCGTACACAGAGTGGTTTGCATCCCCCCTCAATGCCGGGCTCTATGCCAACCGCTACTACACTTTGCTGAAGATGAGTGCTTTGGGGCTTCCCTAGACGCCTTCTCCCCCCGTTCGAGGCATGTCATTTGCTCACCCCAACCATGCTGTTGACGCAAGTCGGCATACGCTGACCTGGGCTGCCGCCTCAGTGGCAGACGACGCCCCTGACGCCCCACCTACCGTCACCCTTGTGCTGGCACCGCACAGCCACGGTGCACGCCACCTGGCATACCTCTCCTCCAACTCAGTGCATTGCGCTGCCTACCTGCCCAGCACCCACCCCCTCGTCCAAATGGTCGCTGGTGACGGTACCCGTGATCGTGCGTGGGGTAGCCGCCCTAATGAGTACATCCTCCTTGCCGTAACCAACACCTCCGGCGCTGCCCACTACCAAGACGAGGTCCTGCCCCGCCTGACCCAAGCCCTCCAAACCTTCCCTGACCGCTTCCTCCTCAGCCACTCCCTGGACACAGGCCCCGGCGTTGACCCCGCCAAGGACTCTAGATGGGCCCGACGACAATTCAGACGCATACAACACCGGCCTCTGGCCACACCATCACCCCCGACGTGGCACAGGGCAACTGGAAGCGACGAGCCCTCCTACGCAGACATAGCCAGCTCGCTCCCTGCCCGCCACCCCTTGCGCTTCGGACCCAGTACCTGCCTTTACACGGACGGTAGCAAGGTTGAGGGCGAGAACGGCTCCGCGCTGCTCGGCGCCGCGGTTTACGATGCCCACAACGAGACGACGGATCTTGTGGACTGTCTCGGCTGCACCACACTATACCAACCAAGGCTGAAGCACGCGCGATGACGGTTGTGCATGTGTTCTCCGACTCAGCTGCAAGTCTCTATCTTATAAAGAAGTATATCGATAATCCCAACAAGCTGACTATGAGCACCAAAACTATCACACGTGCAGAACTAGCGGCCATCCACCACGCTCTAGAAATTGCTGAAGCACGCGCGATGACGGTTGTGCATGTGTTCTCCGACTCAGCTGCAAGTCTCTATCTTATAAAGAAGTATATCGATAATCCCAACAAGCTGACTATGAGCAAACACCGTGACCTTCTCCGCCTCATAACCGAGCTTCTGCACCGCCGCGCCGTACAAGGGCGCAACACCCACCTCCTGAAAGTGAAAGCTCACTCCGGCATATACGGCAACGAGGAAGCAGACCGGGGGGCCACTACAGTGTCGAAAGGTGAAATTGATCCGCACGTCACCTGCCCAGCAGACAATGAGCCATACAGTAAGATGTGGTGGCCGCGCCAGGCCAGCACCAACCGGCAGGCCACCGACCTCAACCGAGGCATCCTCCAGCTCCTTGCCCCCGCCACGTTTGGAGGACACAGCAAGCACACCAAATGTACAGAATGCTGGCAAGAAGCTGCCCAAGACCTCTGCCCACGCGCTAGTAATGCAACCACCCAACGTCCGGCCGTACACAAACACTGGAAACGGGTCCTGGACTACCGGTACTGGCAGCTCTGGCATGCCGGATTAGCCCACAGGTATAAAAGACCCATGCGCGGCAGCTACGTCAACGCGGAGGGCAAGGCCATGTGCCCCATCTGCCGTCAGGCCCCTGACTCTGGCGGCCACATCCGTACAGCAGAGATCTACCACAAGTGTTACATAAAACGGCACAACGAAGCTGTGCAGATGATTGGCGAGGCGATACAACACGGCTACCAAGGCAACGGCGTCATGCTAATGGACGCAACATCTGCTGCCAACACACCCGACCACGTGACCGCACCCGCCTACCCGAATGGGTCCTCCCGCAGGTGCCACCAGAGAAGCGGAACACGCTTCGCCCCGACATCCTATGGATACCCACACTCACGCCGTACGTCATTCGCTGCCCCCGATGGCTTAACGCACGCCGGCAAGGCCAACCCCCCCAACACAAGGTCTACATCATTGAGGTCGGATACACAGGGGACCTACGCCACAGGGAAAAAATTGAAGAAAAGCTGAAACAACATGAGGAACTTGCCACTCTACTGCGTGAGGCTGGGTGGGAAGTGCAGTACACACGACGGGAGGCGGTCACCCTAGGAGTAGGAGGCACCATCCGGAATGATCTAGCACCCCTCCTCCGTGAACTCGGTGTCCCAGCCCAACGCGCCAACGCCTGCTGCACCAACCTGCACCGCCACGCCGTCTCTTGGCTACAACGCCTTGTGAAGATGCGTCGCCATGACGAGGCACGTGGCCCTGGCAACCCTAACAGACCGCCGTAGGCGGCACCCCTCCCATCACACCATATTGGCAGGCGCGCAGTGGAAACACAAACGCCCTGCCCCCTTAATCACACGCAGGGTTAAGCCCGCGTAACATTATTATTATTGCTGTAGAAATTGGCCTCATGGCTGAGGGCTTGAGGGGACAGGCTGCCCGCGTAGTTGTACTGCGCACGGAGGAGGGCACACGTGACCACACCTAGGCGCCCTTCGTCGTTGAGTGCCAGTGCGAGTGCGCGGGTGGCTTTGCGCACGGTACGCCCTGCCCATCTTTGTGGGCTCGCAGCTGGCCAGCCGCATTCAGCAATATGTCAGCGACCGGGAGCCATACATCACACTGCGGCCGCAGATTGGGCAGCCCGTCCAGCTGCTCCTGGCGGATGCAGGTGATGGCAGCCGGGAGTACCTCGTCATTGGGGGAAACCCGGCAGTACGGCCGGCGCAACGCCCCCTCGTACTCAGCCAGCTGCTGGGCATCCCCATCGCCGCCATCCATGCCGCGTACACCCTTACCAGCCAGGAGGACAGCCGCTGGGTTGTGCGCATCAGGGCGGGGTTCCACGTGCCGACGGACAGGGAGCACTCCTACCAGTTCATCGATGCTGGCGGTGCACTGTGGACCGGCCGGCTGCGCATTGAGCAGCTGTGCTCACACACCGTCCCGGTGCAATGCTGCAACTTCCTGGCCGCGGGCCCAGCACCCGCCCCTCCCACCCCGCCTACCCCCACCGGCGCAGCAGGACCCTCCATGCGCCCCACCACCGCTCCCACCCGCCGGCCCACAGCCCACAACCCCACAGCACCGCCACCCCGTGAGAAGGGGCCCAAGCAAGCGAAGCTGCCGGACCTGCTTGGCAAAGCATCGGCCGCAAAGCTGGCAGCACCGGCCCCCTCACCCGCAACCAACCCCCGTCCTGCCACCGCCGCCACCACCCCTGCCACCAGCCCACCTGCTGGCGGCAATGCGGACCCCGCCATCCCAACCGCCAAGACCTCCGCCCACACCCCCAACCCTGCCCCTGCCGCCACCGCACCCAACACCACGGCTGCCAAGGCCGCTATGCCTGCCCCTACGCCTCCCGCCCATGCGGACGCACCCACCACAGCCACAGCAACGCAGCCACCGCAGCAGCAGCTTCACAACGGTGGCCGCACCAGCCCAGACCCCATGCAGCGCCGGAACGCCCTGACGGCAGAGGATGCCGCGCATGTCGCCGCTGCAGCAGCAACCAGGGGCATCTGCGGCAGCCGCGAGCGGCGCCTCACCCCGCAGCCCGCCAGCAGGACGGCAGCTAAGCACCCCCACCGGGATGCGTCCAAGCCGACCAGCCAGCCACCACCCAAGCGGCAGGAGACAGCCTCCAACCGCTTCGCTGTGCTACGGGACGGTCCCGACGTGCCGCCAGGCGCGGACGCCCTGCAGGCCAGCCTTAGCCGCCTCTCCGTCACAGCAGACACGCTCGGGGACACCACCATGGCGGAGGCGCAGCAGCAAGGACGCACAGCAACAACACCCCCGCGTGGCGGCCCCCACAGCCGCCAGGCGACCCCGCAGAATCAGTAGTCGCCATGCCCAGGCGCATGGCACGCCAGCGGTGGCGCGCCCCCCAGCTGCTCCTGCGTATTGGCACCCACAACCTGGGCGGGGCAACTCACTCTCACAGTGCCAAACTGCAGGCCGCCGCCACCGAATGGACAGCACAGCGGTTAGACATAGTCTGCATACAGGAGCTACATCACACGGACTTTGGCGACCGTGGGTGGCTTGAACGGCAGCTCAACTCAGCTGCCAAACGCCTGCACGTGCCCGGGTGGATTGTGGCATCCTACCGCCACGCATCTCACCAAGACCCGTGCTCTGGCGTAGCCATCCTTGTACGCGCTGGCCTCGCCCTGGTCAGCGACTACGAACCCCTAGCAGACGTGACCCCTCCACCTCCTCGCACAGCAACCCACGCTGTGCTCTCCAACCCCCCCTCCCCTCCGGACCCACCAGTTAGCCAGCAGCCCGATAGCAACCCCCCACTAACAGCAGCAGCCCCCCATCCCCACCCCGCCACGCCAGCCACAGAGCCAGCATGCCCCTCCCCGTCGGGCCGCTTGCACAGACATTCCTTCAAGTGGCAGGGACACAGCATTCATCTTACCAACGTGTACTTACCAGCGAGCAGCAGCTCAGCACGCACACAGTTCATCCGCACCCACCTCACACAGCACACAGCCCACCTTCCTCCCTCCGGCAAACACATCATGGCTGGAGACTTCAACTTCGTTGCAGATATTCCGTTGGATAGCATTTCAGCTCCCAGCCGTACGGAACGCGATCGCCCCACAGCAAACGCGTTCTTGACAGCTTTCCCGCACCTCATCGACTCGTACCGTGCCCGCAATCCCACCCGGCGCGCCCTCTCCCATTTCCACCCAGCCTCCGTCACTTTCCCAGTCCACCCTGCTGGCGGCGCGCGGCTGGACCGAATATATGTTGCATCAGATTTGATGCCACATGTCGCCAGCAGCATCATCCGCTCAGCCTCACCCTCCGACCACAGGATAGCCTCCCTCCTCCTCATACCTCGCAGCCCCGCTGTCCGTGGGCCAGGCATCCGCAGAGCTCGTACAGCTTTTGCAGAACACAGCGATCTCAGACAGACCATGGAGGCGTGGCTTTTGCAGCAAGCTGCCCATATGCCAGCAGAGGACCAGCCCGCGGCGGTAGTGCAGTGGTGGCCTGCCTTCAAACGCCAGCTGGCAGCAACGGCAGCACAGCTCACTCGGGAAGCTCAGCGGCGCCGCCGCTCCCATGGCGCCACAGTCACCGCAGCTTCAGCAGCAGTGCACGCAGCGCAGACGGCGGTGGATGCCAATCCACATGCACCAGCCGCAGCAGCCGCACTCGCCACAGCCCAAGCCAGCTTATCATCAGCGCTACGCACAGAAGGTGCTGACGCAGCACACAGCATACGGGTGGAATGGCTTCGTCAGGGCGAGCGCCCCAACCCAGCCATTACCCGTGCCGTACACCCTCCTCAGGATACCCGACTGATCCCAGCCCTCCGTGACTCAGCCGGTCGCATTACCACGGACTGCAAACAGCTGCCTGGTATCGTGGCCTCGTACTGGAGCAACATCAGCACAGCACCAGCTGACATATCAGCCACAGCACAGCACGCCGTGCTTGGAGTCCTGGACACGGAAGGGCCCAAGCTGCCGCTACAGGATGCGGCGGCAATTGACAGCATGGACGCCAGCCCCTCGGAGGTGGAGCGCGCTTTGCAGCAGCAGAAGCCTGGCAAGGCGCCAGGGTGGGACGGTATCCCAGGAGATAGACCTATACCGGTACTTCCGGGGTACCGTTGCGCCCATGCTTGCCCGCTTATACACAGCCATAGGCAGCACGCAGCAGCTGCCGGCGGGCTTCCACCGTGGAGTCATCAGCACCATTTACAAGGAGCGTGGGGATCGCACCTCCCCGGGCAACTATCGCCCAATCACGCTCCTGTGCTCTGACTACCGCGTGCTTGCCAAGGTGCTTGCCAACCGCCTCAACCCCGTCCTTGGCAGCGCCATCTCCCTCGAGCAATCAGCCTTCCTCCACAAGCGCCTCATAGGCGCAAACATCCATTTCCTCCGCATCCTCCCTCACCTCCTCCGCACACAACGGCGGTCGGCGGTGGTGGCGTTCCTGGACTTCTCCAAGGCGTATGACACCATCCACCGCCCCTTTCTCCTTGCCGCCATGGAGACCATGGGTGTTGGACAGGGCTTCCTCACGTGGACCCACCTCCTCCTCTCCGACACCCACTCCGTCGCGAACGTCAATGGCCACCTGTCCGACCCCGTACCCATCCGCGCTGGTGTACGGCAGGGCTGCCCGCTAGCACCCCTGCTGTATCTCTTCGTCGCACAGGCCCTTCTGTGCTGGCTGAAGCACCACCGCGTGGGCGTCCACCTTCTCCCCACCGACCCCTCCCCCTGCACCGCAGTCCAGTTTGCTGACGACACCGAAGTGCCACTCAATGGCCCTGAGGAGTTGCCGGCGTTTCTGGGTTACATGCGCACTTTTGCGCAGGCGTCTGGGCAACGCCTTAACCTGGACAAGACTGAGCTGCTACCCATCGGCGCTAATTCCCCCAACGCGCCCCTCCCCCACCTGGACGCCGGTAGCCAAGCGGCACAGCCCCCCTAATCAGCCCCACTTCCCTCTGCCGCTCACGATGCTGCCAACGCCCCCATCCCTCCCCATCCCCCAACCTCCACCCACCCCCAGCAGCCGTCATGCACCGCTGCTGGCGCCAGCACCTCCGCCCACCACGCCCATGCCCAGCCCGCCACCCCTCAGCCTCAGCTCCAGTGGGCGGGGCTTAAGGTCGTGCAGTCGGTAAAGTCCCTGGGCGTGCCTTTCGTCAACCCAACAGCCACCCCCACCCCAGACTGGACCGCCAACGACCGTGACACTCGCCATCGTCTCCAGAAGATCAGCCGATTTCACCTGTCCGCCTTTGGACGGGCAACAGCGGCAGGGGCGTACTGCCTCCATCTCTCCACCTACCTCATGGAGCACTGCACCATGCCGCCCAGCCCCATCCTCAGCGAATGGACCCGCCTCACAGCCCGCCTTGTGGACCGTGGCCTTGGACCAGACGACACAGAGCGCCGCCCACGGGAGTCCCAGCGCAGCTGCTACCTGGCCACCCTACCACAGGTGGCTTTGGTATGCTACCCCTGGACGAGCACATCACAGCCAGGTGCGTCAGGTGGACAGCCGCCTTCGCACGTTCAGAGATAGCATGGGCAGACGGTGGCAGCGCACGCCTAGCACCCTGGCAGCAGGCCCTGCGTCACCTCCTACTCCTCCGACACCCAGCCTGCCGCCCCATGGCGGTGCTCACAGCGCAACCAGGCAGCCAGTTCCACGCAGCCATGGCGCTCCCAGCGGAGCTACAGCGCCTGGTGCTTGCGTTCGGCAGCTTGCGCCCATGGTGGATGTTGCAGAAACACCCCTCATCCCGGGGCGGTGCTGCAGCACTCCACTGTGGGGGAACCCGTTCCTGCCCAACGCTGGTGCACCCCAGCGCCGGCCTGGGCTCGAACATTACCACCTCAACCTGTCCTACTGTCGTCGCCTCATGACGATAGGGGACCTGGTTCAGGTGTACGACGCCGTACAGCAGGCGTTCAGCGCCCCGCGCACAGCAAGTACCAGCGTAGCAGATATCCTCAGGAATGCAAGCACTCTTTGGGCACAGCTGGTCAGGCAGTACCTTGACCCACCCATGTGGGTATCCGGCGCACTCGGGGATCGTCATGAGATCACAGCGCAGCTGGAGGCCCTTCACCGCGATATCCACCCTGACTGGTTGAAAGCAGCCCGGACAGCCATCAGCCAGAAGCAGCACGCCCCGTCAGGTGACACCGTCGTTGCCATGCTGCTGCCGCACCTGGGCTGGCCAGCACCCCTCAGCGCCCCCATCACCCTCGACACCATTACAGTCAGGGCTGCAACCCTCATGCAGCTTGGACCCCTCCAGCAGCGGCGGCAGCAATGCCACAGCCAGTACGTCAGCGCAGCATTGGAGCCCAATGCAGATCAAGCCACTCAGCAAGACGCACTGAAGCACCTTGCTGCAACGTTCCGTAGGGTATGGCGGCAAGTGTGTTGGGAGAACGAGCACAAGGAGATCTTGCGGCGGTTAGCCGTTGATGGGGTACCCTTGCTGGGCAACAGCCACATGCGTGGTAGCCAGCCCTGGGTGTGCCCCTGTAGCACATTCGCATGTCATCACAGCAGCCCGCCGCGCACTCACCACTTTTGGGAGTGTGAGGTTGCGCTGGCTATTCGTGAGCACATAGAGCACTACGCACGTGACATACGCCTCACACGCCAACATTTGTGGCTGGCCATGCCTCCCAAGGGCATCCATCGCAAGGTGTGGGAGGTGGTGTGCCTAAGCGCGTTATCGGCCATGGAGCATGGACGGCGGCATTTGCATGCTCAACTGCACCCAGACGCATGGCATGTAGCTGCAGCACGTACTCGGGCGGTTGTGGATTTTTGGTCGCGCCTGCGAACCGCAGCTTTGGGCATGCCCAAGGGGTGGAAGAGCGTGCCTGCTCACCATCCGTTCCTTGGCATACAGGGCAACAGAGTCCAGTACAACGGTCCGGTGCTTGAGCAGCATGCTTGAGCATTGAACGCACTTTTGCGTACTGTACGCTACAGTACTGATGCTACTTACATACCGTACTTGCCCTACGCATGGGCCCTGACTGACTGACCTGTCTGCGAGTGTGGCAGAGTGCGTGGAGGTGACGTCTGGGGTAGTGCGCAGGTGTCACGTGTACTTGGGCCGCATTCCATGCTTCAATGCCCTTGGTGGTGCCTGCTGCTACGTCCCTGGTCGCCATGAATGTTCGGCCCTGCCGTGCTTATTGACTGCCTGTGCATAGGACTTCGTGGTATGCCGCCCTCGCCGCAATTGCTAGGCCTGGGCAGTAGCAGGCTTGTTTGCTTTGGGAGGGCTGTCTCGTTGCCCTCTCGGGGTGGTGGGTGTGGTACGACACCCCGACCGAAGAGGTCCCCTGTAAAAACCTAACCTAACCATAACGTGGGGCGGGCCAGAAGCAGCACGCCCCGTCAGGTGACACCGTCGTTGCCATGCTGCTGCCGCACCTGGGCTGGCCAGCACCCCTCAGCGCCCCCATCACCCTCGACACCATTACAGTCAGGGCTGCAACCCTCATGCAGCTTGGACCCCTCCAGCAGCGGCGGCAGCAATGCCACAGCCAGTACGTCAGCGCAGCATTGGAGCCCAATGCAGATCAAGCCACTCAGCAAGACGCACTGAAGCACCTTGCTGCAACGTTCCGTAGGGTATGGCGGCAAGTGCGTTGGGAGAACGAGCACAAGGAGATCTTGTGGCGGTTAGCCGTTGATGGGGTACCCTTGCTGGGCAACAGCCACATGTGTGGTAGCCAGCCCTGGGTGTGCCCCTGTAGCACATTCGCATGTCATCAAAGCAGCCCGCTGCGCACTCACCACTTTTGGGAGTGTGAGGTTGCGCTGGCTATTCGTGAGCACATAGAGCACTACGCACGTGACATACGCCTCACACGCCAACATTTGTGGCTGGTCATGCCTCCCAAGGGCATCCATCGCAAGGTGTGGGAGGTGGTGTGCCTAAGCGCGTTGTCGGCCATGGAGCATGGACGGCTGCATCTGCATGCTCACCTGCACCCAGACGCACGGCATGTGGCTGCAGCATGTACTCGGGCGGTAGTGGATTTTTGGTCGCGCCTGCGAGACTTCGCAGCTTTGGGCATGCCCAAGGGGTGGAAGAGCGTGCCTGCGCACCATCCATTCCTTGGCATACAGGGCAACAGAGTCCAGTACAACGGTCCGGTGCTTGAGCAGCATGCTTGAGCATTGAACGCACTTTTGCGTACTGTACGCTACAGTACTGATGCTACTTACATACCGTACTTGCCCTACGCATGGGCCCTGACTGACTGACCTGTCTGCGAGTGTGGCAGAGTGCGTGGTGGTGACGTCTGGGGTAGTGCGCAGGTGCCACGTGTACTTGGGCCGCATTCCATGCTTCAATGCCCTTGGTGGTGCCTGCTGCTACGTCCCTGGTCGCCATGAATGTTCGGCCCTGCCGTGCTTATTGACTGCCTGTGCATAGGACTTCATGGTATGCCGCCCTCGCCGCGATTACTAGGCCTGGGCAGTAGCAGGCTTGTTTGCTTTGGGAGGGCTGTCTCGTTGCCCTCTCGGGGTGGTGGGTGTGGTACATACGACACCCCGACTGAAGAGGTCCCCTGTAAAAACCTAACCTAACCTAAGCGGGCCTGGGCAGTAGCAGGCTTGTTTGGTTTGGGAGGGCTGTCTCATTGCCCTCTCGGGGTGGTGGGTGTGATACGACACCCCGACCGAAGAGGTCCCCTGTAAAAACCTAACCTAACCTAAAGCGGTGGGATGACTTTCTAGTTGCCTTTCATATTTAGGATATCGGTAGGATTGTTAGATATGGCGGCCACCAGGTCGCGCCGTCAGCGCGCAACGTCGGACCCGCCGATGGTTATCCGCGAAACCGCTCTGCAGCAACTCAGCGGCGGAAAGCGGATTACAGACAATGGAGTTCACTTGAAATTCCATGTAGCCATCTGCACGGAGCATGGCCCTGAGGCGGCCTTCCAGGCCGCCAAGGGCATCCACCGCTGCCTACCAACCACGTTACGCGAGACCTTCCCCCCACCCCAGCCTCCCACTACCCCAACCAGCGCCTCCACGTATCCCACCAGCTCCACCAACACCACTGACCCCACCAGCACTGCCAGCTCCACCAGCCTCCCCCCGCTGCTGACACCAGAGGTTGCGCGCCTGTATGGCCTGCAGAAGCCTGACACAGTAATGCAGCATCCCAGCTGCCAGCCGTACCGGTACGCCCTGCCCATCTTTGTGGGCTCGCAGCTGGCCAGCCGCATTCAGCAATACGTCAGCGACCGGGAGCCATACATCACACTGCGGCCGCAGATTGGGCAGCCCGTCCAGCTGCTCCTGGCGGATGCAGGTGATGGCAGCCGGGAGTACCTCGTCATTGGGGAAACCCGGCAGTACGGCGGCGCAGCGCCCTCGTACTCAGCCAGCTGCTGGGCATCCCCATCGCCGCCATCCATGCCGCGTACACCCTTACCAGCCAGGAGGACAGCCGCTGGGTTGTGCGCATCAGGCTGGGGTTCCACGTGCCGACGGACAGGGAGCACTCATACCAGTTCATCGACGCTGGCGGTGCACTGTGGACCGGCCGGCTGCGCATTGAGCAGCTGCGCTCACACACCATCCCGGTGCAACGCTGCAACTTCCTGGCAGCGGGCCCAGCACCCGCCCTCCCACCCGCCTACCCCCACCGGCGCAGCAGGACCCTCCATGCGCCCCACCACTGCTCCCACCCACCGGCTCACAGCCCACAACCCCACAGCACCGCCACCCCGTGAGAAGGGGCCCAAGCAAGCGAAGCTGCCGGACCTGCTTGGCAAAGCATCGGCCGCAAAGCTGGCAGCACCGGCCCCCTCACCCGCAACCAACCCCCGTCCTGCCACCGCCGCCACCACCCCTGCCACCAACCCACCTGCTGGCGGCAATGCGGACCCCGCCATCCCAACCGCCAAGACCTCCGCCCACACCCCCAACCCTGCCCCTGCCGCCACCGCACCCAACACCACGTCTGCCAAGGCCGCTATGCCTGCCCCTACGCCTCCCACCCATGCGGACGCACCCACCACAGCCGCCACAACAACGCAGCCACCGCAGCAGCAGCTTCATAACGGTGGCCGCACCAGCCCAGACCCCATGCAGCGCTGGAACGCCCTGACGGCAGAGGATGCCGCGCATGTCGCCGCTGCAGCAGCAACCAGGGGCATCGCGGCAGCCGCGGCGGCGCCTCACCCGCAGCCCGCCAGCAGGACGGCAGCTAAGCACCCCCACCGGGATGCGTCCAAGCCGACCAGCCAGCCACCGCCCAAGCGGCAGGAGACAGCTTCCAACCGCTTCGCTGTGCTACGGGACAGTCCCAACGTGCCGCCAGGCGCGGACGCCCTGCAGGCCAGCCTTAGCCGCCTCTCCGTCACAGCAGACACGCTTGGGGACACCACCATGGCGGAGGCGCAGCAGCAAGGACGCACAGCAACAACACCCCCGCGTGGCGGCCCCTACAGCCGCCAGGCGACCCCGCAGAATCAGTAGTCGCCATGCCCAGGCGCATGGCACGCCAGCGGTGGCGCGCCCCCCAGCTGTGACTGCGTATTGGCACCCACAACCTGGGCGGGGCAACTCGCTCTCACAGTGCCAAACTGCAGGCCGCCGCCACCGAATGGACAGCACAACGGTTATACATAGTCTGCATACAGGAGCTACATCACACGGACTTTGGCGACCGTGGGTGGCTTGAACGGCAGCTCAAGTCAGCTGCCAAACGCCTGCACGTGCCCGGGTGGATTGTGGCATCCTACCGCCACGCATCTCACCAAGACCCGTGCTCTGGCGTAGCCATCCTTGTACGCGCTGGCCTCGCCCTGGTCAGCGACTACGAACCCCTAGCAGATGTGACCCCTCCACCTCCTCGCACAGCAACCCACGCTGTGCTCTCCAACCCCCCCTCCCCTCCGGACCCACTACCCGTACTGCTACGTACGCATGATTGGTGACACCGGATTGGTGACAGTCACCAATCTGGTAGCAGGGCGTAACATGCACAAAATGCCAGGTGCCTCCAGGGCACTGCTCCGTGCGACAGCCACCATCTGACACGTCCGTCAGGGGGGTTGCTATGGGTACCTGGGACACGTTGGCACGTGAGTGCCAGGCCATGGGGCATTCTGCAGCGATTTTGAGTTGCCACAGCCATCACCAATTCGTGTCACCAATTAATGTCAAAGGCTTGTTTGGCCCGTCACCAATCCGAAATCACCAATCGTGCGTGCTGATACGGTAGTCAGCCAGCAGCCCGATAACAACCCTCCACCAACAGCAGCAGCCCCCCATCCCCACCCCGCCACGCCAGCCACAGAGCCAGCATGCCCCTCCCCGTCGGGCCGCTTGCACAGACATTCCTTCAAGTGGCAGGGACACAGCATTCATCTTACCAACGTGTACTTACCAGCGAGCAGCAGCTCAGCACGCACACAGTTCATCCGCACCCACCTCACACAGCACACAGCCCACCTTCCTCCCTCCGGCAAACACATCATTGCTGGAGACTTCAACTTCGTTGCAGATATTCCGTTGGATAGCATTTCAGCTCCCAGCCGTACGGAACGCGATCGCCCCACAGCAAACGCGTTCTTGACAGCTTTCCCGCACCTCATCGACTCGTACCGTGCCCGCAATCCCACCCGGCGCGCCCTCTCCCATTTCCACCCAGCCTCCGTCACTTTCCCAGTCCACCCTGCTGGCGGCGCGCGGCTGGACCGAATATATGTTGCATCAGATTTGATGCCACATGTCGCCAGCAGCATCATCCACTCAGCCTCACCCTCCGACCACAGGATAGCCTCCCTCCTCCTCATACCTCGCAGCCTGGCTGTCCGTGGGCCAGGCATCCGCAGAGCTCGTACAGCTTTTGCAGAACACAGCGATCTCAGACAGACCATGGAGGCGTGGCTTTTGCAGCAAGCTGCCCATATGCCAGCAGAGGACCAGCCCGCGGCGGTAGTGCAGTGGTGGCCTGCCTTCAAACGCCAGCTGGCAGCAATGGCAGCACAGCTCACTCGGGAAGCTCAGCGGCGCCGCCGCTCCCATGGCGCCACAGTCACCGCAGCTTCAGCAGCAGTGCACGCAGCGCAGATGGCGGTGGATGCCAATCCACATGCACCAGCCGCAGCAGCCGCACTCGCCACAGCCCAAGCCAGCTTATCATCAGCGCTACGCACAGAAGGTGCTGACGCAGCACACAGCATACGGGTGGAATGGCTTCGTCAGGGCGAGCGCCCCAACCCAGCCATTACCCGTGCCGTACACCCTCCTCAGGATACCCGACTGATCCCAGCCCTCCGTGACTCAGCCGGCCGCATTACCACGGACTGCAAACAGCTGCCTGGTATCGTGGCCTCATACTGGAGCAACATCAGCACAGCACCAGCTGACATATCAGCCACAGCACAGCACCAGTGTCCCGGTCTTATTTGGCGGAAAATTCTGAGCGCTCATAATTTCCGGCCTTTCGAGTCAAAATTCTGATAGTACTGCTCATAATTTTGGCCTGAAAAATTATGATTCCAATTTTCCAGCCCCCCAGACCCTGACTGCGGAAGATTCAAATAGCAGGAGCACTGCATTCTATCTTCGGACGGAGGCAGCGTTGCGTTCGATGCCACATCCGGTATCAGGCCAACAGCAAAAACGGTACCATCAGGCGTCCTGCACCACCCCTTTCCATTCACCACGGGGTACGGTGCGACCCTCAGCGGGCATCATTGTTGGCGTCTGGCAACTTAAGCGGATGCCAGCCCTACTTCCTAGTTGCACACCCACTTGGGGAACCGTACCCGGCTACACAGCGCTCGCGCGTGCGCTGCCTACATGCCGGCTAGCGTTCTGCCGGAGGGGGGGCATATATTGCGGCCTCTGGCACAGGTAGGGTCTACCTGGTGTCATGGGAGGGGCTGACCTGATAATAATTTTCGCCTTCATTCCCCAGAATTCGGATGGTACTGCTCAGAATTTCCACGGCAATGATTAAGGGAAATCCTAAATCCTTCAGAATTTCTGGCCAAATAATTCTAAACCGCGGCCGAAACGGCCGCAAAAATTATAATAATTCTGAAGACCGGAACACTGCACAGCACGCCGTGCTTGGAGTCCTGGACACGGAAGGGCCCAAGCAAGCTGCCGCTACAGGATGCGGCGGCAATTGACAGCATGGACGCCAGCCCCTCGGAGGTGGAGCGCGCTTTGCAGCAGCAGAAGCCTGGCAAGGCGCCAGGGTGGGACGGTATCCCAGGAGACCTATACCGGTACTTCCGGGGTATCGTTGCGCCCATGCTTTCCCGCTTATACAGAGCCATAGGCAGCACGCAGCAGCTGCCGGCGGGCTTCCACCGTGGATCAGCACCATTTACAAGGAGCGTGGGGATCGCACCTCCCAGGGCAACTATCGCCCAATCACGCTCCTGTGCTCTGACTACCGCGTGCTTGCCAAGGTGCTTGCCAACCGCCTCAACCCCGTCCTTGGCAGCGCCATCTCCCTCGAGCAATCAGCCTTCCTCCACAAGCGCCTCATAGGCGCAAACATCCATTTCCTCCGCATCCTCCCTCACCTCCTCCGCACGGCAGTCGGCGGTGGTGGCGTTCCTGGACTTCTCCAGGGCGTATGACACCATCCACCGCCCCTTTCTCCTTGCCGCCATGGAGACCATGGGTTTTGGACAGGGCTTCCTCACGTGGACCCACCTCCTCCTCTCCGACACCCACTCCGTCGCGAACGTCAATGGCCACCTGTCCGACCCCGTACCCATCCGCGCTGGTGTACGGCAGGGCTGCCCGCTAGCACCTCTGCTTTACCTCTTTGTCGCACAGGCCCCAGAGGGTGATCACAACCTTCCCATCTGGGTTTCGCGCCGGGGAGAACTTGTCGCGCCATCTTTTCGCGCCATCCGGAAACCCCCATCTCAGCTGGGCCTGACTGACTTTTCGTCCCATCTCCACCCCTGACGCCATCCCCAACCCCTCCATCTGGGCTGGCGGAGGCCTCAAAACGTGCCATCTGGGCTGGCGCTGCCGCGCCATCCGCGCTGTCAGTTTTGTCAAAGTGCTCCATCTTAGCTGTGGGAGCGCGTGGACTGTTGCACACAGCGTTACACGCGTGGGCGTGGTGTATTACGTGGTGGCGAACAGCAGTTGTGACGCATCATACTAAGTGTTTTACATGGTGCTGTCTCGCAGACACCTTGGTAACTGGCACACGTCGGCGTCAGGTGCAGCGCGCGTACAAACACGTGCCATTCACGACACGTCTGTGCACAGGCCTCCTGCCAAGGTTGGAAACGGCTGTCAGGGTCCAACGCCTGCCACGCCCTGACTGTAACGTAAGGCGACAATGCTGGACAGTGCGCGCGAAACGTTCAGATCCCAGCTGTATACCACCAGGCGCGCCAATAACCCTTCCCGGACACAGACCGAACACGCCGCAAGTAGCACGGACACAGCTTACACCCTGAAACCCTGTCGCCAAACCCATTCAACCTCCGCTATCGCCTTTCTTCCTCCATACTCTCGCCTTCATCGCCGTCGCCCAATTGCCCTATAGCATCGCCCCAGATCGCATCCGTGCAGCTCAGCAATGCCGCTTTTGATCGCCCGGGCATGCACCGCCCTGGCGCACCACGTGAGAGCGAGGCACCGGCTCCTGATCCGCAGCAGCCCCACCGGCGATGACAAGGCTGATGGGATGGGTGTGCGAGTGGGATAGTCAGATGATGGCATGGCAGGCAGGGGACAGGTACACATGGACGCCACCCATGACGGCGGCCACCAGCGACCACCCAAGTAACCCGTACGCCAGTAATGATGCAGCAAGTCGGCTTTGAGGTGTCCTTTCTGCCCGGGCGTGGATCGGACGGCCCCCCCCTAACCCCTCCGCACCGCCACCCACTCACCCTGGCCGGGTGTGCTTGCGGCCTCCAACGCGCCCCGCCCGCCAGCGCCGCTGCGACTCCGCACAGCGACCCCCGCCCGGCGCCGCGCCCCCGGCCCGCGGGACAAGGGCAACGGCCCGCACCATCAGCGTCCACGCTGTAAGGAAGAACGGGTGCGAGGGGGCAACAGCAGGTTGGGCAAGCAGCGCAGTGACGAGGGGGAGCGCGGGAGGGAGCTGAGCGTGACGGTGTGCGGTGATGGCATGGCAGGTGTGGCGCAGGAAGAGAACGGCGGGTGCCATGTCCCTTGCAGCGGCCCCGGGGGGGGGGTTGCCCGTACGCTGCAGCAGGTCGGCTTTGCCCACCGAGCCCTCACCCCCGCTCAGCCTGTAGCGCAACCGCTGTCCCGCACACCCCTCCGCACCGCCACCCACTCACCCTGGCCGGGTGCCCTTGCGGCCTCCAACGCGCCCCGCCCGCCAGCGCCGCTGCGACTCCGCACAGCGACCCCCCGCCCCGGCGCCCGCCGCCCCATGGCCCGCCGCGGGACAAGGGCGCAGGTGCGGCAGCGCCGCGCCCCGCACCATCAGCGTCCACGCTGTAAGGAAGAACGGGTGCGAGGGGGCAACAGCGGGTTGGGCAAGCAGCGCAGTGGCGAGGGGCGGGAGGAGCTGGCGTGGCGGTGTGCGGTGATGGCATGGCAGGTGTGGCGCAGGAAGAGAACGGCGGGTGCCATGTCCCTGGCTGTGGCCCCGGGGGGGTTGCCCGTACGCTGCAGCAGGTCGGCTTTGCCCACCGAGCCCTCACCCCCGCTCAGCCTGCAGTGCAACCGCTGTACCGCACACCCCTCCGCACCGCCACCCACTCACCCTGGCCGGGTGCGCCTACGGCCTCCAACGCGCCCCGCCGCCAGTGCCGTGCGACTCCGCACAGCGACCCCCCGCCCCGGCGCCCGCCGCCCCATGGCCCGCCGCGGGACAAGGGCAACGGCCCGCACCATCAGCGTCCACGCTGTAAGGAAGAACGGGTGCGAGGGGGCAACAGCGGGTTGGCTGGGCAAGCAGCGCAGTGACGAGGGGGAGCGCGGGAGGGAGCTGAGCGTGACGGTGTGCGGTGATGGCATGGCAGGTGTGGCGCAGGAAGAGAACGGCGGGTGCCATGTCCCTGGCGGCGGCCCCAGGGGGGGTTTCCCGCACCCGCATGCCTTTTTGGACCCTTCGCAGCCGTCAGAGCCTCTGTTCCATGCAATATGCCAACGCATACTCCCATTCACCATGAACAGCATATGTCATTCCCTTCAATGCAAAAAAAGCACCACCTACCAAGCCACCGCCTAGCAACCGCCCAGCAACCACCTAGCAACCGCCTAGCGACCGCCTGCGGCCTCCTTGGCGGCCTTCTTGGCGGCCTTGGTGCGCGAGCGCGTTATCGCTCCGACCGCGTTCCGCAACAGCTCATCGACCTCTTCAACGGCCTCCGGTGGCACGCGCTGCACCAGCTTATCCTGCCGTCCCGGGGGCCGTGCTTCGCTGGGGACCTTGGCAGGCTGCCGTCGCTCTTGCCCCCGCTTGCTTTGCCGCTTCCGGCCAGCCCCCTCGCCCGTCCGAGCGCTGCCGTTGTCCTCGTCGTCGGCCTCCGCCCCAACTAGGTCATCCCCCTCCATGTGCCACTTCTCCTTGTCGCAGACCTCGGCAAGCTCCTGTGGACGCACAGCCACAGGCAGGACAACCAGGCCTCAAATTTGGGACTTGTGACATGTGGTGTCTGACGTGTTTACCTGCTGGGTGTAGAAGTGGGGGCGTAAAAGCGGGGGAACCAGCTTTGGCCGCCCGGGTCCTATGTGCAGCACATGCCCTCCATGCCACGTGTACAAGACCACGCGGCATGTACGTTCCCCTGCCTCTCAATAAGGTGCACGGGCATCGCACCTTCTCCACATCGGAGTCCAGCAGCATGGCGCTGCCGTCCACACGGTCCTCGGCTTGTGTCATCGGGATGATGTCAACCAGGCTCCCGGCCGGCCAGCGCACGTTGGGGTTGCTGGTCATGCGGTGGGGTAGAATGTAGCGCCTACACCCCCGTTCGTCTGGATGGGACGGCAGGCGATGCACACCCACATGGTAACCTCGGACTACCAAGGAGATACTGAGCGAATTGAGGCAGCGGGAGTTGCACAAATCAAACAGGCACGCTGTGAAACGCAGGGAAATGGTGCAAGGCGTCAGCGAAGCCTGCAACGGGTACAACCCGCAGCCATACAATGGTGGATCGGCCGCGGATGTTCAGTCATGTCCATGCGCACATTGCCGACGTGCAAGGCGCGTGCAAGGTGCACGAGACTGCGACTACCAAAACAAGGTCGCCGCTGCTTCATTAATACCCCATGACACCGACCTTTGCCGTCTGGAGTGAGCATGCGCAGCGCCATCTCCCCCGTTGGGTCCCCCCGTGCAAGCCGAGGGGTGGGCCGCACATCGCGCTTTCTGCTCACGCCAGTGGTAATCCGGACCAGGTTTTCAACCATGGCTATCCGCACCATGTGCGGCCGCGGGGTGTCCTCCTCCAGCACGGCCACGTAGTCCTCGTCTGACAGGTAGTCCTGCTCCTCCTCGGTCACGCGCTTCATCCACTCTGCCACCTGCTGTCCGTAAAACCTCCCCTTCACGCGATCCCGCCCTTGGCGGGATATGCACGCGTTCAGGCGGCGGCAGTACTCACGCAAGGATGACAGAGTGGAAGTCATGCGGCGCCCTTTCTGCCCGGGCACTCTGAGTGGACCAGACGGCCCCACGCCACTGTCGCCGCTGTCCGCCCCAGCGCTGTCCGCTGCCTCGTCGCTGCCATCCGGGTCAGCACCATAAGGCTCGGGGACACCCTCCTCGTCCTCGCCCAGGCCTGTGGCAGGCGCACAAGTTCGTACGTTGAACATCTGGCGGCGCCAGTGAGGAGCTGTGCAAGGAGACACCTGTGTAACGAAGTATTGCAGTGACAAAGCCCAACGGTGTGCATGCTGTTATCCGACCTATGCAAGAAGGCCTTCGGAGGAGTGCAGCGTTTCACGCAACATGTTTCGTGATCTTCATACGTTGATGCCCGCCAACACGCCGTTGGCTGGGTGTGCAATAGCAACCACCATGTCTCAACCGACAGCTCGTTCGTCGGTGCTCGGTGTCGGCCCCACGCGACAGCTACGCAGTTGTTAGCAATGCTCGTCATAGTACAGTTCCTCAGTGCGCACTGTCAACCCGTAACTGCACACCTTCAGGGACATCGGAGGCCATATGGAATGGCAAAGGAGGCTGACTACTCTAATAGGGCAGGTAGGGCTCCACCAGGCTCCACCGTCCGTAGTCCAGTCTGGTCCCGCCCCTTCCCAGGTCTTTCCCATAACCTTGAATGAGTCCAGCTACGCGCTGGAACCTCATGCACTCCGCTTTACCAGCTGTTACTAAAGACTGATCCAGTGATCGAACTTGGTATGTGCAAATGTGCGCCCCTGCACAGTGTCGACTTGTACCCCACGTTACACCGGTACCGGTCAGTGTCATATCTTCCCTGGCGCCGTTGCACACAGGAAAGTCAAGTATGTGAAGGCACCATTTGACAAGACGTGGCGAAAGTCTGGGAAGACAGGAAAGTTTGTGTTAAAATTCACTGGGGACTTGAACCCCTCGGAGGCCTGAAACCTCAGATCGTTGACGTTGTGTATAGAACACAACGGGCCCCAACGCCAGGATTGATTACAATTGGGTTCTGATCCTGCAGCGGCGCCCTGTCCTGGCCACTGCCACCACAGCCGCAACGTGACGCCGCACGTGTCCCACAGGCGCACGTGTCCCACAGGCGCCCCACTCCACTACACCGCCACTCCACTACTGCACCACTCCGCTACTCCGCCGCTACTCCGACTCCCAATCCTCCTCCTCCTCCGACTACCCCTCCCACTCCTTCGACTCCGCCTGCGCCTCCTCCCGCGCCTTCCCCTTCTGCTCCCCCTTTGCGCCCTTACCCTTCCCCTTCGCGCCCTTCCCCTTCCCCTTCCTCTTCCCCTCCGCCTCCTCCGCCTTCTTCTTCTCCCGGCTCTTCTGCTGCGCGACCCGATTATAGCAGTACTTGCAGTCATCGGGCTGTGGTCTGCCAGTCAGTCAGTTGGTTGCGTTGACCGTGAAAGAGGAGGTTGTACAAGCAGAGGCCATGGCCATATAGCGCTGGGACTGCAGCAACAATACGTGTGTCCTTGCACATCGTACAGTGGCCCTGTGCGCACGGCCATACAGCAGCTACCACATGATGCAGCTCTTCCATAATGCAAACGGGCCACCCCTCATGAAACATGCAACCACGGCATCCCGTTGCCACAGCAGGTTCTCGCCCACACGTGTCAGCGCATGCATCTATGTGCGCAAAACCCATGACCCGGCATACCACCAGCCAATGCATCATGTTAGACTTATGGTGCTCAGGATGTCGAACGAGAGATGCCGCGCCCAACCTACTCCCATTACCCTTTCAACACATCATTGATGCAACTGCCCAACACACACATCGCAAATGAAAGACAACGGTGATCATGGCAACATGGTTAGTGGGTGTAGTACGGCTGCCCAGGCTGGTAGTACGGCTGCTGGGGCGGCGGCGGGGCGCCATACGATCCTTGAGGGGCGGCGTACCCACCCGGCGGCGGCGGGGGCGGCGCCTGGCCGTATGCCGAATGCTGCGGGTATGAGTAGCCAGGGTATCCCCCCTGGGGCGGTGCCGGCGGCTGTGCGTATCCCTGTGGCGGGTAGCCCGCAGGCTGCTGCTGCGGATATCCTTGCGCCAGCGGTGGCGCGTACGACGATGTTGCGGGGGGCGCACTGCTGGGGGAGTAATGACCGTAGTTGTACGGCTGCTGCGGCGGCGGCGGGGCAGCACCGTACGGAGCGCTGCCCTGCTGTGCCGACGGTGGGGGCGGCGGAGTCCCGCTGTGCTGTTGGTGCATCGGTGGCGGCGGCGCATGGTAGCTGCCGCCAGGCACCATTGGCGGCTGTGACGGCGGCGGCGGCGGCGGCGCTGCCGGTGCGCCGGCAGCAGGGTAGGCTGTGGGCGGCTGGACAGCCGGGGGCGGCAGGGGCGGGTGCGCTGGCTGTCCTGGCGCGACCGGGTAGGCCGCCGGCGGCGGCGGGGGTGGGCCCCCGTGCCGGATGCCGGCCGCCGCCATGCGCGCCGCCAGCTTGTCGGCGTCATCCTGTGCCGCACGGCGCTCCAGCTCCTGCAGCAGCTCATCGCGCTGGACCTGGGGTGCAGGTGGGGATGGGAGGAGGTCAGGTGTACGAGGTGGCTGGCTACGTCCTAACGCCTCAGACATGCGGCTGCTGCATGCTCAGGATGACCTGCACACCGTGGGCCGCCTGGCTGCGCGACCAATGACAGCAGCGGCATGGCGCAAGCTTGGTACACGCCAAACTGGGTGGAGTAGCTTTCCTTGTGTGCCAAGATGTGTCCATTGCCCCTTACTCACCTGGCGCGTGAATGCGAAGTCCGCCGCCTCCTGCTTGGCCTTCTTGACCACTTCGCTCATGCCCAGGTAGAAACGTAGCCCCTCGGAGCAGTGATCCAGCAGCTCCCGGAACACGCGCACGTGCTGCACAGCACAAGGGTTGAGGTTGGGTGAACTGACACTCAAGGAAGCGGACTCAGCAGGGCAAACCAACGCGTGTCCTGGGCTCCAGCCTGAGCAGTGCCCCAGCCCAGCCATCCCACCCCCACCTCCCGCACGCCGCTGGCGGCCGCCTCGCAGGCCTGCCTCCAGCCTGTCAGGTCGAACAGCTGGCGGAAGGTGGCGTTGGCGGAGCCGGTGGCCACCAGCAGCGCCTCCTGCGCCGTCAGGTTCTTGTCCACGTCCGCGATGAGCCCGTCGTACTTCTTCAGCTCCTGACCGCCAAAGGGCACGTGGGGAAGCCCAGCGTTCAAATGCCATACGGCGGCACATTGTTGCTTCAGCGAGACCAGCGTGCATGCGAAAGTTCGGGTGCGGGCACCACTGGGGGGACCTGAACGGTTGCACCTGTGCCCCCTGGGCCAACCCCCTTGCCCGCTGCCTCAGCTGCCTGCAACGCACGAGTTGGCCGCAGGCGGCCCGCCCACGACGCACCACGCACTGATCAAGACATCCTTCAACCACCGCGCCCACACACCTCCTTGAACAGCGCGTCGTGGTTGCTGGCGTGTGTAGCCATGAGGCGCGGCAGCACGTTGTCTTTGTTCTTGAGCTCCTTGAGGGCCTCCTCCATGCCGCCGCGCTCCGAGGCCAGAGCCTGAGGACCAGGAGCAAAAAAGGTATTTCACGTGGTTGTTGGTGTACGGTATGCGGTGTCTCAGCACTCCGATGCTGGGGACTTGCATGCAGCGTGTTCCTAGGTATCCGCTGCAGGCCGTGCTGTTGTGTTGTTGTGCATAGGGGGTGCTGGCGCGGGGCCGTGACGGGTTGTACGAAGAGCGCGGGTTCCAGGGGACGCGATGCGTAGCGTACGGTATGCACACAGCAGTCACCCAGTAACAGTGCGAATCCTTGACACCCTGTCCTGTTCTTCCTCGAGCTTCACGCGTACACACCTGCAGTGCGTCCAGGTTGCGGCGGAGCGCGGCCACCACCGCCACGGGGTCGTCGGGGCCGGTGACGACCATGGGGGCCTGCGGGGGCCAAACATGGCAACGCAACAGCTGCTTGTTTACATTAATTGAAAGCTTACAATATGGAGCATACAACAAGTAGCGTGCAGTACTGAACATGCATTTCCCATTTCCATGTCGCTGTCCCTGGTACGCCCTTGCCCATCTTCACAGCATGATCCCGAGGTGCCCATGCCAGCGCTCGCCTGCAGTCGCGGCATCTGCGCCGCCGCCGCCTCCACGGTGAGGCCGGCGAAGGCCGCCTCGTGCTCCGACAGCCGCCGCAGCACGCCCTGGTCGGACTCGCCCGCCTTCTGCATGGCGGTCCTGCGGGAGAGGATTGCAACAGGGAGTTTGGTGCATGCACGCGATGCTAGCTCTG
Source organism: Chlamydomonas sp. KOR1 (assembly GCA_036984285.1). NCBI lineage: Eukaryota > Viridiplantae > Chlorophyta > Chlorophyceae > Chlamydomonadales > Chlamydomonadaceae > Chlamydomonas > Chlamydomonas sp. KOR1. Next base: position 108,059 of record BQMZ01000005.1, on the reverse strand, counting down.
TAATAGCGGAGTGAAAGGGGACAGGGCAGGGGCGCAGGACGGGGACATCAGGCGACCGTTGCTGCTTTCAGAGCCGGCCGGAATAACGTCGTTCCCGGTGTGCTGAATCCGGAGAATTCTCGAGGTCTGTGACAGATTGAAGAATACCGCCGCACCTGTACTGCGAGATGCGGTCCCAGTAGGGCTTGGCGGCTGTGGCCGCCGCCTGCGCGCGCCACTTGTCTCCGTGCTGTGCGCGCGCCTCGCCATCCGCCCGCGCGTCCGAGTCGAGGGAGGCCTGCGCCGCCATGAGGTCCTCGTCCACCTCGCGGCGCAGCTCGCCGATCTCGGCCAGGATCTGCACGAAGGCGCAACCTTCTGTCATGAATCACTCACACAATGTCCCCTTGCAGCCCCGCTGGGCTCAGCGCGCTATGTGGCCTGTGTCTTGGTGCGACGGCGGTGCTTCCCTCCGCTACCTCCTCGCTGCTTACCCCCTTCAGGTGGTTGACGCCGCCGATGCCCTCCACCTCGCCCAGCTCGCGGTTCACAGCCTCGGGCAGCGCGGCGGAGGTGCGCGCGTCTAGCGCCTGGGCGTGCGGGCGAAAGAGGTGGGCGGGTGTACCGCAAGTATAAGTAGCATAAGGACCCAGAGTGTGTTGGTCGCGCGACGTACCGCAGGCAAGGCAGGAACCCGAGTTGCCCGACCCCGAGGGTTCCGATGCTAGTGGAGGAGCAGCACTACAGGTTGAAGGCCCTACCTGCAGCGTATCCGGCAGCTCCCACTCGCGCAGCTTGATGCGCGCGGTGTCCGTGGCCCCCGCCAGGCGGTCCAGCTGCTTGCGGATGAGATCGTCCACAAGGTCCGAGTACTTGGACAGCGAGCGGGCGCTGAGGAAAGGGAAGGGAAAACAGAACGAGGGGAGGGCCTTATGCAGTAAGTCCGCGTGCAACGCAGCAAATCCTTGCGTCGAACCCACCGCTAGTCGTTGTGCCGCAGCACGCCCCACCCATGCCGTATCCGCATCCATGTGCGCAAGCCCCCGTACCAAGCCCCAGCCCCTGCGCCCGCACTCTACGCACCATGTGTCCGGCACCAGGCCCGTGAACAGCTGCTCGCCCGCCGCGTCCAGGTTGGCGGGCGCAACGGCCTTGACCAGCAGCGCGCCGGTGGTGGTGGGCAGGTCAGAGAAGGGGGGCACCTGGAGCAGAGTGGGGCGCCGTGGTAGGCAGGGGGACAGGGTTGTAAAGTGGGTGCTCTCGCGGGGGCGATAACTTGGTTGGCGCGACAGGGCCAGGGCGGGGCACGCGTGGCTGACTCGGCATACTGATGATGACGACGCGCCGTGGCAAAGCAATTCCGCAAGCATTCAGTACGGTTACACAGTACAATGCCACCTGTTTTCGCCATCGCAGTGCCGCCCAAGGTGTTGTAGTGGTGTTGAGGTATGCTTATGATCTGGAGAAGGATGCAGGGATGGCAAGCATGTCGGCCAATGAGTGCACACCTTCATGAGGTAGATGGAGTTGTTGTCTTTCTCCGCCTTGGCCAGCAGCGACTGCACTAGCTCCTGCGTGCGGTTGACGCTGTCCGACATGTCGGTGCTGATGCCCTTGGCAATGCGCCGGGTGTTCTGGGAGCGGATAACGAGGGAGGGCACCGGGAAGGCGTTACGGGCACACACAGCTTACGATGTTGGCATGGCTGTGGAAGCAGCCGCCGTGCACTAAGGAGTGGCACATGGCGAATAGTGACTGGCATCGCTGCTGGTCTCGCACTGATTGTGCTGCTTGCCCTTGGTCCAGGCACCGTGTGCGCTGTGTTGACACGGGCGCTGCATTGCTTCTGCCGCCGGACCTTGCCCCCGCCTGCCCCTCGTCCCCTGCTCCGCACCCACTGCATGTCCTACCCTTCCAATCACTGACGGCTAGGCATCTAGCCACCGGTGCCAGGTCCGAATTGTGCTTCCGGTAACAGCCCCCTACTGCTAGCTCCGCGTGTTGCCTCCCGCCTGCCCGCACCCACATGTATCGGACAACAGTGTCCACCGTCCCGCTGCCTACAGTCGATCAATACTTCACCACGATGACCGCAAGGCCTCCCTGCCCCCCGCCCACCTGCAGCCGCGCGAAGGCCTCCTTCAGCGCCGAGATCTCCCAGTTCACCTTGTCGTCCGTGCGGTACTGCCGGCTGCCCTGGATCAGCTCCTCAACCTGTTGGCGTTGGCGGCAACGCAGGATGCATGGAGTCGTCAAGTGGCGCATGGGCAGTAAGGCGCAGAACCGCCGCTTTGTGCTAGTTGGCATCAAACACTGAGATCATGTGGTACAGCTGAAGGCCGAAACCGAAGCAGCCGCAGCCAGCATGCAGGCGGCCGCCCGCCGAGGGCCGTCCGACACCCCTGGCCTGCACCCATGCACCCTGACCTGGTAGATGCTGCTCTTCAAGCTGACGTGCTGCTGCCAGCTTTTGTCGAAGTAGTTGGCCAGCGCGGGGGCGTTGAAGGCGCGGTCCACCTCGTCGTACATGATGCCCGTCTGGCGGGGACGAGGACAAGCGTAGAGAGGCACGAGGCGTTTGCACGGATTAAGAAGGCCATGCTGAGCAGTGGGACTGTTACGCTGGAGCAGGTAAGGGCCAGTCCTGCCATTGTCACGACTCGAATAGTGCATTCAGTGATGGAAAGGAGCCTTGTGGTATTGCAGTTTCGCCCGGGACGCACCTGCTTTGCCAGGCGCGCCAGCACGCTGGGGCTCTTCTTATCGATCACCGCCTTGTGGTACACGCACTCCTGCGTGGGGCGCAGTGCACCGCAGGCAACGACCTCAAGTGTTGGGAAGACTGGGGAAGCTCTGATAGGGCAACACGCGTGATTGGCGACCAGTGCGCCGCGTGCGACGCCGCTGGCGCTAGCGTGTGCAAGTACGGCAAAAAGCAACGGCTCACCTGTCAGCAAGCATGCCCTGGCATCAACCATGAGTGCACCCTGACAGCTACGCCTTTACACCTAGTCACCAAAGCCCACTCCCCGGCTCCGCACCTGCGCCTGCGTGAGCATGAGCTTCTCCAGCAACGTGCAGCACTCGGGGCTGATGTCCAGCGGCCGCGGGGACTCAGTCTTGCCGGACTCGGTCTCGCGCAGCAGCGCGAACAACCCGCACGCCTCCTGCATATGGATCAAGCACACAAACTGAGGCGTCAAGGACAGCTCAACACGGAGAACGGGTGACACTCTTAAGCGGACCGCGCCGTCTTCAGGCTTGGACTGCTAAAGGCTTGGGTTGCCATAAGCACAGCATGTCGTTTACATGCGGGCTTGGTGACGGCAGAACAGCCGCTGGCCCCGCCTGGAGACGTGGAATGCGCTCAAGATGGCCTGTTCCGCACCGCCTACCCTGCCACCAACCGCGCTACCAGAGGCCACGTAGCCCCTGGCCCCGCCGCGGCGCCCAACACCTTCCCCCTTCTCCACCTGGAACAGCTTGCATGCCTGCGTGAGGCCCTCCGCAGACGTTCTGTCGCTCTGCAGGCCCTGCTGGCTGGCCAGGCTGGCGATGTTGAACAGCACAGCCGACTTCTCAAAGTGAATGTTGTGCTGCGCGGTGCGGCGAGAGGGCCTGAACGCGTCGAACCACGCGAAGGACACGTTCGCGGCGCCCTTTTCCTTGCTGATGGGGAAGCGCGTCTCGACGGCGCACACGCAGCGGTAGTACCTGGGCAGTGGAGCAGGAGGAATACAGCGTAGGGTAACACAGCTTGTTGCTTGGCAGCTGCTTTGCAGCCAAAGAGGCCATGCGATGCTTGCAATCGTCTTGCTTGGCGTGCACGTTACATCGTTTTTAGCCGTTTGGAGGTGCAGCAGTGACACCCTAGCGCGTGGCAGTGGGTAATCCCGCAGCCAGATCTCCCCCCAAGGACGAACACACAAGCACGTGCCTTTTGTCTCCCTCCCCCGCCCGCCCCCCCCCCTCCATCGTGCATGAACCCCACGAGAATTCAGGTACTAGAGCTCTTGCTTGTCACAAGGAATTAAGATGAGCCGACCCAGTTGGCAAACGGGGGCAGGTGCCAGCGGAGGAGCTCAAGTACGCTCGCTGGGCCCCTGTGCCAGGGGTTCGACACAAAACCCCAAGTTTTGATTCCCAAGCCAATGCTCCCAGGCCTTGCCGCTCACTTTGCGAGAGTCTCCCGAGCGCTGGCGTGTGTGCCGCTCTGTGTCTGTGAGACCTCGTTTCGCAGCGACTGCACGCGCTCAAGATCGTCGGCAGCATCATCTGCCTCTCGGTCAGAGTATGTCGCGCGTATGTAGGCCAACAGCGGTGCTTTTAAATCGACAGCCTCTGTTTTCTTGCAGTGTATCCCTAACATCACTGACTGTGCCGTCGGCATTTTTCACAAGCTTCCGTCAAAAGAGCGGAAAAGGACGTAAGTATATGACACGAGCGAAATGCTACGCAGCTCTTCTACGGTAGCGTAGAATATGTATGTATCTGGGCCGGGCCGCGCTTTGGGGTTTGGGGGTTGCTAGCAGCTGCCTGGGCCAAGGAGCTGACCCTCAGTCGTGCAGCTCGTCCTACTATGCCTTGCAAAGCAAGGAGTGCTGAACGCGCAGAATACAAGTGGTAGCCAACACTTGCATATCTGTGCCTTTTGTACGCGACGTGACACCCTGGTATGACACATTGCGGTTGCGGACACAGGGACACTGACTTGCTGCTGCGCGGCTCTCCGTGTCATGCTGCATTCGGCCCTGCCGCTGAAGCCGATAAGGCCCGATCATAACGATGTTTTACACTACCAAGCCACTATGTGTGAGCCCCTTTGGCGCAAAGTGGTGGGGGTCTCCCTTGACGCCCTCCGCCTGGACAGGCGTCTTACCTTCCACAACCAGATACCATGCTCTAGTTGAATCTGACCTTCCCATACTAGCACAACCCACGAATACGGGCTAACACCGTCAGCATTTCTCGCAAACCCAGAAGGAGACTGAAGGGGACTACCTCGCGGCACCGGCACGCGCCCTGCCACGTGACGAGGCATACCAGCGGGACCAGGATGGACCAGGTCAGCGCCTTTCCCATGGACCGGAAGGACCAACAGGACCGCCTTACTTACAGCACGAACACAGCCCATGCCGACTGTCCGCGGGGCCTGTCACTCTACTGCATGTCTGCCGTGCGGGAGGCCAGACCTACTGCGTCCACTGGCTCTTGCAAGCCAGGGGCAAACGAACGCAGGCAGAGGGCCCTGGACGCACGCCCCTTACTTTGCGTGACATGTTGTGTCACCTGTCATGGGGAGTTATACTACCGTAACTTGAGGGCATGTCTCTTCAAAACCGCAGCGCAGGCCTGCTAGTTACCCGCCCGTTGTGTGGCCAAGGGCCATGCACGCCCACTTGACTGCAAAGCCACCTTCCTCGCCAAATAACACAACGCCACGTACAACAAACCAGTTGCCAACTCGTACAACCTTCGCCGGACAGAAAGCACAACACCAGCATGCGGCACAGTGCTGACCGTCGCTGTTGCATGACAACCACTGCACTAGGCCGCCTGGACCCGCTGGCCGCCGTTCCCTCAACTCCCTGTACCCCAGCCAGGCGGCACCACCCAACAGACCCCCGGCCCAACGCACTCGCTACAGGGTCAGTGAGATGCCAAGACCTTTGCCGGCCCTCCTATCTACATCCTCATGTTGTTGGCCTGCATGCTCTTCCACAGCTCCGCCACCAGGGGCCCGATGGCCGGGTCGTCTAGCCACTTGGCCAGCACCTCCGAGCTGGGGGTGGTGGAGATCTCCTTGATGGCTACCCAGAACTGCGAGGCAGAGCCGGGGGGACAGGCGCCTGGCCAAGTCACTTCCTGTGCACTTGTGCCGGTCCATGGCCGAGGTGCTGCCAGCAATGACACGCTACACTGCAGCCAGCTTTGCATCGTGGGTGGTGCGCCTTGTTCTCTTGTTGCGCATCCGGAACACGCGCAAGCGCTGGGCCGCACCGCAAGTTTAGAAACATGCTCGCATGCAAGGCTGAGCTGCTGCTAGAACCGTGATGCAACATCGGAACCAGGGCCGCCAGCGTGTGCGACAGCAAGCACCATCCGCGTCCGCGCACCTTGGGGTCCTGCTGCGCGCGCATGATGACCTGCGGGTCAGTGCTCTTGAGCAGGTACGACATGTCCATGCGGCCCAGCGCGCTCATGCGCCACATCTCACGGAAGTACTGCGCGTGCCGGGCGGCGGGGGGCGTTGACATGGCGAGTATGGCAGGCAGGTTGTGTTGTAGTGGGCAGGCACGGGAGCAGAAGCAAGGCCTACGACCCGCTACACAGGTGCGCTGCTGCCCTGTAGCTGTGCCATCACCTGCCCTGTGGCTGTGCCATGATGCCCAGGCCCGACCTGCCATGCTGGTGCTGGTCACGGCTCGGCAAGCAAGCAAGCAGGTGCACCTAGACCTGCAGACCTACCAACGTGTGGTGCCAGGACGCAGAAAGCAAACGCATGCGCAGGCCCCGGCCACGCACAACCTAGCGCATGTGGAGATGCATGGCTAGGGAGAAGGCAGATCGAGGCTCGTCCGGCGCACCGACCTTGAGGAACTCCTGGTGCGCCACCGGGTCGACGCTGGCCCGCTCCTCCTGCTCCACCCACCTTCAGCGGCAAGGCAAGCAGCAACGTGATACGCATGCCGACGTATGTGTTGTGTCTTGTACTGGTGTCCACTTATGGAGGCGGCTTATGCTGCAAGCCTAAGATGACGGCACCGTGCCACAGCACTCACCGCCGGTACTCCTGCAGGCTTTGCTTTAATCTGCAAGGGCAGGAACGGCATTAGGTCAGTCCAGTAGGTGTGCTTATGTCAACTCAGCTGAACTTAACCTTGCTCGCAAAGACTTGCACAACTACAGGCGTTGGGCTTGCGCTGTCAGCATGTAGTGCGCCGTACCGCCATGTACTCCTCACAGGACACATCGGCAATGACCAACACCCATGTCCTGCCCTGGCTGCATGGGGCGTGCATCCCGATGGGAGGCTAACCCCGTCCTACTGCAGTGCGACACCACATGCGTACAACGGCACTAGCGCAGACCCAGTCGAATCTGCCATACGGCGGTACCTGCAATTCCAAGGCATGCCAACGGCGCTTGCTCACCCACCCGCTGAACATCTGGCTGAGCGTGAAGCCCCCCTCAAGCATCTGGGCGTTTGTGCTGCGGAGGTACTCCTTGGCGGCGGGGTCCTGGAGAAATGTCACAGGGTTTAGAATCCACAAGAGTTTTGGCCCTTGAGGGTTTGTGCCCGTAAGGTTCACCCGTGGGTTTCAGGCGAGCCCGGAAGGTTTTTGCAAGGCCTACAAGTGGCCGGCGCCCACGCCACCCATTCAAGGTAACCAAGTACTGCCACGTGGCCTCGCCTTGCGCTGTTGTTCGCGCTTCTGTCCCCCCCCCAACTGCAGGGTAGCCTCAGGCACCAAGGAGGTCCGGCGGGCGACCCGTGTGCGCGCATACAGCACGACCACAGTGGCAGCGGGCACCGTGGCATGAAATAAGCTGCATGGCGCCAGCGCGCACCCACCTGCGACAGCTCCAGTCGCTTGATGAACACCTCGTAGCGGTTGCTGGCGTCCTCCATCTGCAACACAGAATTGACAGCGTACTGCGTGAAAGCCCGTGCCGTCTCATGACTTAAGAATCCCTCCTGCGGCATGCGGCATGCGCACGTGGCTAACACGGCACAAGACAGTCAGGCAGGGCAGGGACACCGTTGCCAGGGGTCCATTACTAGCCTGTGACGACAAGCCGACCCAGTGCGACATAAGATGCACCCATCAAACGCCATGCCTCTACGCCCATTGGCCACCCCAAATGGGCCCTTCATTCTGTCACCCCAGATGGGCCTTCCCCAGCATGCCTTGTCATCCTCACCCCGCTCTGCACAGTTGTAGACCCTAGTGGACCTTGTAAGGCAATCACTGATCAGGATTGAAACTTGGCAAGCCTATCTTGGGGCACACAGCAAACATCGTTTATACACCTACCCTGTCCAAGTACATCTTCTTGCCCTGCACATGAAGGCCAGCAGCGATGCACAGCGTCAGGGGGTTGGTTCGGGGCTGTGTTGGCCGCTTGGTACCTAAGTAGCCCCTGGTGCGCCAGCCATTACGTGACTGTGCTGTGAGCCGCACCGTAATGCGCTGCTACATGCAAATTCGCAGAACTTTGGCACCATCTGGTCCAGTGCTACACAGGCCTTCAGGACTGCACGTCCTGGGGCAGCCTTGGGCAGGTGGCAGGTGACGTGGTCTCGTCCTACCTCCAGGTCAAAGTCGGGGAACTTCATCGACATTGATGAAAGTCCCGAAATCTCTTTAACGAGGCTGCGCGGCAATCGGCATCCACCGGTCGTTCATTGCTGACTGGAGCGAGCAGAGCTGAGGGCGTCCCACGACCCACCTCGAGAACTCCTTAATGACGAGCTCGCTCTGGAACACAGGTGAATTAAACAGTCGATCGTACATAGCCTCCCAGTCACTTTGAGCCCTCGCAGCAACTGAGCGTGGCTGCGGGGACCATCGCCTCCCTGTGGTGCCGCTATTCCTGTAGGTGCCATGCCGTAACAAGGACCCAAGGTGCCTATGACGTCGTGCAGCAATTGGCGCTAGCGCGTAGCAGCACGACGCTGCCGGGGCTTGCGAGGCAGGACGGGTCGCCCTCAACCCGTTAGACGACATGTAGCGCTTGCGCAAGTTTGCAGGATAGGGTAGGGTGCTGTTGTTTCTGGGCTACGCGGGGCTAAGCGGCGTCTGTGCTGTAGTCTAGTGTCGTACTATGCAACCGTTTGTAGACGAGCTTGCGTAATGCCTGGGACGTGGTAGCCCACCCGATGCTGGCTGATGACTGCGCGGCAAGTCAAGGAAGACCCCGGGCGCACGGTTAGAGCCTTTATGCAAGACGGTTTCCATTTCCAAAGCTCTTGCGTTAGTTGTGTGCACAAGCAAGCCCATATGGTGGCGCGCAGGGGGTATGCGCTCAGCCTGCAACGGCCATGATGAATGGTGCCAATCCTTGCAAAAACAATGACCGAGGGACATGTATCTACCCCCATACTATGTCCCCACAGGGCCCCCACTCCCGGCATGCATCACAGCACACGCAAACTCGGATGGTGCTGCCAGCACGGCGCAGCGAACCGCTAGTCCCAATGTAGACGCTCAAAGGCTAGACACGTTCTTGCCGATTCAGCTACATACCGCCTTCTTCTGCTCTCTGCGTGCCTCGCTACGTAACTCCTAATGCCTCCGTGCGCTTAAGCACGGCAAAGCCAGTTGGTGCTGCATGCAATGTCAGCCCACACATATCAGTGTTTAGTCAAGGGGCACCACGACATCAATCTACACGTAAAGGATGCCCGCTTTGGCGGGACTGCCGAATACAGTCGTACTGAGTAGCACGCATTCTCAGTTAACACTTGGCGGTCGAGCTACCTTTATGCTAACGTGGCAGCCAAACAAGTGCCATGAAGTACAGCTGCGCCGTTGGCCCATTCCACCCAACATGGGCTACCCCTACCCCAGGCTTGTATGTTCTGCGCACCTGTGCTCCGCTTTGCGCCCTACGTCCCCTACTCGGAGCCTCCCGTGCCGTCTGGTACTAGTTAGTGCCTCGTGCGTCTCTTATTCTACATGACTCTTCGGGTGCCGGTAGCAACTCATGCGGCACCCCTCCGCGCCTGCACCACACTCGATGGATCCCCTGCGCGCCGCTGCACCAGCAACCCCATGCCGTCGCAAACCTTCACCCTGGCTCCTGGAAACCCCAGCCTACGTAAGACCGAGCCCCACCTTTATCGCCGACTTGCGCTTTCCCCAAACCCTAGGCCCTACCGTCGGCCCCGGGCCCGGCCTTGTCCTCCACCCGCGCCTCCACAAGCATTCTTTGCAGCATCAAGGACCGGCCGCCTTCCCCGCCATCACAGGCAACGCCGTCACGGCCGTCTGCCGCGGCCATGACACGCGCCGCTGGGTCGGTGTCTGTTGTCGGTGCTGCTGCAGGTGCTGCTGATGGCAACACTCCGTGCGCCACGTCCAGGAATCGGGCCAGGTGTTCCAGAATGTACCATGAGCCTAAGCGACTGCCCGCGACGCCCCCCTCACCACCGGTGGCCCCAGGCCCGCCCACTGCCCCCCCGGGGCCCTCGGCCCCAGCCGCCGGCCCCGCCTCCCTTGCCCAGTATATCCTGCATACCATCATGTACAGGGACCTGCGGTTGTCGAAGGGCAGCTGGCGCCACGCCTGGGTGGCGCGCTCCAACCACTGCCGCCTGGCCTCCTTGTCCTGCTGCGGCTGCTGCTGCGTAGAGTCTGACGCCGCCTTCGCGTGTGGAGCAGTCTGCTCCGCCCCGCTGGCCTGGCCGTCCCCTGCGGCGGGCGTGGTGATGCTGCCCGCGTCCCCCATGCCCACGATGTGCTGCTGCAGCAGCGCCAGGACGCTGCGGTCCAGCCACTCCTCTGTCAGCTGCTGCACCAGCTCGGGCGAGGGGAGCTCGACTGGGTCTGGCACTGCGACGCCCCTGCCTGCGTCGCCAGAAGGCGCGCCCCCGGCAGCAGCACCAGCAGCGGCACCCCCGATGGCGGCCTGCACGGCCGTCACCACCACCGCTGCTCTGGCTTGCGCCACCGCATCAGCCCTCTTCCGCAGCGTTGCATTCCATGGCACTGTAATCACCTCGCTACCCACAACGTCGCTGGCGCTCGTCACGTGGGGGTGCTGTTGTGCAGGCTCCTGGGACGCGCGGCCGGCCGTGTTGCCTCTAGTCATGACCACTCCCGGCCTCCCGCCCTCAGACCCTGACCCAGCCGCTTCTCGCCCGTCACCGCTAGTCCGCAACCGCAGGCTGCCGTTGGGAGCGCCAGCAGCCGCCGGCGCCCCATGCACCACCCCCGCGCCCCCAGAGCCCAATGAGGAACTGCTCGGCCTGCTCGGCCACCCTCCTTCGGCATCCGTCTGTGTAGCGCCCTGGTCTCCTGGACTTCCACCATCGGCACGTGCCGGCCGCCTGCTGCCCGCCCTTCGCAACAGGTGGGTCAGCTGGTCCGCATCCAAGCACCAACGCATGCCACGCAGCGGGTCGGGTGCCCTGCGGCCCGGCCGCCCTAAGGCGCCATTCCCCACCTCAACCATCTCCGAGTCCGAGTCGCTGTCCCTCCCGTCCCGATTGCTGTTGGTGGCGTCCGCTCTTTGCCCAGCTTGCGCTACCATGGGCGGTACAGCCCGGTCCGCGGACGGGCCACGCGCCGCGAACGGCGGCGCAGCACCCACAGCAGCCGCAGCCGCTGGTGGCGGGATGGCACCGGAGCCCTGCGCCTGCAGCGCCTGCCATGCGGCAGGGTCCGAGAAGGACGCGGCTCTTGCCCCGTCGCGGGCCGCGCGGGGGCTGCTGCTGCTGCAGAAGGCGCGAGCACGTGCGCATAATGCTGCGCTGCGGGCGCAGCGCTTTGTACAATGTGGGCTTGGGGCTGTGCCTGTGCCTGCGACTGTGCATGCGTGCGGGGTGGCATGGGCAGGTTGTATGGGGCGGATGGCCTCTGTGCAGAGGGCGCCACAGGCTGCTGGTGGTGCGCCGTGGACGTAGATCGTGCTGCAAAAAGCGGCTGGCCAGCAGCCGGCGGGGAGTACCGGCTTGCAAGCGGTTGCCGTTGCTGCTGCTGGTAGTGCTGCTGCTGTTGGGCTGAGAGCGGTTGCCCCGGCGGTGCGCTAGACGCCATGGAGAGGGGCGGGCGGTGCGGATCAAGCTGCTGCTGCGGTTGCTGTGTCTGCGCCGGCGGCTGCAGCTGCTGAGGTTGATGCACGAACGGAGCCATTGACAGAGGCGCAGAGCCCTGAAACGGCATCGGTGCCGGCTGGTGCTGGTGGTGATGCTGCGTCGGGTGGCGCTGTTCCTGGCCGGCTATCGCCGCTGCGGCTGCGGCAGCATTGGCCAGGGTTCTTTTCACCCTCGACAGCGTGAGATCAAGCCGTCTATTGATGTTCAGGTGTGGCTGTGCTTGGGGCTGGGGCTGCCTCTTGGCGTGCCTGTGCAGCTGCTCGGCGGAAGAGCGCAGCAGCTCCTCAAACGTACCCATGGACTGTTCCAGCGAGTCCACCGCCGCCAAGTCATTTCGGCTGCGTGGCAATGCAGCGAAAATGAGCGCAAGGGTGAGGCAAAGATACACATCGAGGACGGCCTAGGCCAGAAAGCGGGCGGTACTGCAGGCCGTACATGCGTGACAGCGAAGCCGTGAGCCTTTGCCCCATGGATGAACAAGATGCGGTGCGGTTGTGCACCCCCCTGGTCACGACGCCATGCAACACAGCTGCAAGCCTGCGAGTCCACCAGGCGGCTACCCTGTAACCCACCTTTTGCTCTCGGCAGCCTGCCGCTTGACTTTGTCGCAGTGCGTGGCACAGCCGCTCAGCACCATCCACAGCTCCTCCACCGTCACGCCGGGCTGAAAGGTCTGCTGCACCGCCGGTGGGCCCTGCTGCCGCACGCGGGCAAGATCGGCCGCCTCCTTCGCTGCGTTCACCAGCAGCTGCCGCACCATCCACAGCAAGAACTCCGACACCTACAGGGCACATACCGTCATGCATGACCGGCACGCCGGTGGAGGTGAGTACGGGGCGCAGCGGCGTGCAGCTTCCTTTGCCACGTCACTGGAGGTGGCGTGTGACTCCGCCGGGACCAGCTCAACAACTGCTTGGCTTCCCACAAAAATGATCCCCAAACCGTAGTATGAAGATGCCGGTACTGCCGATCTTGGCAAGCCCGTTGCATCTCAGCTCACTGCTATGCTCCAACAATCTACGTAATACAACTCAGGCAAAGCCTGCCGGCAGTCGTCAAACTGTAAATGCCGCCTCAAGGCGCCAACACCGCACCTCCTTGCTCTCCAGCTCCTTGCCGTGCAGCTCGATGTATGCCTGCTGAATGGACGACAGCGCCAACACCCGGGCGTACAGCGGCTCGCAGCCCATCTCACTGCGATGGGGTAGCAGGCAGGATGGGTGTTGTATGGGAAATGAGGTCGCTTACCCATGCATGTGCCCCTTCTACCTATCTTCCTGAATCCAACGAGATCGAGTGCACGGCAAAGCGGCAGGGGGAAGCATGGGCTGGTAGGTATGATCCTACGTGCAAGGAAGGCATGCGGTGGCACTCAAGAGGGCTAGCTGCATGGCACCTACATGCAGCCCTGGTGGATTAGCTCCCCCATGTGGACCTGTGGCATGGGCGAATGGCACAGGGACGGTACACACAACTCAGCGCCGCAAGCTTCCAACACACGCGCTGCCGCACACCACATGCAGCCATCTGCCGCGTTCAGCATGAGCCGCAAGAACCCTCATAAGATAATTTACACCACCTGCCAGCCCTAGCACGCTCACCAGGCTCGCGTTGGCCGTCAGCTTATCCCGCACGCACCGCAGCACCTGCGCCGCCTGCTGCGCATAACCTAGCCGCCGCGACACCTCGTAGAATTGCTCCTGCATGCCCAGGGGCACTGACCCACGGGTCGTTGCCACCACTGACGGCAGCGCCAGCTCGGGTGGGAGCGGCTCTGCTGACACAGGAGGACCCCGGCCGCGCCCGGGCTGCGGAAAGCCGGGCGCATGAGCAGCGGCTGCGAGGGCGGCGCTGCCAGGTGCGTTGGTGTGGGATGGCGCTTGGGTTGTCTGGGTTATAGGGGCCGGCAGGGGGGGAGATATGGGCCGGTGGAGGGGCTGCCGGGTTTGCGCAGCGGGTATGGCGGACTGCTGCTGCGCCGGGCCTGTTGCGGGCTGGAGCGGGGCCTTGGCGGGGTAGGTGGGGTAGTTGGGCGGGGCTCCAGCGGGGTAGGTGGATGCGCTGACAGGATGGGAGGCAGGGGGTTGCGAAGCTGCAGTAAGGGGTGTGTGCTGAACTAGCTGCTGGTGCTGCGGGAGCTGACCGGCGGCCACGCCGGCATGTGGCTGCCCCCCAGCAGCTGCTCTCGCTGCCAGCATTGTCATGTGCATTGAAGCCGACAGCGGTGCGTGTACAGGCGAGCCACCGATGATCCCCGCCGCCAGCGGTCCTGCAGTTGCAGCAACCCGCGCAGTGCCTCCCGCCCCGTCCAAGCCCGCAGCTCCCGCCACCAAACCTGCGTGTGCCCCTGCCCCTGCCGGCTGCGGCCTCGACCTGGCAGCACCCTGCAAGAAGGTTGTGCTGGCCTGCTGCACAGCTGCGGCTTGAGTGGCCCTGGCTATCAGCTCCTGCCTGAAGGCGGTCGACGCGGGCCCTGCAGGCCCCGGCGGGTAGGGCCGCCCTTGATTGGGAAGCCCGGTCGCCATTGGCGCTGCTGCCGCTGCGGCTGCAAGAGGGCCGGGTGCCATGGAGGGTGCCGCATGAAGCTGCTGCGGCAGCGGCCCAGGTGCCATGGCATTAGCTGATGCCGGCACATGTCCGCTGGGCGCACCAGCGGGACCGTAGGCTTGTTGTGGGAGTTGCGCTGTGGGGGCGGCCTGGGGAGGGGGCCTCGTAGCGATTGCTGCGTTCGCCGATGCGTGATAGAACCGGCCGTCGTGCATCACAAACGCGCCGGCGGGAACGGCTCCTCGTTGTGGACCGGGCGCCATCGAGAGGGGGGCTGATGTTGGGGCATGTGCCGGTACTGACTGCATGGCAGCAGCAGAACCCGCAGCGGCGGTAGCAGCGTCAACTGGCAATAGCGCGTGCTGCACAGTAGCTGGGCCAGTGGCGGTGGCTGGTGCATTGGGTCCCGCTCCTCGCTCGGCCGTGAGGGCAGGTGGAGGAGGATGTGACCTGTGACTCCTGGGGCATGTTGGCTCAACGGGCTGCAGACCTACAGCTGCTGCCCCGTTATGCACAGCGGCCTCTAGGGCCGCCGCCACATGCTGTGGCGAAACCGCCGCCGCCGAAGCGGGCGGCGTTGCAGGGCATGCGGCAGGGGACGATGCCGCAGCTGCGCCTGCTGCCGCGGCAGCGGGTGTGTCCATCGCTGCACATCCTAACCCGTGGTCTGCCAGTGGCGCCTGGCGCCCCGCCGGCGCCTCACCGATGTGGAGCGGTGCGTCGGCGCCTAGTGGTGAGCTGTGGGGCGGCGTGACAGCCGTGCGCATGCTCGCCGCCCCGTCGCAGGTGCGTGGCTCAACCCGAATGCCGGCCTCCGGCATCGCGCCCCACCCGGGCCCCTCCTGCCCCTCCATCCCCGTACCGTCCTCCCCGCTGCAGCACTATAGCCACTACCGCCATGCTCCGGAACGTCCCCTGGCGGGTTGGAGCGCCCTCTCGTGCACTCCTCGTCGCCTGCACTCTCCACACGTCTCCGCTTCGGGCTCCGCCCCTCGTCCGTTTCTCCGTTTGCTGCAGCGCCATTGCAGCCACCTCCAAGGGGCCCCCGCCCACCCCTGCCCTCCTCACCGTCGTCCCCACCGCCGCCGCCGCCGTTTGATACGACCCGCCCTCCGCTGCACCTATCTGCATCGCCTCCCCTGGCCCCGTCTGCCGGCCCCCCTGACGTCGCACCAGCCGCAGCCTCGGCCTGTGGCGCCCCGCTTCCCTGGCGGTCCCCACTCCCCCCCGCCTCCGCCTCCACAGATGCGCACGGCGCACCATGGCCGCCGTCGCCGTCCCCCTGGCCACCAGTCTTCTGCATTGTGCCTAGCTGGCCTGCAGGGGCCTGGTCCGAGTCCCGAGGCGCTACGTGTGCAACGCCATCGTGTCCTTTGGCTGCGTCCGTAAGCGGCCGCTGCTGCAGCAGCTCAGCTGTGTCGCCAGATCCGCCCTCAGGGCTGCGTGGACCGAGCGCTGGGGAGGCGTTAGAGGGTGCTGACGCAATATCACCGTCTTGTTGGGCACCGGGAGCCGCGTCGTCTAAACGAGACGCAACGCTACCGTTGCCGGCAGCCTCCACCGCCGCCGCCGCCACCCCTGCCGCCTGCACCCACGGCACCTCTACCCCTGCCTGTGACCCCGCCGGACAGGAGGCCTCCGCCGTGGGCTCAGGCCCCAGGATGGCGGCCGAGGCTGGACGCTCGAGGTTCATGGGAGCCAGGGGTGTGATATCTGCTTCGCCGCCGCTTCCTGGGCCAGCGGCAGTCTCAGCAAGCTCACCGGCTCCACCGCCCTCCGCCCCGTCCTTAGCGGCTTCTGCTACGGTGTTTCCCTGCACGCTCTGTGCATCGCGCACGGCCAAGCTGGGTACCTGAGGCCCCTGATCCCGGTGGCCTGGACCGAGCTGTTCGCTGGCGCCCGGGTGCCCAACAGCGGTCCCGAGGGAGGGCGCCCCAGGGCGCTCGGGGCTCGCGGCACGTGACGCCCGCGCCCCCACAGGGTCCGGGTCCATGTCCCCGTGAGCCTCCGTGGCTCCCTGTTGGGCGTCAGGGTCTTGCTGGGGGCCGCCGGCGTCGTGCTCGCCCACAAGGGGCAGGCAGGCACGCTTTGCGGGCAGTTGCTGACCGCCCTCAGAGCTGCGCTTTGGGGCGCATGGCGAACCCTCGGACCCCGTGCGCTGCCCGCTCGAGACCGCGTCTGGTTCAATGCCCGGGGCAGCGTGACCTGCTGCGTTGCTGATTGGCCCTGCCTTATCTGCCTCCCCTGCCTGGCGGCCAAGCACGCCTGGCGCATGCCCCGACGCAGCGCCGCAGCTCACCGGCTGCCCGCTGGGCGGGGCTTCACCCGATGGCGTGTGCTTTCCCTCCGGCTGCTGCGGGCTGCTGCTGTCATCCGCTGTACCAGCAGCAGTGACGAGAGCCGCAACTGGCGTTGCTCCGTCCGCAACCACCTGACCTGCCTTCCGCAGGGCAGGGTCCTCACCTTCCAGGCGCCCATGCGGCTGCCCACAAGCGCCACCAGCGCCCCCGCCACCCGGCCCCGCCTGCGGCTGCTGCATCCGGTCCTCCTTAACCTCCTTGTCCGCGCCCTTGAGCTGCTGCCCCAACTGCTGCTGGACCGCGGACGCGCAGGGTGAGCGTGACGACGGCGTGCTAGGGCACCCGGACTTCCCGGCGCCTTGGGCCCCGGCCGCAGCCGCTGGCTCCACAGCTGCTGGCAAAGGCGGCTCCGCTGCTGCACGCTCCCCGACGGTAGAGCTGCGTAGGGACGGCGTGGAGGGCCGGCTGGCGGAGGCCGTAGAACCCTTGGCGAGGCCCCCGTTGGGTGCTGCAGCTGCCGCGGCCGTGTACCCGGCCGCCCGCAGCGAAAGGTTTTGCGTAGTCAGCGGCAGGGGCAGCTGGGCCCTCCTGCCCTTGGCGGGGGGAGAGTCGCCGAAGTGGACAAAGTTGAGCGCGAGGCTCACACGCGTGGCGTCACCTTCTGTCCCGTCATCGTAGGCCAGCTGTGGGGTGATCGGGGCAATGGTAAAAGGGCGTTCCTTCCATGTGCGCGCTGCAGCGGCAGCACACATAGGCACTTGCGGTGGCAGCTGAGGCCGGGTGCAGCCACGTACCTTCATATAGCCTTCCTCGGGGTGCACTGAGATGACCTTGCCGGGGTACCACGTTCCAAACACCACTTTGCCGTTGACCTCCCGTTCCTCATTGTACCACATCACCTGCACAGTACACAACGCCAGGACGCTGAGCAGAAAACAACACGCCGCTACCCGGATACCAGTTGCGCGTTGGCTCAGTTCATCGATCACAGCAATGCTGTGACCCCTCCGGCCTCGAGCTTTTAGTTGTCGTGGGCTTACCTGAACCCGCCTGCCGAGGAGCTGGCTGATCTTGTTACTTCTGTGGTAGCGCTGATGAAAGACACGGAGGTAGTCGCACAGGGCCTCCTACAGTGCATATGCGCCGGTTGGAGCCATCAGGATTTGCTTAAGCGGCACCTCAGTGGAAACGACAACCGCAAAGGCCCTGCATGCGTGCGCTATGTGTTATTGGGCAGTTGCTACCTGACCACTCGCTAACATAGCAACGGCATGTGGACGGACTGAGACATGCGTGGCTTTCCGCATTGCTACAATGCCGCACCTGCGGACGGCCCCCGGATGGCTCTGGCTCCCCAACAACCATGACCTCGCTCTTGACAAGGCGGTCCAGCCTTGCGGCAGCGGCTGCATCGCCGTTCTCGGCAGCAGTGGCCAACCGTGCGGCTGCCAATGCCTTTCGCGCCGCGCCGTCATGCTCTGCACCTGCAGCCGTCTGCATGGCATGCCTGTACCATTCTTGGAGGAAAAATATGTAGCTGGGGGCCGGTGGTGGGCCCTTCGAGCTGTCAGGCCCCCTGTGCAGCCGCTGCCGCTCGCCGTGGCTGTCCTCAGCACATGCGCTTCCACCAGAGCTGCTTAGGCTGCCATTAGCGCTTGCTGCAGGCGCCGACCGGGGTGGCTGGTGCTGTGGTAGGCACCTACTGCACCGGCAGGCGACGCACACGTCCTCTGCCGAGGCAGCGTGGCCGCCCAACAGCCCTGCCTCCACCCCGCAGCAAGAAAGACGCAGCTGGGGCTGAGGCAGGGACACTGATGCGTGCCTGAGCAAGGTTTGCCACCCCTGATTGGCGAAGGAGCTCGGCACCTGAGGCCAAGTGCGGGGTCGGAAGTTGCTGGGCGAAGAGCTGACGACGGAGGCACTGACACTGTATTTGCAGGTGCAGGGCAGCGACACGGCGAAATATATAAAACATACACATTTAATCGTTTCAAAAGATACATGCTGTGCTACCCGCCCACAAGCGGTGGCATCCGAGGACAACCTCAGTTTTCAGTGTGACGAGAAGCACAGACCTCACTGTCCATCCGGCCAGTTATTATGCAGCATCAGGGCATCTCGCCCGCGCCGGGCCCATCCACGGGCCTCGCTTTGTCGCTCCAGGTCCAGCGCTTCCGCAAAAGCCCGCGCGAGACTGCCCAACGTTGATTCTTCTCGTATACAAAGTTTTCAGTACGGATAGGGATGCAAGGTGGGCATGGCCTTACAGCTTGGCTACAGCGGCGAATGGCGTTCGTTGTCGGTTTTTAACCAGATAGACAACTTACTCCATTCCGCGCTCTTTGCTCCCCGGCTGCCTCCCGCACAATTGTTTCTCTGCCTTGCAGCTGCAAACACAGTCCGATTCGTAAGATTTGACACTGCTGTTCGCTGAAGGACACAAGTCAGCATGGCTACCACAGCCAACGCGTTCAACCTCCTAACCGGCGCAGAGCAGACCCTGGCTAGCAAGAAGAAAAAGAAGAGCGCGGCCAAGAAGCCAGAATCCAATGGGGCAACCCCAGCTGCTCCTGCTGCCCCAACCCCAGCTGCTGCACCCGCTCCAGTGGCGCCCCCGGCACAGGACCTGGTAAGCGGTTGTCTCATCTTTGGGAGGCTCTGATCAGTTTATGTTGGTTTGGCAGCTCATGTTGGCTGTCGGCGTGGTTGTGCCCTGCTAGGTAATTAACGTCAACGAAGCGTGTGCCATCTTCGAGCGGGCGGCGCGCGAGGCTAAGTCGACGAACGACAAAGTTAAGCTCTGGAAGGAGTGGACACGCCTGGTGAGCTGGTCACAGCCGTTAACGTCAGCATGCCGCTCAGCGATCCCTCGCGGACCATAGCTTTACCGCAACCTGCGTTGCCTATAAGGCACACGGCTTGCTTTTTTAAGCCAGCGGACCCCAAGATCGAGAACGGTTCTTTCTGAGAGCTTGCCGTGTTGACATGGGCTAGCAACAGCTTTCGCTGACGGCATGCTGCCGCTGACCGTTTGTCCAGGCGAACGACAAGGCCTCCAAGCTGAAGTATGCTGATGTGGATGGCAACCAGCTGGACTTCAAGCAGGTCTGTCACGAAACAGCCGGGACTGTAAGCTGGAGGATCGATAGCTGCCCTTGTACTCGTGAACCGGTGTGGCATATAGTGAAACCAGTCCTGCATAATTACCTGTCCAATGGCACTCGTCGCTGCAGGTTATCCTGCGCTGCAGCGCGCTGGAGATCTGTGCCGAGAGCTGCCTGTCCTCCGCGCTGCACCCCGACAAGGAGAGCGTGCTGTCCCAGATGTTTGCATCGTTTCTGCTAAATGAGAACGGAGCCTGCAACGGTCTGGCGAACCTGCTGGTCCGGCTGTCCTCCACCCTGGCGGACGACGCCCCAGACACCCTGGGCGCTGCCCAGCGTGCCGTCAGCAGCCTGGTTCAGACTTTCAAGTCAGCAGCGTCACAGGGCCCGGCAGACATCGAGGCCGCCAACCCTGTTGCCGCATGGCTGAACCGGGTTGCCGCCCTGGACAAGGAGATCGGCCGCCAGCAGGCGCTGCTGCAGAAGCTGGGTGCGGCCAACAAGAACGTCGTCACCAGGTCCGTAGCTTAACGCGCACGGAGTGCCGTGCGCAGAACGGAAATTGTTTGCACTGAATGAGGGCTTCACCGTTTTTGAGTTGACGGTATAGCGCGTGGCCGGCGTCCTTCTCAACAGCTACTTGTGCTTCATTCTCCCTGTGATGGCAGGGAGACAGCAAACACCGCAAAGCACCTCGTCCGGCTTCAAGAGGAGAAGTTCGACCTGCTGCAGCCTGAGAACATCCCTGCCGCACGCGCACCTTCGGGCGCGCTCGGTGCCTGCCTGCGGACGGTGGACGAGCTCAAGGCGGTCATCTCGGGACACCTCAAGGTACGGCACCCGGGTTCGACAGTGGCTTGGGGGTTAGGAGGGCCCATGAAGCTTCGTACGACCCTTTACGGGCAAACGTGTGCACTGCAGATGGCTTTAGACGCCACGACTGTTCTTCATACGGATCCTGGCCCGTCCTTTCGGGCCCGCCCGAAACACTGTGTGCTAGGCTTTAGGGCAAAAGTCTTGTGGTCCCAAACTTTCGGCGCATGAGAAGGCTGTCGAATCCTGTACGGCACCCACACGAAGGGTTTTTTATACCCATGCTGCAGGCCCAAGTGGACAGGGGTACTTATCTTGCTTGTGCGTGCCAGATGATGCCCAACAATTGGCTTTGACATGCTTTTTGCGATGTGATCTTGCCTGCAGCAAGCCGAATCCAAGCCGTCGGGCGTGGACACGTCGTCTCGCGCTGCTCAGGCAGCCGCCCTCAACAGCTACAAGCGCGAGGAGGAGATCCTCACTCAGCAGGCCGCCACGGTGGCGGGCCAGATCCGCACGCTGGAGGCGCAGCTGCAGTCTCTGCGCTCGCAGCAAGCAGAGATCGAGGAGAAACGGGTGGCGCTGAACTCCAGGCAGCGGGCTGTATGGGAGGGCAGCTCTGGAGCGAAGGGAGCTCGGACGTCCCAGGTAAGAATGGTGGCACGTGCCATGACGGGTAATTGGGTGTCAAACTGACTGGATTCATTACGAGATGACCCTGCTGATAGCATTGTGCCTTGCTCCGCAAACCTGAGCTTGCCCCCTTCCTGGCCCTTTCATCAGCCTGCTGCAGCAGCGCTCACCCCGGCGCACTACCGCGAGGCCCTGCACCTAGCGGACTCCCTGGCCAACCTGGCGGATCCGCGGCGCAGCGCTGCAGCCTCTCCTGAACAGGTCCTCAACGTGCAAACTTCGCAGGTATGTTTGGGGACTGCTGCAGTGCTGTTCTCCGAAGCCGTGTGTTCAAGGGATGCGTGGGAAAAACCCTTCTTTTGAGCAAGGCGTTGCGCGTTCGTACAAGCTGGGCAGCTTAACCAACAGTTGCACAGTGTATGCTGCGAGCCTGCGAGCCCTCGCTAATGGCTGCCCGTCAATTTGACCATAAGTGGACATCGAACGCCTGCTACATGGACCTGCTCGCAGGTCAACTGCCCCGTGGAGTACGCTGCAGCTGCTGAGAGCCTGCTTGGCGTGGCGCTTGCGGCCCTGGGCGAAGTGCCCTCCAAGCTGGCCTTCTGCCGGCAGCGCATCAGTCAAGCATCCAAGCTGGCGCAGCTGGGCGCTGTAGCGGGCAAGATCCTGGAGGATAGCAAGTAAGGCCAAGGTGGCCAGAGGGCCACCCAATGCACAGCGCGCCGGCCCTGCAGTGATAGCCACCTTACGTAGGCCCCTTCTCACTTGCTAGAACCGCGCACAAGTTTTACATGTATTATAATGCCTGACACTGAAATCACTGGACGGTTTTGCTAAATTGGGAAGTCGGTTCCCAAACGCTTGCTTAGCAGTGATCGCTGAACTTGTGGAACCAATGCGACACACCCAGGAAGCAGCAGGCAGAGGCGGAGGGCCTGATGTCCGACACGCTCCGCATGGCGGAGGAGATGCTGGCAACTGCAACCCAGGTGCGCTCGCAGGCCCTGCAGACCCGTTCTTAACTGAGACCACATCTAGTGCAAACCCTGTCCGACCTGCAATACTTGTGCGTGCTAGCCACCTCATGCAGCCGTGGAGCACTAGTCTTTCTTGCGTTGCCGTACCGACTTGCATTGAGCGCAGCTTGCGTGTCCTTGGACAGGTCCGCAACGACGCGCACAAACGGTACGATGCCATGGCGCGGTTCAACCCGGAGAAGGCCTCTGTGGTGGCCGCCCACATGCGCAACATCGACGCTCTGGCCGGCCAGGTACGACTATCGAAATACGTTGTGGTGAAGAGCGTTTCTACATGCCGCTCTGCAGGTTAAGGACTAGGCGGTGTTTGCAAAGCTAGGGCTACAGCCGGAGAGGTTACGCAATTAGAGGGCTGACAAGGTCCATGCGTCAATGTGTCCTTACAAAGCGTGCGTGCCACTCACGCACGCAACACCTGCACACCGCCACAGCCCCTACACGTATCCTTCCCTTCGTAGAGGGAACAAACGCTGCCCTGCCGTTCATTATCCTGGCGCTGCAGGTGCAGCAGCAGTACAGTGTCGTAATGGCCAGCGCCTCCGGGGCAGCTCCCGCGCCTGCCCCTACGCCTGTGGCACCCCCCGCCCCGGCGCCCGTCGCCGCAGCCCCCATGCCGGCGTACGCGCCCATGACCGGCGTGCCCATTGCCCCGGTAACCGCGCCCGCTTCGGCTGCAACGTAAGTAGTCAACAGTGCGAAATACAGGAGTTATGCAGTCTGGTACGATGGGAAAGAGCTGTCAACGCACCAAGTATTCCAAGCTAAGAGTGTGTCACGTGAAGTTCGCTTCGCTGCTGCTTTGCGCAGGGCTTCCTCTAACGGCACCGCTTCCTCGCGGGCTCCAGCGCCGGCGGCCGCCCCCAAGCCCGCCGCCCCTGTGCCGGCGCCCCGCATGTGGGCGAAGGTAGAGGCGCCAGCAGCTGTCAGCCTGGCCGGGGACAGCTCCCTGCCAACGCCCGCAGAGGCGTTCAAGGGGCCTAGCACGTCCGATGGGGACGGGTTCAAGCCCGCCGGGGCAAACAAGAAGAAGAACCGCAACAAGGCTTGAGGCATGTAGGTGGTCTGCCGTTCAGTAGGAAGGTATAATGCTTGTGCGCCTTCCACATGTGCCACCGGTACGGCAGGCAATGATACCGTTGCTCCGTACAAGTCGATTAGCTGCAGAGTAGCGTTTGTGTAAATAGTGTTCATGTCCTGATATGGCATGGAGATGCTCGGGTTTGAACCTTTGTTGTTTGAGGCGGTATGAACAAGGTGCGGGCACAATCCTCCTTGCCAGGTTCCTTCGACACGGCGCGTACGGACGTCTTGATATCCCTTCTGGTGGTATCCCACTCAGGCATATGGGAGGCGGTTGTGTTCCTACGCCTGCACCGAGTGCAAAGGGCACTAATCCTGAGTGGGGTGTCTGCGGTTGATAACTGGGAAGCAGGCTGGGAAGCTTGATGGTCACCCTCCGCCTCAGCTTACGCACGTGGGGTAAAGCCTAGCCATAGGTATCGCATGCATGTAGGCCTGCGATGCACTGCTGCAATGTTGCGTGACACAGTCAGTGACGCTCTCAGGCATGGTGCAGCTGTGCTGTGGTGCAGCTGTGCTGTGCTGTGGTGCAGCTGTGGTTTTCCGTGGCCCCATGAGGAAAAACCAGCTCCTCAGGTGCAAGGGCTGCGCCGAATAAGCAACGCTTTCACGCCACTGGTGAGAGCTCCGTTAGTCCAGAGGTCACAGCTCTGGCACTGGTGATGTAGACAGCGGCAGCCACCTGCTTGGGACAGCCAGGGCACGGGCTTCGTGCAGGCCAGGGCTTGGTGCAGACGGGCCCCGATGGCAAGAAAACACTCTACTGGCAGGTCATCCCCTCCCCTTACGAGGCCGTGCAAGATGCAAGGAGCCGTGGCGTGTCAAGCTCCGGGGAGGCGAGGAAGGGCCCTTGGTACTAGGGCGCGCGGTGTGCTCGTGCGCGGCTCTCTGGCCCGGTGCCCCCGGTTGGGCTAAGGGTGGGGCGCGTCTCAGCGTCACACGCTTCGGCGTTTTGCGCTGCCGGACCTGTGGTGCTTTGCCTGCCTTCAGAGCTTCAGTACAGCATGCGTTTTGGGACGACCAGCGTTACCCGTGTCTTTGGGCAGGGGCTGCACCAAATTCTTGTGCTGCGTTTGATACTGTAGTCGCATACCCCCACGCGGCAGGCGTCAGCAGCTGCATCTGGCCCCAAGGTGTGCATGGAGTCCTGCATCCTTACACCCTGGCCCGTCAGCAACCTCTGCCCTATCAGGGCACGTGGGATGAAGCCCGTGTGACGGAGGACGGAAGATGGATTGCCTGGGAGCACAAATCCTTCCCGATTACATTAATTTGTCTGAAGCTTTTGAGCGGGTGTTGAATCGTGTGCGTGTGCTAGTAAGACTACACCGAGCACGTGGCCTTTCATGTTGCAGTTATGGACGACGAGTACAGCCTCAATACAGTCTGAGCAACATTTATTGCGTGGCGAGCACATAAAAGGAAACACTCAGACACTTTTCACTACGATTCAACGGCGAAACCCGAACCTTTTAGCCTAGCTTTTCATGTGCCCACTGACACTCTAGCTGAGGAAGTCAAATGATTCTAAACTGCAGAACTGCACTCAAACACGACCCACATCGTGTAGAAGCTGAAGGGTTTTACTGCTCCGTACAACACATGGCTTAACTTGTGTCTTGTCACGCTGCCTCAGCTGCCTCACTTATACTAGTTCACAATAGACATAGGCTTTAGAACTGTGTATCTTTCTTAGGCCTAGTGAACGTTCTGCAGCCGAAGGCTGGCTGTGTACATGACCAGCGCCATAGCTGTGACCTCTGGGCTAATGGAGCTCTCACCAGTGGCGCGAAAGCGATGCTTATTTGGCGCGGCCCTTGCGCCTGAGGAGCTGGTCTTCTCTCATGGGGCCATGGAAGGCCACTGCTGCACCTCCTGCTGCAGCTCCATGCCCGAGAGCGTCAGTGACACGTCTTCTTTTGACTCAGAGGTAATGCACTGTCACGCTGAAGGAATATTGTTGTTGGGGGAAGAAATCGAAAGGCCTCTGACGCCCAAAAACATACGGGTTCGCAGGATTCCACCTTCTGCCGCCAGACCAGCACATGTTCTCTTAAAAGTGATGAGGATCCATACGTCTCCGCGGCCGGCGGGACGCTTCTCAGCGATGAGGCACTGTTTGACGACGATGGCGAGGGCGACGCCCGGACCTGTGCCCCGCTCGCGCAAGCCCGCTCCAATTACCATGAAGCTGATGCTGAAGAGCAATTACAGTAAGCCTAAGTCAGAAGATGGCCATGCTGATGGGCGCCTGTCCTGGTAGTCCGAAAAATCAACTTCGTCTTGGGCGCGCGCGCAGGGTCCAGCTGCAGAAGGAGAAGGACGCAGGGCCGATGAGCCCACCGCCAATCCTACCAGAGCACAGGACTATCCTAATGCAATGGGTCAAACAAGTTTGCGTCTTGCGGAAGCTATCCCCTGCCACGATGTTCCTGGCGGGGTCGCTCATGGACCGCTTCCTCCGTGCTGGGCCAGAGGTAAGCGCTCTGCCACGTACGAGAGTTCATGCACCAGGCTGATGCACCCGAGCGCCTGTTGACGAGCGGGGCGACGCTACAGCATGTTTGGCACAGCTGCTCAGTCAGCCTGTGCGAACCACTCGAGCCGTGTCTAATGCACCTTCCCCCTTGCATGCAGGGCTCCACACCCCCGGCGCTGCTGCAGCTGCTTGCACTGACGTGCATCTCGCTGGCCGCAAAGATGGAGCAGCAGCAGGCGGCTGAGGAGCTGGTCAGCGTCGCGCGGGACGAGAAGGGACAGTTTTACCAGCCGCAGGACGTGACGCGCATGGAGAACCACGTGCTCAACACGCTGGGCTTCCGCCTGCGCGTTCCCAACATGTACACCTTCCTGCGCCTCTTCCTGAACCGCATCGCGTATAGCGCACAGAGCAGCCAGGTCATTCCCCCGGGCCTAGAGGTCGCCTTCCACAACGTGGCCCTTAACCTGGCGGTAGGTAGCCGATGGCCACGCAACACATTTGCACAATCCCTGGCTGTAATAGTCTCGCTGAACATAGCTGCCCTGAGCTTGGTATATGTCTGGGGCAGGTGATTGAATTGGCGCTGGGCCAGGAACTTCAAGAGATCGCTGTAGTTTAGCCCCCAGCACTCTTGACCTCATGCTCAACCCGTGTGCGTGCGTGTGCCGTGGTGCAGGAGCTGGCGCTGCTGGACTCGCAGCTGTCGGGCATGTCGTGCAGCACCGTGGCGGTGGCCGCCCTCCTCGTCACGGAAACGGCGCTCAAGGGCGCGCAGACGCAGTATAAGACGGTGGAGTCGCTGCGCACCATTGGCACCGCGCTGGACCTCACCAACCTGTCCGTGGCGGTGCAGCGGCTGTATCAACTGTTCAAGGAGGCGGACGCCCACGTCAACGCGTGCTGAAACGGCTGTACGGGCCTGCGCATGTGGAGCAGCTGTGCTCCCTCGCCTCGCCACGGCGTCGTACGCGGCGCGTTCCGTTCCGCCCCAGTGGGCCAGGTTGGGTCTACTGCTTAGTACGGTACGGGCCAGGTGCTCGTGTGGGTTCTCGGGAGGTCATGGTCCCAGCAAGACCAGTTGCAGGTTGCGGGGCCTTCATGGGGGTTGTTTGCCTTGCGCAGTAGCCGGTAACGGTGTTGCAAACACATGTGGTTTCCCGTCACGTGTGGTATCGCCTCGTTTGGTCACTGGAGGCTGCTCTCAGTCTCACTTCTTTGTGTGCAAACTGGAAAGGTCTTGCTTGTTATATTCTTCTGACTGTTTTGCCTGTGTGGCGCTGTTCTCTAGATCTATGATATTACAACACCTGGATGCGTGATCGGTTGTGTGAGGGAGCGATGGGCTTGATAGCCTGGCCTGGGGTATGCACTTTTGACGTTCGCCTGCAAGCATGCGTGTCGGTATCCTAGGCTGTCGTTGTCGAATTCGGTTTACCTAGACCAGTTCAGCTGTCTGTCATGGTTGGTGTACGGCCCCTGGGGGTTGAGCGAGCGGGCCATTTGCCACTCCAAACCAAGCTCTACCCCTACAATGACCGTAGTGTGTGACATGACTGGTTTCTCGAGGTGGTGCACACAGAAGGCTTCCTAGGCGAACAAGCTTGATCGGGACTAATGTATTTGCATGGGGTGCAGTACGGGGACTTGGAAGGAAGGCGGGACGTACCTTTGACAACGGACGGCGGGATGTTGTCTTCTAGGTAGCCATGCTGGAGCGTTTTTTAGGTAGCAGTTGAGCATAAATGGGCTTTAGCCCCTGAATCGTGCATTCGGGACGCTGCACTGAATAAGGTTTGCCCTTGTACAAGATCCTGCTGCAATGCGGTCGTTTTGGTGATGGAGTCTTTGGGGCTCTCTTGTTGTGTGATCTGCCGCGCATGTACTCGCCTCGTGCATCGTGTATTGACGTCGGCCGTGTTGCCTAGCGGGCACTGATGATACTGAGGATGTCTTTCGGCGTCATCACATTGCTTGAGCCTCACATGCAGTGCTATGCCCAGGCACTGCATCACACGAGAGGTCGTTGAATGGGCATTGAGTGATCGTCGCTGTTGGGGCCATTGAACTCGTATGTGTGGTTTACTCGCTGTAGGAAGGCAACTGGTAAGCCATTGGTAGTCACCCTGACCCTACGCAGCATGAGCGCTATCTGTTTGGCACGAATTGTTGCGATTCATCTCTTTTGTAACTGTGTGGAGGTTGATGCACATGTGCCCTGATCCAAGATCTCTCGAGGGTGGTTGCTCCAGCAATCAGTCGGTCTGCGTTACACAGCGAGGGTTTTCCCCTCCGCGAATACGAAGACCTCCTACGAGCCGTGGGCTCAAAGGCAGACCGTAATCCACAACGCCATCCTCAGCACGTCCGCCGCACAATCTCAGCCATCATAGGCCTGCACGCTTGAATGGCCCGTGTGACAGCCGGGGCTTCAAGGGCCACTCGTTCCAACGCATAGTTACTGATGTATCAGTCAGGTAACGAGAAACACAAACACTTACGTACATGACTTGCATCGCGCAGCCGGCATGGCGTGACGTGACGTGAACGCACCAGCCCAGATACAAAAAGCCAAGTCTGCAAGTCAAGTCGGATGTTTCACTCGGTAGGTGTAATTTCCCGGACGAGCCGTAGGGCCCAAGGGATGTTACCACCAAGCGGAGATGTAGCCTTGGAGTAAGATGCCGCACGGCATCGTGCGAGTCACCAACGCATTGGTTTGACCGGATCACACTTGTTCCAAATGCCCAAGAACAGCATAACGAATGCGCTCTGGCCATCAGTACACATGGCTCGCTGCATACACATAACCGTCGACAAAGCTAAGGGCCAGCATGTATATGGGGAAGCGCCCATGCACTCCTGACGCTTTAAGACCACGACAATTGTGTACAGGAAGGGGACATCCACCCGTAGGACCGCAAGCGAGCTCTACCACTCATGTCACCTGGAGCCCGGCTAGGACCCACATCCACTGTCTTCCTCAGGCTGATGTCCCTGCAGCCCCAGCGATACCGTGGCGTGGGCACGTTCGCATGGGCTGCACGCCATTATGGCAAACTGACTCATTTTATGCCAACTCACAACGCATTTCATTCAATGCCACCCTTATGGCCACAGCCCACAGTTTAACCGCAGCCTGCCCCTCGCAGCCTGGCCCCTGCCACCAGTGCACTGGACCTCATGCGGGCACCCCCACACAGCCGTAACGTACCTCTTGGGGCAAGAGCACCTCTCACCACTTCAGTGTTAAGCTGTGTGGCATGGGGTGCGTCCTCAGCCATCGTACCCAAAATTCTCATCCTCTGTCTCGTCAAGTGCCTTCCGCTGCAGGTTGTCCATGTAGCGCGCGTAGTGCTGCGTGTACCATACACGAAACTCGTCCCACGAAACGGTGCCACTGCCGTCCTGCGTACAGCAGCACACGAGCCAAACTGGCACTGTGGGGCACTGCAGCAAGCAGCTGCAATGCGCAGCTTTTCGGCCCCAGGCGCGTTTGGTAACTGCGGCCATCCGTGCGGACAGTTACACCGTCTGTGGCAGCGCAAGTCAATGCCGAGTGGACAGCCGCCAGGGCACATGCAACGGGCAAGGGAGGCCTGCGTTCCCACCCTGGCGAGCTTGCCACACTCACCGTGTCAACCACCTTGAAGATCTCGGCTGCCTCCGCCTTGGTATGCCCTGTACGGCAGGCGGCAAGGCGTTCTTGTGGGTGATGCCGATAGTGCAAAGCTGGCCCTGGACACCCTCAGCTGTACTCGCCGTCACTGCAAAAAGGCACCATGGCAAGTCGCCATCGCTTGACCTCTGCACGCGACCTCGGCTTCTGAAGGCAGTCAGGGCCCCGACCGCGCCCCCGCCCGCCCCCCAGGATGCGCCGGCGCGCGGGAAAGCAGCTGACGGAGCGCGGTGCCGACGACGACACTTCAGTGGGTCGACTTCACCGCGACACGTGCAGCGCTTCAGTATCATTTTTCCCCTCCCCCTTGCGCCTCCCGCCCTGCCCACCTGTGAGCTCCATGGCGCCGCAGAACTCGTCCTCGTCCAGCTCCCCGCTGTGGTCGTCGTCGAACACGTTGAACACGGTGGCAATCTCGCCTGCGTGGGCAGGATTGATGGCGAGGCAGGGTGGCGGCAGGCGGCAGTACTTCTTCGTGTGGACCGTACAGTGTCAGGCGGGCACAATGTGAGGAGTTGCCCGCCGGTTGGCTCCGCAGGGGACGAAGGACAGGCTGGTTGCTGCACATAAGGCTAGGGGAAAGTAAGCATGGGTGCGGGGCGCCCAGCAACGGGCAGCCTGCCTGCGTGTGTGGTGCGGCCCTGGCGAGGCCTATGCAGGAAGTACAAGCAACTGGCAGTGACCGCGCCCCGCCCTCGCATGCCGTACGGTACAGGGGAGGAATGCAGGCCTCACCTAACAGTTTGTCGTTGGCCGCCGCCTCCGCTGCTGCCTGCGCCAGGCGCTGCCGCTTGTCCGCGCTCATGGCCTGCAGCGTGCGCAGGTCCATGCTGGTGGCCTCGGGGTACAGCGCCTGGGGCGGGGTGGGGGGCCACGCCGCGCGGAACCGGTTGCGAGGTTAGGCAGGCGGATACAGATGGTGCACAGGCCGAGTACACTCAAGTCACAGTACGCGGCCATGCGTGGCAATGGCACATCGCACTTGCTGATACCCGCTGTTGTAGCGCCGCCGCAGCGTGTAGCCACGCTCGGCCATACTCGCTGCGGGCGACGGCGTAAGCACCATTGTCACATCGAGGCACAGCTATGGCAAACGGGCTGTAAGCTTGGGCTGGGGCCACGTCCCTGCCTGGACCAAGCTCAAATTTAGATGGCGCCTGTCGCAGCTGCCGGTAGCCAGTACTGGTACATCTTACACAAGGACAACCGGGCCCACCTTGAGAAACTGCTTGAAGCTGATCTTGCCGGTGCGGTGTTCTCCCTCAATGGCACGGAAGATGGAGGGTAGGAACGGCAGCAGCCCTGGTTGCGCCCGGATGAAGTAGCGCTGTCGGGCATGGGGGGCGGGTCGCGGCGTTGGGCCGGCCAGCAGTTTTCGTTAGGTTGGGTCATAAGCAGGCAACCTCCTCGCCCGAAGCAGACACACTTACCCCTACGAGTGGACGTCTCACACGTGGCCCATGGGTGCAACTGTGTCCCACTCCTCGGCTGCCATCCGTGATTCTGTCCCCTGTTGACCCCTACCTTGAGGTCGGGGACGCACACCCAGCCGTCTCCATCCGCGTCCATCTCGCCCCACACCTCGGCCAGCTCCCGCACCCACTTGCGGCTGCGGGCATGTGGATATGCCACGAAGACGGCGCACGTTTGCCCATGCGTTGATGCAGGGTTGGTGGGTAAGGAAGCAACATGCGGCGGACAGCGTGAGGGAATGCATGCCGGGCATCGAGGAATTCATGCTGCTTTCCCCGACGCGCCAACGCTGAAGCTACGCTCCGTGCTGCACCGTCTTCAGAAGGCACCTCATCAGCCCAGTCGTGTCGGCGTCGCGTAATGCCGAACTTACGGAATGCAAGCCTGGCATAGCCATGGCGCTTGAACCCCAACACGCAAAGCCTGTTGCGCGTGTGTGGCAAAGCTGCCGTCACCAGCCCTGGCAACGCCCACTCACGTGACTACCTGCACCTTAAACGCCTCCGTCTTGGCGAGGTGGTTGAGCTTGTTGCTGCCGGGTACCACGTGTATGCGCGGCACCTTGACCGCCAGCCGCTCCTCCAGCTGCTTCTCGTCCCGCATGGAGCTGCATTGGGCAAAGGGAGGGGCGTTCGCGCGGAAAGGGCAACGTAAGAGCGAGAGTATGGCTCAGGCTGACAATGGGAGGCGATGGCGTCGGCTGTGGGGTGCGCGACATGAGGACACACGGTACATGACGCAACAGGTCCAGTGCATGTACATTTGAACCCATGCCGCAGACTTTGACCGATCTGCCCATAACAGGCAAGACACGGGAGGCAGTACCTTACCTGCCTTCCCGCATGGGGCACACAGGCACCGATGCAGCAACACCCCACGGTCGTGCTGGCGCAACTCATTTAGACCGTACTGGGTTGTCAAAGCCCCCATCCCAGCCCAGCCTCCACGGCCCTTTCTCCCCACGCACAAACCCCCCGCCACGCACCAAACGCCGCTCTTTACGCAAGCTGGACGCGGCTCACCTTAAGCGCGACATGACCACCTGCCACGGGTCGGAATGCGGGCAGCGGCGTGCGAGCAGGACACGCCGTGGTGAGCGCATTGGGCGAGAGGAGAGGGCAATGCGTTACGTGTCAACAGGACTCCTTCAGCAGCAGGGAGTACGGAAGGACCCTGTGCACTCCAAGGTGCTCGGGCGAACCATCCTAGTGCTGACGGAGCAACAGTACACGGGTAGCACCTTACCTCTCTGAACTCGTCGCAGGTGATTAACCCATGGGATGACTGGTCGAAGCTTCGAAACAGTGCGTCTATGGCTTTGGTAGAGGCGCCCCCCTGCATTCATGCCAGTGCAATCCAGGCGGGCATGCTCGCATGCATCACTCCAATGTGGTGCTCTGCCCAAGGACAAAAATGATTGTTCTTAGTGTACAGGGCACACATGCGTTAGTCAAGCCAGGAATCGGCCCAGGACGTCACATAGCCTGGAGCAATGCAGTGGAGCACACCGGTATGCGCAGTTGGCACCCGAGGTGCCAGAGCCGTTTGTGGGTTGTCAGCTGCTCAGCATACGGTAATGCCTCAGTGGCCCTACCAGCTTGCCCCTCACACGCCCACCTGCACCTCCTTCGACATGAAGCCATACACGTCGCGCCATTGCAGGCCCTTTGCGGGGTCAGCACCGGAAGACCGTGCTATGGTGGTATAAACCTGTGTTGCTGCTGTTGACCACTCCTCGTCGGTGTCTCCAGGAAGGCGCCCGTACGCGTGCTCAAAGAGGCACCTGACGGATCGATTTCACACGGCAACATGCTTGAGCTCCACAATCATCGTGCCACGCAAGAGCTACTTCTCAGCGTGGAATGTCCAGGGTAGCTCGCTCGCTTACTTCAACGCTTTATTCAAAGTGCCCATGCCTAGTAGTCCTCACTACAGGCTCCTTTATACTGCTGTTACGTTGACGCTAAGCCGTGTTACTGCGGCATGCGATGTGAAGCAGTCACATGGCGAAGTCCGGATACTCTGCGAAGCGATTGATTTTATAATCTGTCGATAGCAACAAAGCAGTCACTATTATTGGTACGCCGAGTGTGACCTCCATCCATTTGTGGGTGGGATTGTGCCCTGTGCCATGTCATCCTGTGGCGTGACGTGCTTCCGCCCGTGGCTTGGGCCAGCCTTGGGCTCATCCAGGCGGCCCGTGCCGGCCCCTACTCTCTGCGGGATATGACGGCCAAGCCGTATGCAAATGTTCCTTGGCCATGCTTTTGAAGCGAAACGTGCCGCCGGGCCGCTGTGTGGTGGGATGTGGGAGCGTGGGATCACAGGGTGGGACGACAAGGACGAACTCAGAATTACTAGCCGTGACAGTGTGCAGTGCTGCACATGGCCAGGGCACGACGTGGCAATGCGTACTAGAGCGCTCTGGACATGTGGCTCCGTCCTCGTTCCCAGTACCCAGTCGGACCGTGTCATTTGCCGGCGTGCGCGCTCAGTGCTGCGTCAAGCCGCCCCCTGCTGCTTTACAGGCACGGCATCTCCGTACGCAGGGGCAGAGGGGGACGGACGACGGCGACGGACGACGGTGCCAAGAGGCCATGACTGCAGCGAGCCATGTCCAGACCTGTCCGGTACAGAATTTAAGTGCATGCCGCGTCCGCTCGTGTGTATGGGCCACGCGGATTGTCCGAATCCCCTACCCCAACCATTCCAGTGCGCAATTTATCTGTGGAAATGGTGAATGGTGAATCAATGGATGGTGGCTGAGAGACTGACCCCTACGCTGCGGGTTGCATCGGCACCGCATGCCCTGACCGGACTGCAACATTACGTATCGAACGCCCACAGATAAAGGAGCAAGATGAAGAAGGCAGCTATGACAACGTGCAGCATGACTAGCCCGCAATCCGGGCACAGAAACACATACAACACACGCATGCGGCGAACGCGGGCAGACCCTCGCATACCTGCTTACCACGCACAGGGCCCCACGTACGACACGTAGCATGCCAGACCAAGGGGGCCAGAAGCCAGGGGCGGACCACAGCGGACACTGCAAGACTTGTGGCCAGGAGGCAGGGCCGGCTTGGGCGCCTTATTCTAACTGATCCACACGAACGCCCCTAACCCAAGAAAACCGCTGGAAAACCGCTGATGGGATATGGGAAGCTCATCCCCGTCTCCCAGGCCACAAAGCTGCTGTACCATTCTGATCAGCAGTATGACCGGTCATGCCGCGTCATGCACATTATTACCAAAGTATGACAAGGATTTTCCCAGAGTGCCGCATGCAAAGGTGCGCGCCCATACATCAGTCGCTAACAGCCTGTGTCCGGGCCCCTCCTCGCACCCGCCCTCTCGTGCAACACCCTATCGCCACGAGCGGTGGCGGCCGCTCCCCACTTTGTCGCGGCCCGCGTGCAACGCCTGGTGTCACGCAGGGGTAAGAGGCCAGGTCGCTCGGCCTCCGTGGCCGACACAGCGGTGCCTGTCGTTGCCGGGGTTGGGATGGGGGCCTGCGGGATGGTTGTCCCAAGTGAGAAAGCAATGTTACAGGAGGGCCAGGGTAGTATCATATACAGTCTATGTACACTTATTAAGGATTGGTTTTTCTGACAGAACACCCCCTCCCCTTGAGGCGCCATGCAAGCCGGACTGACACCCCAACGCACGTCGCTGGAAGGGCCACAGGGCAATACACTCCCTCACTAGGATAGACGGGCCGTGTCCGGCAGGCCACGAAGCACCAGACGACCGCCGGGACCCGACGTAAGGAATGTGTTGCCGGCACCGAGTCCCCAAACCACCCTGCACCAGCCGCCAGAAAGGCTCTTCGTGGCAGTTTTCCCAACGCAATGTCCATAAACGCGGTTACGCACGCAACAGTTGCCGTACTAGCCCACGTCCCAGGGGCTGCCGTGCCAACTATGCCAGGGGCAGCCGGGCGTAAACCACAGGTGCTGACGGAGAACGGGTACATGCCGGTCAACGCTGGCCTGCGCCGGCCTTTACCTCATCCGCACGTGTCGGGCTACATGCTTAGCAGTGGTGCAGGAACAGCCTGATGCGGCGTTTGGGCTACCCTGTCGCGGCTGTCGCCAACCCACCAGACCTGCAGCTGTAGGGCTCAGAGGACAGGTGACCAAGTGGGTGCTGCGCGCAGGTGCCTGGCAGCCAGGACTACCAATTGCCTGCAGGGGCCCTGTTCCCATCGTCCCTGCCGTTGCCAGGCTGCCTGGTTCAGCTTCTTTGCCACCCTGCACGCCGTCCCCTAGCTCAGAGTGTGCCAAGCAAGTTGCTCCAGAAGAGTTGCTCTGCATCTGGCAAAGGGGGGGCCTAGCTGCTTGCCGACCACCCGCCACAAGCCACAGCATTGCCGTACGCTCGCCCTTGGCGCCACTAATGAGCAGGCATGCGCCTTGGGTGTTGTCTATCGCTGCCGGACGATGACCATTAGAGGTCTAGCGCACGAATGAGGCAGCCCTGCCGTCCGCGTTACATACAACACAACTGACAGTTAAACATTCTGTGAAACGTGCAGTCGAGTTTTTGAACGGGGGGCTGCAGCCTTCGGGGCGGTGATTTGTGGTGGGGTACTGGACCAGGGTATTGCGTGGAGGTGGCCATGCATCACGCGCAGCAGCGTAGGTTTTGCTGGGCAACAAGAAGGCGTTGTGCGGAATCACAGGGGGTAGTCTCGGTCTCCCCTGGTCTCCCGCAGTTATTTTTCTGTGGAAAGGTTTACAGGTAAAGAGACGGGAGAGGACAGGCCAGCGGGAAGCCAAAGCTCGGCCAGCACAAGCAAGCACCAAAACACCAACGTCCAAACCCGGCGCACCCCGAACTGCAGTTGCAGGTGGCAAGCACGTGACACCGTACACATGGAGCGCCCACACGTTTCAATGTTGTGATATGCGGTGTCATGACTGTCATTTTCCTTGTTGTGTGGGGACAACATGCCAGACCTGCAAACGGGAACACTCTCACGAAAACGCGAGGTCGACGGCGTGCATGCACCGCAGCACCAGCCACCAGGGCACTTAACAACTGCCAGTTGTAGAGAAAAGTCTTTGCACCCTAGCATGCCAACTGGTAAGTAGCAAGACAGTGAACATGATTTGAGGACCGCAGACTGCCAGGGAAGAGTCTTGGGATGAGTTGACCCTTTGATCACCCTCCCCTGTAACACACAGGGGACTTCACCGTCTCAGAACGTCTGTTCCCCGGCTCGTTCTAGGCGCGCACTCAACTACACTGCCGAATACGAAAGAGCAAATGTGCGTATATCGCGCCTGTATGAAATCGTATAATGTCACTCCTTGTGTGTTCCGATTGAAACCGTTTGCCGTATCTGCTCAGCATGGGGATGTTGGATTGGCTTGTCGGAACATAGGCGAGCAGCAACTGCATGCCCATTGCAGTATAGCATAGGTAGAAAGATTGAACAGTCGATGTCATGAACTGAATACATCAGCGCGGCGCAACCTAAGGCCGCTCGCTCAGTTGCGTTTGCTCGAGGCCATGCTGCTGCACCCGCCCAGGGGGTGCTCTTTTGGCGGTCTGCAATGTCAGGCTTCAGTGCACGAGCCAAGTGCCATCGCCGACAGGGTAAGGTTTCGGGTAGGGGGTGCTGGCTTCCATCGTTCACGCTGGTGCTCTCGCGTGTCAGCTTATGATCCTTTGGCTCACGTCCCTTATATAAACTAGTGTAACGTGTATCCCTCGTGTTGCCAAGCAGGTCTTGAACTTTTCACCTTGCCGACGCGCCAGCAGTTTGGAGGCTTTCAACGCGCTGGAGTCCTTTCTTCCAACCAGTCTGAACAATGTGCACTGGCATGTGAAGAGGACTCGG
This sequence comes from Chlamydomonas sp. KOR1, assembly GCA_036984285.1. Taxonomy (NCBI): domain Eukaryota; kingdom Viridiplantae; phylum Chlorophyta; class Chlorophyceae; order Chlamydomonadales; family Chlamydomonadaceae; genus Chlamydomonas; species Chlamydomonas sp. KOR1. Next base: position 71,260 of record BQMZ01000005.1, on the reverse strand, counting down.
CGCTGCCTCCACCCAGCCCCGAAGCACCTGCCAACGCGCCATGGCAAGTGCCGCCGTTCATTTCGCCTTCCGTGGGCTCGGCGCATACTTTCATTGCACCAGAAACTGCAGACGCGATCAGGTGCGTACACGAGGGTGTGATTCCTGTGGGGCTGGGGCGGTGCGGCTTCCCCCGACGCTCGAGCAATTCAGAGTGCGAATGTACTGCTGTTGTGCGTAGGCATGGGCAGGCATATTGCAATGATTGAGAAGTATAATGCTAGTTGACTGTGCTGTCTTCTTTGGGGTGGGGGTGGAGGGGGCGGGTGGGCTGGACGCGAAGTGCTTTTCGTATGGGCTTCTCCTACGTAATGAATAACAGACTGCCAATGGGTAAATGCTTGCGGTGCGGCTCCAGTCGTAAGGCTCTTTTGAAGGTGATCAATGCCGCGAAGCCGGACTTTCAAGGGCGCAAGGGAGAGAGAACCGGGGTCCTCTGACACGTCTCTGAACTGCCTGCTTGCAAGGTCGCGGGATGTGGGTAGCGGACGCGCGTCGTTCGTTTCATTTCGCCTGCCGTGCTCGCCCGCCGTGTCGAACTCCCCTCGCCATTCAGGAATGAGCTGTGCAAGCAGAACGGCATCACCGTTGTTCCACAACGTTCGGACGCCTTGCGCTTCACGGCGGTGGACAGGCCCCGAGTCGTCAGCTGGTGCGTATACTAGTTGGTCGATGCGCAGGTGCTCGCGGCGAATTCCGAGGAATTACAGCTGTCGGACCAAGGACACAGCTGCGCACGAGTACTTGGCAGCGTATCGCCTGAGCCATGGGCACCTTTTTAATCTCACAGGCTCGTGGAGGTTGTCACAGCGTTGGGACTGAGCCGAGAGGCCCTGTTTGCGGCGGTCTCGCTCCTGGACCGCTTTGTGGCCAGCACCGAGGTGAGCGGGCGAGCAGTTGGGCACCTCGGCAGCGGACGCGTGCATGGAAGCTGGCCAGGGACGGTGGGGCACTGCGCTGTGTGGTTGCTGCATGTGCTCAAGACATGGCTAGTTCGCTTAAATACGTTCTGTCTGCGGGTTGACGAGACGTACTTGTCCACCCTCCGCCAGACCCTGCCGCCGGAGAACGTTCTGCAGCTGCTGGCGCTGGCGTGCATCTCGCTAGCTGCAAAGCATGAGGAGGTGGGGTTTCTTGCAAAGCCAACGATGCGAGCACTGTGCAGGATCACTTGTTTCACAGCGTGCGTAGCTCCATGCTTAATGCTGAGGGCGAGGGACATGTTCTTGGCATCCTGTGCAATGGTTGAGCGCTGACTGCAGGCATCACTATCATGCAGGTGGCCCAGTACCGTGCGGATGACTGGATTGGGCTGGCTGTCGACGCGGTGTCGGGGCAGCCTCTGTACCAGGTATGGCGGAGGTATGCCGCACGCATGCAGAAAGGATGAGGCGGTGCACTGCAGACAGCTTCAGCACACGGGGCTGGCAATGCTGTTGCAGGTTCTTCATTAAACTGGGTTGCATGGAATATCCTGTTTGGTAGGAAAGGCTTCCCGTTGTCTTGAGCACGCCGAAGCGGAAGTGTCCCCCGCACATTCAGCCATCATTTCCAGGCGCTGTACAACCGCACACACCCGCTGACTAGAACGCGTGTTTGCCCCTGCTACGCTTGTGTTGCAGCGCGCGGACCTGCAACGCATGGAGTACCTGCTGCTGGAGACGGTGGAGTGGCGCATCCGTGTGCCCTCGGCCTTCACCTTCTTGCAGCACTTCCTGCACTGCGTTGCTCACGCCCCCACAGCTGGTGTGCTGCCCAGAGACACGGCGGCAGCGCAGGAGTTCAGGCGCCAGGCCAGCTTCCTCGCGGTAGGTGCCACATGGGCTAGCGCAACCGCACTTGATTCGTGGATGCAACAAGACCCTTAGCTAGCACACAGCGCGATGGTGCCTACATGCCATTCTTACACGCCCTGCGATACTGCTCTTGTTTCCGCAGGAGCTGTCATTGCTGTACGACTGCTTCTTGTCGTACGGCTACAGCACCGTGGCGGTGGCCTGCCTGGTGCTCTCGGAGTGGACCACCAAGGGAGGCGCCCCCGGAGGGTCGTCCTCGGGGGCCCAGCCCGCTATCTCGGCGATTGCTGCCCTGACCTCGGTCGTGGGCGTGGACGTCACCGACCTGGCCCCCAACCTGGCGCCGTGCGTGGAGGCCCTGCACCAGCTCTTCGCACAGGCCTCTAGTGCGGGTCTGCAGCACTGTGAAGAGTTGGGCAGCCACCTGGGCTGCCTGGCGCCGGTTGTGCTGCGGTACATGCAGCACGGCGTGGTGCCGTAAATTTTCAGTCAATTCTGCGCTGCTGGTGACCGACAGCAGCGGTCAATCTGCGGCGCAGGGGCCAGTACTAGGCCGCTGCAAGACAGGAGGAGAGGAATGGACGGATAGCGTCGCTGGAACTTAATGTGGAATTGTGGGAGAGACTTGTGGCACCCAGTAAGGTATGCGGGGCTTGCATCCCCTTGGCCTAGTGCCAGAGAGGTGCTTGCTCGCCCTGGGCACATGCCCGCTATTCTTTTTCGAGCGGGTTGCTGTATGTTGGCGGAGGGATAGGGGGCGTATGTGCAAGTTCGCGCTCAATTGCGCGGGTATCTTGTAGGAGCGGGTGGATACCGGCAGGTGGCATTCAGGAGGGCGCATAAAGGCAGCGGGTTTGCATGGAGGGGCGTCTCGGGCGCCCTGCTCCTTGCAACTCGCCGGCGGCATGGGCGCCAGCAGGAGGAGCGGCAGGCCCGGCCTGGCAGACGGTGCACAGAAGTGCGGTTCGGGGTTGGCGTGCCGCCCTGCCGCGCTGCAACAGGCTCTGCCTCCTGGAGGTGCCGGACTCACCACTACACAGCTGGGCAGAAGGCTATGTCGTCGAACCTCGCCGGCTCAATAACGCGTGTTGGTAACTTGGTGTGGCCGGGGATTTTGTGCACATACTTTGACCTGATTCAGCGGTTGCGTATGGTGCAGGGGGCAATGAGACATCTTACGTACCGACGGAACGAGGTAGCTAAGTTGGCCTTTACGACCCTCGGGGTAGGAGACAGTGCCAGAAGGGCGTCCCGTGTTCGGTTCCCGCAGGCCAGTAGTACGCATGTCCATGTCGTCTCGTGATTGTGTGTGGTTTTAGTGGTCTTGTATCGCACCTCGAACGAGGCCGGCTGTACTTCAAACAGGTGAACTTGAGCCGCGTCGGTCTCGTGTTGGCGCTGTTTGACATTCGTTGCTGCAGGGCTGCTCTTGTCATGCATTCAGCTCTCAGTTTTGCATAGATAGACTTTGCTGTGCGTGCGCGTAGGCTAGGCATTGTGAGCTGCGGTAGGAGATAGATGTAGGGACGTAGGTAGATGTGTAGGCAGTAAAATAGCAGGCGGGCGGTGCGTCGCCTTGTAGGTCGCAACAGGTTGGCAGCACGCAGTGCCCCAGGACGGCAGCATGCAGCGGCAGGCAGTAGGCGGTAGTGTGAGCGGTGTCGTGGCCGGGTGGTCCGCGCACAATATTCAGTTGCGCGCGCATATCTTTGATCCATGCACTTCACCCTGCCTGCCCTAATTTCTTCGTTCGGGAAGCTATGGGCTAACGTTTCCTGTGTGGTCCTCGTTGCCCGCATGTTGTCTTGTCCAAACAGCCTTCCCCACATGGGCGGCTCGGTTTGCAACCGATCTGCCCCTGATCGCTGGCGCCCTTCACAATGTGATGTTTGTAGGTGTTGTTTGTTAACGGAGTTGCACCAGTTGGCTTACAACAGCACTCATCCAAGGAATTGTCATGGTGGTGCTCATGGTTATACCCTTTGTGCTGAGGTACGCGGTGGTTTTCCGTGAGGAATTCTTTTGCGAGCGAGTCGTCCTCCATAACAACTGGACTGTATTTGGGCAGAGCTTATCATGATGCTGCCGAGCGCTGTGCTGTGGGCCCCACATTTGCCGCCAGCCCTCTGCACATGAGTGCCGGCAGTTGCTGTGAGGAGTCCTCAACTGCCAGTGCGTAGGTATTAGCCGTACACTGTATAGGCTCGCATGTGAGAGGTGCACCGCTGCTGCAGTGTGGGTGGTATGACACAAAGGGTTGCCTGTTGCTATTGTTGCGTCCCTCCAGGTAGCTCCGTCTTCTGTTTAGCCCATGTGGTTCGGTTGAGCGTAAATAATAGCTCTCCTAATTACTTGCTGGATGCGAGTTGGAAACCGTTATGGTAGGCAGCCAGTCTCTGCTGAAGCTTTGCCTGTGGTACTCAAGCTGGGACGGATGGCGGAAGCTGTTGTGCGTAAATAAGGGCTGCAGGATGGAAGTGCAGTGGAACGGTTGGACCCTTATCCTCCAGCACCTTCTGCATTCAATGGGGAAAGTTGGATCGACTCCGTTCCTTGTGCTGGCATTGGAAGGTCACGCAAGGAGCCGAATTGGGAGTGGTTCCGCGCGGCGTGGTCAAGCAATTACACCTTCAGTACGACCCTGTGGTTCGTGACCGGACCTAGGCACAGAGACGACCTCGTGGGCCTAAGGCAGAAGCGTGCAGGACCAATTGTTGAGGCAAAATCCCGACAGCACAGGTACGACACAGCTAGGGAGAACCGTGGCACAGAGCTGACAAAGGGATCCGCACACGCGACAGCGAGTGGGACAAGCCACAGGCAGGAGGCAGCACGCCATAGGCAGCAACCGAGAACCAAACCAAAACGGCCTTCGAGGCGCGCGGGTTGAACGGTACAACACCAACATGTGCGGACGCGCCCCATGCCTAAATCCCAGGCCAGCACGGGCACAGATGCGTCTCATGGGGGATGGGGCGGAGAGTAACAGGGACAGAGGCCGCTAGGCCAGGACGGGGCTGGCTTCCCACACCCGAGCGCCGAGCCCCAGGGGAGTTGCCACCATCACCCTCAGCTCCAGGCCCAGGTGCCAGGGCACCAGGGCCTCTCTGCTAAGGGCTGGACCAGGCTGGACTCCGAAATCGGGCTACAACAACACAGGTTGCACTAACCTGAGCCGCCCATCCGCCATCGCCAGCACGGGATTGTCGGGGCCTCACCTCCTCCCGAGCCCCACCGCGGGATGCCCAGGGTAAAAGGGCGCAGCCGCACTGAGACCTGTGCGCACGCACGCTCCAGGTGCCCTCCCAGGCTCTCCTTGCTGACACCTGCGGGGGACTTACTTCATAGTTGTTGATATGCTGTGCCTTCAGATCTCCGATGGCCGGGAGGAACTCCGAGAGTCCGATACTGGGCTGGGGGCCCGCATGGTGCCCTGAATGCCCTAACTGCCCCAACTGCCCAGGGCGCGCCAAGGGCTGTCCCCCCCCGCGGTTGCTTACATACCTCGCGAACCTGCGGAGCTATACTTTATACAATGGACATACAGCGCTTTAGACCGGTACATATGCAGAGCTTTGTAGCTGCACGTACTGACCACTTGAAACGTATGAACGCAACTTGCAAGGCCAGGCAGCAGCTGGCATAAGGTGGACTGTCAAATCCTTCACAGCAAAACATTTGCACATTGGAAGTTGAAGCTTCATACACGGAAGGCCTGCCGCTGGCACTTTCCTTATGCGCTCCGTTGACCAACCAGGAATTGTCAGGCCGACGACGCAGTAGCGAGGGCAGCACTTGATATAACATTTATAAATGCATGGCACGCCATTGCTTGGAATGGAGCAGCAGTACGCTGACTTCCCTCAGCAGCCTCCCGACACAGTTAGGCCGCTGGAGGAAGCTGTTGTGCGCCTCGCCAGCCTCCAGCAACGGGTCTTCTTGTCCAGGAAACCATGCCATGGGTCACACCAGGTACTGTTAGTGCGTGTTGGTACTTGCAACAGCTAGACGTGAGGTGTTGGTCGACACCATGCCCAACGTGCTTCGGCACCGCGGGGCTGAAACCCCGCATGCAGGTGTCCACAGAGGGGTCGAGCACCGTCCACAACTATTACAACTTAGCGTGTGAGCTGCTGGCAACGAGCGTCAGTGCAGCGGAGATCTGTGCGGGAGAGTTGCTTAGGGGCCCTACCTCTTGCCTAGCGGCTCTGGGGCCTCCTGCGGCAGACGGCCATGCTCCTGATACCGACAAACCTCAACCCCTGCTGGCGGCATGCATATCAGCGGCGGAAAGCCGCCGGTGGTTGTGTGCGCTGGTGGCCTCTCTGCGACTGGCCGACTGCCTGAAGGACGCCAAGGCGGACTTGAGGAGAGTCGTATGTAGGGCAAAACCAGACGATTTGGGCATTCATGACGTCGAGGGCCAGCAGCTGCTGTTCACCGTCCAGGTGCGTCACCCGTATCCTTACTGGCAGCTGGCCGTATGCTGCAGGCATTAGGCTTTCCAGACGTCTGACGTCCAGACGTCTGGCACACCCTTCCCCGTTGTTCCTCAGAGCTTCATGGAGAGCTCCAACGCCGCGGTGAAGCTCCTGCGCGACCTCCTTCTGGAGGACGCATCTGCACTGCCGCGTGCCAAGGCATCCGTGCAGGAGCTCCTGGCCCACCAGCTCAGGGCCGCCACGCAACAGCAAGACGCCAGCCGGATGGGGAGGGGCGGTACTGACGGTGGCAGCAAGAAGCCCAGCGTTGGTGGGACCACCGGAAGCACAGCCAAGGCACGCTCATGGCCTGCCTCCAATGATGGTGGTGGTGGTGCGGGCAGTGGAAGCAGCCGCGAGCATAGCGAGAGCTGCATTGCGCTGTCGGTGCTGGTGTACCTGTGGTGCACGCTGGAGGGCGGAGAGGAGGTATGTGTCGCAATCAGGGCAGGCACACCCATGGGCTTGGTCGTGCCATTGCTTGGGCACTGCATGTTTGGCAGTTGATTGCAGGCGCAGTCTAAGCGAGAGCATGCCTAAGCCGTACTGTTGTGCGTGTGCGCATTTTGCAAGCAGGTTTTTGACGCCCAGCGGGAGTCCGAGGGCACGGCAGGTCCCAACGCGCCCGCGACGAAGGGCTCAGCGGCGGCAGAGCAGTACAAGCTGCTGCATTCCTGCGTGGAGGTGCTGCGCGCGACTCCAGTGGTGCCCGGCATGTGGGACGTACCAGTGGACCTCCTGGAGCCGCTGAGGGGCCTGGACCAGCAGCCCGCCTCCCTGGACCTCCGTATGGCAGCCACGCCTGGGGACGCTGCGGCGGCTGAGGACAGGTGAGGGCGAGCGAGCAAACAAAAACTGCAATGCTCAGGGCAGTATGCATGTTGCACTTGGTAAGTTCATGCTCTCTTACGTTCTGGGGTGGGCTGTCAGGCAATCCACCTTACTCCACCCCCCTCCGGTGGATGGGGGCCACCTGGGCTCGTCCCATGTGCAACACACCCCACCTCCTTAACCCACGCGGAGGTGTGTCGCCTCCCTATTATCCTTACCTCTCTTACGTTACAGTTACAGCAACAGTCAAGTTGCAGTTACAATCACAGTAGGGCGCGTCCAGAGAGCCACGGCGGCTATAAGGACGAAGTATAGAGCTACATACCTGGGAGAGAGTACGGGGCTCACGCACCAATCGGCTTCTGGGTCTCAGCCGTCTCAGGGAACTGACCACAGGGGCACGCGCACACTTCAACACGTGGACGTCCCTTGCCGTGCGCAGGTACACAATAAGTGCGCTAACTGCAGCTGCGGCCCAGGACTACGAAGAGGTACGCGACGCCGGCAGCCCACCTGGCCCACCCACCCCAGACCCCGATGTTGTTGGCCTCAACTGCATGGGAATCCCTGCACGGAGGGGAAGATAGACTGCAGTTTGGACGCGTGCTGTGCCGGTCTTCCTCCGCATGCCCGCATGCTTCCACACTGCGACCTCAGTGTCCGGCGGCTATGCAACGCAGGTGATGGAGCAGTTTCTTGCTCTGAGGCTCCGGCACGCAGGCCTTCGTGACGTGGAGGTCGCCCACACAGCTGCAGGCGGCACGCATGCAGCCAGCGCAGCTGCTGCAGATGAGAGGCCAGCAAGGGTCGGGGTGCAGCACGAGGCGTTGAGCGCAGACGCCGCTGCCGCAGCAAGCCAGTCCCTGAAGCTGCTGCGGGACTGGCAGTCAGCGCTGCTGAGTCTGGATGCATGGCGCCTGTGGCAGCAGCAGCAGCGCAAGCAGCGCGAGCGTGACAGCCAGGCGCAGGTGCACGAGGACGACCTGGGGGCGGAGGGGCAAGACCAGAGCCAGACAACACAACCAAGGTAGCACCGGCACGTGCAAGTGCCAGCGTGCCTTGGAAGCTTCGATGATTCTTACTTGCACGGTTAGGAGCGCACGGGCGGTGTGCATGGGGCTAGTGCTGACATGCTTCCTTCTGCTGTGCTCCCAGGTGTGCGTTCACCGCCGCTGAGGCAGCCGACTGCGTGCGGCTCCTGTCGTACATCAAGGGCCTGCAGAGCTTCCTCCGCGACTGCATCCCCTGGCTGGCGCCGCTGCTGCAGGCGCATGCACGCGCACAGCTGGCGGTCCTCCTGCGGTCGGCGGTGCTCCCCATGGCGCAGGGCACTCTGCTTGGGCACCTGATGACACCCCAGGCCTCCTACGACGCAGGCCTACCCAGCGACAGAGGTAAGAGCAAAAAGGCATCTTTGGCAGATAGCCTGCCATGGTGCACGCTCCGCGCCGAAGGGACAGAAGTGACAGTACCGCGAACACAAATCTAATTCGGGGCGTATTACATGCATGGCAAGTACTGCACCCACCATCCTTTGTGTTGCTGCCCCCCATAGGTGGCTGCAGCCAGCTTACATGCAACGCAGCTAGCACCATGGCCTCCAACGCATCATTAGCCGCGGTGGGCCAGCCGCCAGCCTCCCAGCCCGCTGTCGACTCAGCTGCCGCGAAGGACAAGGACCGCCTTGCACTGGGCATCGGCAAGCTGTGGCGCGCCCGAGCTGCCGCCCACAAGTCCCCTACGGGGACCGGCGTAGAGCAGCAGCCCGATGCCGGTCCAGAAGAGCGCACGCCGGCCCCAGGGTGCAGCTCAAACAGCACGGGCACGCCAGGGGCTGACGACTGCCAGTCGTGCGACTTCACCCCCGATCCCTTCACCCGCCTGCGGGACTGGTTCGCCAGCGACCGTGGAAACAACCCGGGCATGGGACTGAGCCTCGAGGGACCCCTAATGCCGGTCCCGGAGGGCCACACGCCCCGCTCCTTGGGCTCTGACGCCGAAGCCGCCTCTCAGGCACCCCGCAGCCCAGGCATGGACGGCCATAAGCAGCCGTACGGGTCGGTTGACTACGGATGTGTGCAGTCCCCAAGCAACCACTCGCTGTGCCGTGCGGCCTCCCCTGCCCCGTCGGGCCAGAGGAGCCGGCTGGCGCCGCGAGGCGGTGGCCAGGTGCAGCAAACACCGGACGACACGGATGACGGCGAAGCAGCTCTGGAGTGCAGTCTGAGCACCATCAACAGCGGCGCGGTCGGTGTCCGGACGCCTTACCCAGAGCAGGACGAGCAGCAAAGCGCGTACTCTCCCCCGCACGCGGAGCAGCCCTACGCTGCCGCCCCGTGGCAGCCGCCTGTCGGATCTTCAGGTCAACCGTCAAGCAACTACCTAGCCCAGTACATGGTGGCAGAGCAGGCCAGCCAGCTGTCGTGGCTGCCGGCGGCACCGATGGATCCCTACTCCGCACAGTCCCCGTCGCCCTTCGAGCTGGAGCTGCACCACAAGCTTGCGGCAACCGACTGGGCATCCAGTACAGGCCCTGGGCCCGTGGCCGAGGGCACGATGGACACAGCCATGGACCCACGGCAAGCTGCAGCCTTGGCCAGGCTTACAGGCCCGGCATCCCTCAACACTAACCCACTCTTTCTCCACGGCTCTGTTTTCGCTCAAGTGGCGTCGGAGTCACAGGGGGGCGCACCGCCGGAACCCAGCGACCATGCGTCTGTGGGCATCTGGATATGCAGCGAGGGCGGCACAGGGCCGGTAACCACTGGGGCCCCGCTGGAGGAGCTTGCCTACCAGCAACAGCAGCAGCAGCAGGAGGAGGACCAGCAGGGCCCCGCAGTTGATGCAGCAGGAGCCAAACGCAAGGGCCTGGGCAAATTCAAGACGATCAAGAAGCTGTTTGGTGTAAGCAAACGCTCCTTATCTGCCGCCGGCCAGGGGGAGGCAGCGCAGGACACACGGCGCTCCCCAGGTGGCAACCCGGCGGATGCAAGGTACAGCAGCATGCCGGGGGCGTACGGCGGGCCAGCCGTCTCCATGCCTGGTGGCGGCTGGCAGGAGGCCGCGAGTGAGGACTTCGCAACTGCGTACCCCGGGGGCATGCCGCCCTTGGGGCCGGCCCCGTGGCAGGCCGCCGCCTCCCCGTCCAAGAGCGTGTACGCGTCGGGCCACGGGACTGCAGGTGGCTGGCAGCAAGGGCCCATGTGCGACGGCGAGCAACTGGTGCAGACAGCGCGCCAAGAGGGGGCGGTGGCGATGGTATCGATCAGCTCGGGGCAGCAGGACACGGGGGCTGGCGAGCAAGGAGCCTGGAAACAGTGGGCCGCTGGGGCGGATGGGGGCGATACGCGGGCCAGCGGCGGCTGGGGCAGGGCACTGCAGTCCTTGGGCGGCAGGCCAACGGGTGCCTCACAAAAGGGCCCGTCCTTTGCCGCGGTGGTGCGGGCAGCAGCCGAGGCGAACGCTACCAGCGGTCGGCTGAAGCTGCTTAGCCAAGCGGCACACGTAGGTGTACCGGGACAGTAGCGTCGCAGCAGTGTGAGATGTAGCTGGTCCAAGGGCTGGTTGTTAGCCGGCACCAGTGGCCACAACCTGTCGAGCTTGTTTTAAGCCAAAGCGACTGGCCTGGCGTTACGAATCATCTTGCATGCTGCGCAGGATCAGTATCGATTTTGGCCCTCATGTGGTGTGCGTCCGCCCTATCTTTTGTTGCAGGGGCTGCTGGCTGAGGCTGGGGTCACCTGCGACGACACATACGCTCAATCTGAGGGCAACGACACGGCGCGCCGTGCTGGCCAGGGCGTGAAAGGCGGCCGCACGCTCAAGAAGCTCATGACTTCCTTCAAGGCTATGGGCGTGCGGAAGGCGTCCGGTGAGGCAACCCAGAACGCACCCCGAAACCCTGGGACGTCCCAAGCTATCCGGAAAACTGTATTCCCCTTATCCTTGAATCAAGGCCTGCTTATAGCTCATCATACGTTACCATTAAGTGCGGCCCTTGCTTCGCGCTCGCGTAGGCCCTGGCGATTCGCGGGACGCTGACCAGCAGGCCTTCGCAGCTCCAGTGCAGTGTCAAAATGCAACCCCGGACGAGCCGCCCTTGTCCATGGACGGGTCGCAGCTGCGGCTCCTGCGCCGTGCCGTGGAGCTGATGGAGGAGGAGCTCGTGGCGCTTGTGGCTGTGGTGCAGAAGCTGGGCAAGGACAAGGCCGGTGAGTCCTGCTGGCGACGCGCAGACCTGAGCAACAGCAGGGTGTCCGACGCATTACGCCCACACTGAGCGCGTTCCTTCTAGCTGTGCGCTGAGCTGCTCCTTGCCCTTATCCTGCAGGCCCGTCACCTTCACAGCTGCTGTCAACCGCCACCGGGATCCAAGCCTTCCTGCGGACCACCTGGCCCCAGCTGGTGCAGCTGCTGCAACTCGAAGAGCTTGTGGACTCCGCGGCGGACTTGTCCGGTCTGGTGTTGCGCGACCCTGCAACGGCAGCTGCTTGCAACCCAGAGGACACTCCTGACGCCAACTCAAACGGCACCCCGTCCACTGGGTCGATCCCTTGGGAGCTGATCCGTGTCGGAGTGCTGGGCCTGGACTCGGAGCTGCCAGCGGAAGGCCAGCGCCGCACCTCCGCAGCTGGGCCACGGCTCCCACTGGACACCGCCACCACCGTCCTGTCCCTGTACCAGGACGCGTACGACTACTTGCAGGTGTGAATGCTCCATGACTTGCCCTAAGCGCGTGTCCTTGTGCGCATATGATCAGCGCGTTGGGGCCTGCCTGTGGCCTCTTGGCCTCACACAGGATGTTCCGTTGACACTGCATATGTACTTCTGCGCAGGGATGCGGTGACGTGGCCGAGCCAACGTGCCGGCAGCAGCACCAAGAGGCTTTGTGTCAGCAGGCGCAGTGGTGTGTTAACGAATTCGTCAAGCACGCAGCAGCGGCAGCCTGGGCAACCTACAAGGTGCGGCGCTCTTGTGTCCCTTGCGGCGAAGAAACGCAGCCATCTGTACGGAAGGCGTGCGGCACTTTCTCGAGCCTTGCTTGTTGGTACACGCAGCCAGTCACGGGAAGTGCTGTGCTTCGGTCCTTTCTTTGCCATGCAGGCCCATGCCATCCACAGTGAGCTCGGAAGCCGGCTCCCGCCCGCAGTTCCGGGTGTCGCTCAGAGCACTGCGCTGTTTAAAGGCGTGTTCCGCCAGAACGGGCCTGAAGCGCTGGCTGGCCACAGGTGCGCCTGGAACCAGCCGCTGCTGTACGCGTGCTTGCACGCAAGTCCCATGGGCACCGACAACCGTACTGGTACCCACAAGTACACTGCCCCGTCGACAGGAGTGGTACAACGGTGTGACTTACATGCGTTGCATGCAGGCTGCGCGCACCGGTGTGGCGTGAGCTGCAGGTTGCAGTGCTGACGCGTGTGCGCGCCTCGGCACAGCGGCTGGCGGCTGAGCTGCTCGGTGCAGACCTCATGGGCGTGGCGGCGGCCGAGCAGCAGGTGCGCTACATCATTATGTCCTTGACGCCGCCCGGTCACCGGGCAGTAGAGCTGCCAGCTGTCTCTCCCTCGGATCATCGACACGGTGTGGCGGTGTATGTGAACTGAGCTTGGCCCCCGGTGCTCTGCAGCTCAACGTGCTGGCTGCTGCCGTGGCCAACCTGCGGCGTGACCTGCAACTGCCGCCTTGGAGCGACGTGTGGAGCCAGGCCCTGGCTGAGGAGGCAGCCGCCTCGCCGACGTGCGGGGAGGCTGTTCGAGCGGCCAGCAGCGCTAGCGGACAGTCGGGCGCAGCGCTCAGCGGCGAGGACATCATATCTCTGCACGTGTGCAGCCCTGCAGTGCTCAGGTCCATTGACAGCTGGTCGTACGATGTGGCAGCTATGCAGTTCCAGGCCTCCAAGCACACAGCGGTGGGTACCTACCCGCCTGTTTGCCTTGCCCAACGCTCACATAGGTCCAAGACCGTGCGCCACGTGCGCTTCTGTATAGCCATTGTGAACCGGTCTGAGGCCATTTAACCTCGCGCGGCTTTGTAGGCTTACTGGGCCTCGGTGTGCGGCGCTGAGGGTGGCAACCGCGGCAGCGCTGCCGGCGGGGCGCTGCAGGATGCTGTGGACACGGAGCTGAAACGCCTGGCCGCCGGCGCCGATAGGCAGCCCGGCGGCAGCGATGGCTGGGCCGCTGCCGAGGGCCCCTCCCGTCGGGCCCACTGCAGGGCGCCGCAGCGGCAAGTATTTGGCGCGTGCCACGTGGTGGCGCTGTACGCGCTGGTGGGCTTGGAGGGCGTGGGTAGCCTGGTGGCGGAGCTGCGCCGGCATGCGGTCCGGGCCTTCACGGTGCGTGTCCGGCCGGGGGGAAACCGCAAAGCGGCAAAGGTCCGGCCGGGGGGAGGGTGCGTTCCGAAAGACGCAGAGGGCCCATGCATACTGCATGGGTACTGCGACAGAGAATATGCGTAGCACAGCACGGGCCGTGTGCGTTTGGCCGCCTGCTTTGCGAGCTGCCGCCCCATTGGCCGCCTCAACAGGAACTCTGCCGCGGCTTTCATGACCCTCACGCAGGAGTCTGCCACCCTGCTGCGCACCGTACACGAGCTGTACGACAGCGGACCCGCTGGTCCTGGCGGCCCCGGGCTGCGCGGCGCTGGCGGCCCCAGCGGCTTCCTGCAGCTGCAGCAGCGGTGGCTGCGGGAGAGGCGCCACAGTGACATGCTGGTGGCTGCACACCGAGCCATGCAGGTGGGGCGGTGATGGATTGCGGCCCTTGGCTAGTAGTCCGTGATGCATGCATGCCGAAGTCAAGAGGTTTAACAGCTTCCCATGATGCACTGGCCCTCCATGGCCCTGCAAGGGTGAAAGGAGGCAGGGAAGGGCATTTCAAGCCGTACCTCGGACCACAGTGTTGCCCCTTCCTGTCGCGCAGGCAATCGGCAACGTGGTAGCGCTGGTAGGGCTGTTGGACGGCGTGCTGGCGGGCCTGTCGGCAGGCCGCGTGGCGCCGCACTTACTGCCCCTCTTGGCGTCAGCCGTACAGGTGAGTCTCTCTTCCCATGGTTTTTCGCTGGCACTGTTAACACCATCTTGTCCTGGATCGGGTCCTTAGTTACCGGTATCTCCTCGTTATAAGCAACGCGTCACCGTGCATTGACAACAGCATCACTGTCTTGCTGCAGGCGGACCAACAAGCGCACGCAGCACTCCAGAGCATGTCTGCAGGTGAGTCCAATGGCCTGTGGCCCACGAGGTCACAAGCGCATGCCAGGCATCGACTTTGACCTTGAAGTTGTCTGTTGCCTTCGTTGCCCAACGTCTGGCCGTCATATCGAGACTCTGCGCGCCAACACGCTGCATCCTACACGCAGGGTTCTCGAGCGGAGGTGGCGCTTCTGGATTGGTGCTGGGTAGCATGGGCGGCCCTACGAGCCTGGTCGTGCCCCCCCCGCCCCCTGGCACCGGCCTGGCTGGGCTGCTGCTGGGCTCCCCGCTGCCGCCCGGCCTAGTCACCGCAGGCTCACAGCCGCAGGCGGCCGTCGCGGCGGCGGCGCTGCTGCAGGAGCGCATGGGGCAGGAGCTCCCCGCAGCGCACGGCCTGCCCGGGTGGGTCCTACACTGCGCCTGTACTAACAACGGCGCTACTGTGCAAGGGCCATTGCGAACGTAATGCAGGAGCTCCAGCCTATGCGACAACGTTACGGCTGACAAGTCGTTCCTCCCCTGTGTCATGAACAACCTGCCTTCCGGCAGGCTGTGGAGGGCGCTGTGCCTCGCAGCGCAGCAGTTGGCGCCTGGCGCCGCCAGCAGCGGCAGCGGTGCAAGGCCCGGCAACGCCTGGGGCGCTAGCGTGCCGGCCAGCGGCACGGCCCGCTTCTCCGCCGCGCGCCTGTGGTGCGTGCTGCAGATGCAACTGTGCTGCCTGACGGAGGAGGAGCAGCAGCTGCACGCCGCAAACGTTGGAGACGGCGTCTACGTCGCTGCGGCAGCGCTCCTGCAGCTGGAAGCAGGGCAGGCGCATTCGCCCGGTGCCGTCCTGTAAGTTGTGAGCAGACCTGTCTTCCGCGCCGGCATGCTTAGGCCTGCTATGATGCACGTCCTTTTTGGCTGTTGGAGCGATGACGAGGTCCTTAGACGAGGCGCTCTTTCACCGCAGGCTCAACGACACCACGGCCAACCTGCTTGGTGCTGCCGGCATGGAGCTGATGCGGACTGCTGTGGCGGCGGCTGCCGCAGCAGTGGACCCCCGGGGCGTCACGCCGGTGGGGGCGGCGGCCCGGGCCGCCGCGTCGGAGGCAAGCAACGCTGCTGCAGAGTCACAGGTGCTGCAGATCCTCAAGGTGCGATGCCGCGCGGTACATCAAATGCCATGGGCCCGGCTCCTGGACTCCGCATGCAGCTCTTTGCCTGTGGCGGCCCAACATGCTGTCGTCGGTGCTTTGCGTGTGGACCTAGCGAAGATGGTCAAGAGCTTGCGCCCTTCCCTCGAGAGCACATCGGTATTGCGAGGTTGCTGAGCACTGTGCTCTCTGCTGCGGGCCGCTTTGGGGTCTGCAGGCGTGGGTTGTGCGCGCCGAGTACGTGCGGGCCAAGTGGGATATGGCGGTCCAGCAGACGGCGACTGCGGGCAGAGCCGCACCCAAGCTTGCTGCTGGTGAGTCGGGGCCACAGCATACAAACTGTTCACACCGTCAGGCGTACATGGGCGCCTCCTGTGGCTCACCTTCCCACATGTTACGCACAACTCTTGCGTTACCGTTAAGCGGTTGCTACCGTATTACGCCTTGAGTTTCAAAACACCAAGGTCTGTCTAATCCCTGCTGCAGAGCGTGAGCATGCCGGGCCCTGCGGCAGCCTAGTGGAGCCTGCTCCGCTAACGTGCCGCAGCGGTGCGCCCTGGGGCATCCTGGCGCAGCAGGCTGCAGCGGCGGGCTCGTCCATGGCGGCATGGGCCGCCTGCGTGGCCACGGCTGGTGCGCCACCTGTCGCTGGCGGTGGGCACGGGGGAGCACCGCAACCCCTTGCGCAGGCCGCCGCCTCGTCCGCACCGCCGCCGCTGCCCCAGCTGCAGCTGCCACTCCATGTTGTTCAGCAGCAGCAGCAGCCGGCAGCTGTCCAGGGTGCATCCTCATTCGCTGGCGGGGTAAGGCCACACATTGCTCTTGCCTTGTAGTTTGCAGTCGTTGCTGGCCGTGCATAGGATTGATTGACCCACGCTCATTGCCGTGATGTCATTGCCTGCTACAGACCCGTGCAACGCGTTCCTTGACTTGCAGGACCGCTCATCGGCCCCCAACCTGGTGCGCTACTCCACGGGGCCCCAGCCCACCGGCGTGCCCGCTGAGCGAGCACCCGGCCAGTCAGCCGCGGGCCACACCACCGACCCACGCGGCATGAGCGGAGCCGGCTACTGCTCTGTCGTGCTGCCTGACTCGAACCGCATGGGACCCCCGCCCCGGGGAGCTACGAGCTCAGGGCCCGGGGGCTCAACCTCATGGCCTGATCCCACCATGGGTGCCCCGCAATACACTATGCCCCAGCGCACTGCGTACGCTGGACCCGCCCTTGCTTCCGCCCCAGCAGAGAGAGCTGTCATGGCCGGCCTGAACCCGGGGCCGTTCGGCGGCGCGCCGGTGGGCGCCCCCCCCGCCCAGCACCGCACGCAACCGTATTCGGTGGCTGCGATGAGGGAGGCGGGGGCGAGGCTGCAGGGCATGCCGTCAGGCGGTGGCGATGGGAGGGGTTCGAGAGGGGCTGCGGGGGACTCCTGGGGTGGGGCAGCGGGAACAGTGCCGCCGGCCTTATACAGGGAGGGCGGCAGCCCCCAGCTTTGATGACGGGCACCCTAGCGGCAGGGCGTGATGGGGTCCACGGTGGCTGAGTGGTAGAGGAGGCCGTACCAGGTGGACTAGGACGAGGCCAATCATGGGCAGATAGGGCTATCTGTGATAACTCAGCCTTGGCGGAGAGGCAGGCATGGCGAAACTGGTGTTGCTTAGCTTGCGTTCGGGAAATCTGTTAGCGGAAGGGCGGCACGGTTTGCTCCTGCGCCACAGAGTTGGATCGTCCCTTGGGGTCGTGCTGTACTTCAGGTTTACCAGTGTGTCCGCGGTTGAGTTGTGCACCTACTGGGCTCATCTGGGCCGCCCCACGCATGCGTGGCCGTTCCGAGCAGCGTATAGTACATGCCAGAACAAAAGCAAGGCGTACATATTTACAGCAGGTTAGCTAGTGGGCGCACTGTAAGAAGGTGCTTCTAGGTATTAAGTGGGCGTGCTTGGTTTACGGTGGGCGGGAGGGGGGGCTCCAGGCCCGACGCCTGCACTGCGGCCGGTCAGGGTGTCTAGCGTTCCTCCAACAGAGGCGTACGGTACACCCTCCAGCACAACAGCGCACTAACAAGCTCACCATGTGGCCTAGGAAACCACGATACATGTAATGAATGCCGCCGGTACTCCGAGCACCACGCTCAACTGAAGCCCGATGTCTGGATTGACACGCACTGCACCTCATCCTGCCTCGTTATATCAAGGCCAACAGCACGTGCAACATTGAAGGGTCGAAGCTCAGTAACCTGTGCACAACCAACATACAGAAACGGAGAATGAATGCAGAAGCTAGCGGGACACTTTCGTACAAGCTCCAAGCCAAGATGGTCCGCAGACCACGCCGTGCTCCTTCAATACACGTGAATGCTCTAGGCTGGACTCACTACGGTACAAATGCTTCTTGGTGCAACGTCTGTTCCGGTCCGTATGCACCTATACATGCGGCGAAGACACAACCCATCATGCAACAGGATGCATCCTGACGGGGGCCCCTGCCCAGATACATGCGCATGCAACCCCTAAAGAATAGCAATGACAATGCGAGCCTTTATGGTCAAGCTGTTCGTACCACGTCCAAACAGCTTTTCCCCGCCTCATGTGCATGAGCCTGTACACGGCACACATGTTTCAGCGCCTCCACAGGCTGGCCCACTTCCCCAGGGGTTGCATCGTCAGCACCCCCAGCGCCCGCAGCAGCGTCCGGCCGCTGCCCGCGCTGCTTTCCACAGCCCCCACGCAATCTCGCTCCACGCCTGCGTCGCACTCGTGCCCACACACCCCCAGCCCCCCAACTCCTTCCTCCGCCCCACCGTCCTGCTCACCCCGCTCCACCTCCTCGACCACGCGGCGTTCCGAAGGCATGCGGAGCGTCGACGTCCCGCCCCGCTGCAACCCATTGCCCGCCACAACCCTCACATCTGCGCCGCCGATTGCCGTCACCCCTCCAGTGCCTGCTGCAAACGGATTGCCCTGTCCCGCCCCAGCTCCAGCCGCCGCGCCCGGCTCCGTCCCGGACGTAACGCCCGCAGCGGCGCCATACAGCCTGCTTGGCGGTGCGCCGGGCTGCACGACCCGCTCCATGTCGTCCCTCGCACCGCACCTCCTCAGCACGTCGCACACCTCCTTGTTGCACCACATCCTGGCCAGCAGCAGCAGCAGCGACCCGCGCGTGCCGTACAGGTGCACGTGTGCGCCGGCACGGCACAGCAGCGCCCACACCACGTGGGCGTGTCCGCACACGATGGCGCGGATCAGCGCCTCGCCGTTCTGGAACCCAGCGGCGCGTGCACCCGCACCCACCAGCACCTCGACCACCTCATCGTTGCCCGCCTCCGCTGCTGCCACCAGCGCCGAATCCAGCACACGCTGCTGCTGCAGCTGCGGCCGCATGGTGAGGAGCTCGACCGCAACCGCCGCGTCGCCCGCAAAGTTGAGCGCGGAGACGTAGGGTGGCGGCGTGGGCGGCAGGCGCTCCGGGGCACTGCTGGACGCGCCGGCGGCAGCGGATGTGCACTGAGGGGACAGGGCAGGGGAAGCGAGCATGGGCATGGCGGACGCGCGGCCATCGAACGAGTACCGACGCCGAGTGGTAACCGAGGCGGCAGCGGAGGAGGAGGTCGAGGAGGAGGGCACGGAGGAGCCCTCAGCGGGAGGGGAAGTTGGGCGGGAGCCAAAGACTCCGGCGCCCCAGTTGAGCAGCATGCGGACGGACTCCCTGTCGGCCGCACGGCAGGCGACTGAGAGGGGGCCCATGTCGCGGCGCGCGCCGTCCGGGTGCCAGCCGGCGGTCAGGAGCGCCTCCACCAGGGCCGGGCAGCCCTGGCCCGCTGCCACATCCAACAGGCCCGCCAGCTCCTGGCAATCCGCCACCGGCATGCGTACGGCAGCCATGTACGACAACACGTCAATGACGATCGTGGTACGGCACGAGAGTACGGCGGCCTGCAGCGCGAAGACCAGGTGCGGCTGTGCCTCGAGGCGGGCGGCAAGGCCGGCGGCGCTGCAGCTGTGGGCGGGGCTCCAGAGGCAGGGGCAGCTGTCCGCGTGCGAGGCAGCGTGGGAGGCTGCGGAAAGGGCGGCGGCAGACGCGACGGAGGCGAAGCAGCCGAGGTGGAGGGCGAGGCGCGCGACTGTGATGTGGCCGCAGTGGGCCGCGCCACGCAGGAGGCTGCCAGCCGCGGAGTGCACGTCGGCGCCGCGGCGCTGGAGCTCCTAGGGAGGGGCCGGGGGTGACGGGGGCGGGCAGGGTTGCCACGTGTGGAAGCGACTACAGTATATGAGCGTGCCGCTGTGTCGACAGGCGCATCGAGGGCAGCGACTGGCGGTCCAGCGCTGTCCAGCCTAATAGGCGCTTCCGGATGTACATTGATACTCCAGGTCAACGAAACACCAGGTTGTCAAGAAGCAGGTGAGCATGTGAGGGTGGGCCAGGAGGGGTTGCACACCTGGATCACTTGAGCAATGCTGGCGTCATCGGGCCTGTCCAGTGGCAGCACCCAACGGCCCGTGTGGGGCCGTACGCCGTACACTAGGTGTGCGGCGTGCTGCGGGCCGTACTCTGCAAGCAGCGCAACTGCCGCCAACTGGGGCGAGGTGCGCAGGAGGGACGCCGCGTCGTGAAGGGGCCTGCAGGTGCGGGAACGGACACAGCTTGCATTTCCACCTGGTGCGGGGAAGAGAGCCGCTCTGCTTGCATCACAGCAGCACGCTGCGGCGTACTTAGAGTCGCGCTATGTTTTTGCGTCTCTTAGCGGCAAACACGAGCACGCCAAGGTCGGATACGCACGTGCACCCCGGGCCTGGGACCAACCGTCGTGCGAATACCTTACCGGGACGAGCAGGCAGCAGCGGCGATGCCCGAAACTCCCGACCAGGCAAGAACATACTGCCACAGCTGGACATCCAGGGGCTGCTGGACTTCAAGGGGCCTTGTCGACGCGCTCCACGCCGGGAACGCCGCTGCTGGGAACTGAGTCTGTTGGGTCACCTGAGCGCTGGCAGTAATGTCATCCTCTACAATAGGAATCTCGATAAGCCCGTAGCTGGACCAAAAGCGGGGCAGAACTCCGCACGATACAAATTGCTCGCTGGAAACGTCGTCATGTTCAGCGGACATTCCGCTCAGCTGCGGGTGGCCTTAAGCACTGCTGCGCGCAAGGGCAAGTCTACCTCACAAGTTCAACAACTTGGTACATGGAAAAGACAGCTCCATTATGCCGATTACGGCATGAGCGCGTTTTTCGTAGTTGTCCGTCAAGGGTGCTGCCGCACGACCAACCCCCGACTCCTGCGAGCTCCTGCTGAATTATACTGGCACAGAGTTTGAAGTGCTGCACTTGAAGTTGGCACCACGACCACCAGCAGTGTTACAGCGGCTGCAGAGCACAGGGCCAACGTGTAACGAATTGAGAGTGGTTGGTAACGTACGCTGGCCGGTACTCGCTCTCAGCACTGCTCATTCGAGCTCGGGATTGCCTTCTCATAAGAGCAAGGCAGGAGCACAGAAGGCACCTCGGTGATCCGTTGAATCTTTGATCGGGGTCCATGCCATGTTCGCGACTGTCACGGTAAGTTACAGTCACGAACCCCTGGTCACAAAGGGTTAGGAAACCATGGGTTCCAGGACTAGGGCCAGACCCAGGACCCTTGCTAATAGAGGTGGCTTTCATAAGGGCACGAAAAGCTTCCATCATACGTACTACACAGCCCTGGCGGTTATCAAGGGTAGGTGACACCAGGGGAGCTCCCCTGGGTGACACGTGACAGCTGACATGCGGGTGGTGCAATGCTGCCTTTGACAGACATGCGGAAGGGTTCGTATTGCCCGTGTGCATGCATCCACTCAAGCGGGCCCAGGTACACGGGTCCACTGTGGTTGCAGCAGCTTAGCAGGGAAGCAGACTCCTTGCTGCCAGTTCCGGTGTGCCTTGAAAGGGCAAGGTTTCCAGGCAAGGAGGCTGGAAGCTGCAGGAGACATGCCAGCGGGGGCCCAGTCCCATGCTTAACCAGCACGGGCGAGCACCAGCACCACCAGATGCCAAAACCCAGTGGCTCTCAACCGTAAAACGCGGCGCACCCAGGGACGAAGTGGGCCTGGAACCAAACAACACAGTCTCCTCACCTGTAAACGTTTTCACAGAAGAGAAACACAGAACAGGACCAAGGGAACAGGCCACGCCCACCGGAGAAGGGAACACCCTCTAGCCCTCTCGCACTGCACTGGTGAAACTTGAGGCCCGTTCTTGTTGCGGTCTACCAACCTGTTGGAGCTGTTTGGCTCCTAACCGTACAGCGAGAGGGGTGGGAAACCCCGTGTCCCTGATTGCCGGAGCCAGCCCTGCCCCGTTTTGGGACGAGGCTGCGCCCTGGAAGGGGGCCAAAACTGTAAATCCATACATACATACAGCAGGGCAAACTTGCGTGTTGTGTGCACAGGGCATCTGGTGCACATTGTGAATGGGAATGGCGCTGGGTTTGCCTGGCGACCATCGGTGCACAACCCTGTACACCGCTGAGGCCCAGGAACGACCCCGTCCCACCGTGCACTGTGCGCCCGCGTATCCGCCCATGGGTTCAACCGACGTGCTTCCCCCTCGCTCCTTTGGCAGGTCCCAAAACTCACTACGGTACACAACGAACTATACATGTGGCACGGGCTCGCCGACCTAACCGGAACCCCAAAGCAAGCGTGAGATTGGGGCAGTTAAGAGTCGCAAACAGTTCACCACCCCAGTAGCCCCAGGTAGCCCCATTCCTTGCTGCTCTGTGCGGCCCTGGCCCACAGACTCCGGCCAACAGGGGTTTCAGTACCTTTTCGCTCAATGAAGCCCCAGGCATGCCGCGTAAGCGTGCTTAGTGACCGTGTGATGGTGTGCGCATTGGCCGGTGGTGGGTGCTGGATGCCTACTGGACACGGTTGCACCCGCCGGCCACGCCTACGTGGCTATGAGGGGTAGCCAAACCTCCTGTGTCGCACGTCCGTCGGACTGACGTTGCTGGTACTTGTTACCTCCAGTCAGGGAGTGAATTGCGTGCCAGCTGGTGCCGGTAGCCTACCTGGTCCGTGCGCTTGGGAGTCCTGGTGCAAGGGGGCGGGGGCGGCGAAGGAGGGGCGGGGCTTGGGGCGGGGGCGGCAAAGGATTGAATGCGAGAGTACAATCCAGGGAGACGCTTTGTCCATCCGTACGTTGCACAAGGTACAGTCCTTGTTTGCATGGGCTATTTCGGATGGGGCCAAGTGTTCAAGTCCATGGGGAAGGACGGGTGGGACTTCTGGCCTCCAAGGCTCCAGAACCAAGGGGATGACATGACTTACATACCGCGAAAGCCTCACACACTTCTCCATTATCGTATCACCTGCGATTCAGCACCACCCCACCTCCTCTCCGTGTACACACAGAAAGCGCGGGAAGTCGTTGCCTCCCTACGTAGCTCGCACGGAACGGCATGTCTGCCTCATCAGTAGAAGCCCAAATTGCTGCAATAGTTGTTGATCAAAATCGACCCTTTGGGCTGCAACAACTAGTTGACCTAGGGGCGACAAAGGGCCTGAAAAAAGCGCAGGTCACGAAAGCCGTGGACGCGCTCGCAGCAGATGGGAGAATAATAGCAAAGGTAAGACCTCTCAGATACTTCAGCTTCACTGCTGTGGCCAGTCCAGAGGGCAAACAAGGCAGCGTCCGTGCTGGGCATGCTGGGCCCACGCGTAAGGACACATAACAGTGTCACGCCTTGCTGAATTGCCGTTCGCTCATAGTCTATTGTCTCAACCACACGCCTTACAGGAGTTTGGCAAGACAAAGCTGTTCTTGCCGCCCCAGGCGGGGTTGAAGGTGTTGTCTAAGGAGGTGGGAGCAGCGGCCGACGGCCAGCAGCTCACAACTGCTGCTTGCACGAGAAACAGGAGGAAGCCTCTGGCATCAGTGTCCATCCACGCGGACAGCTCGAGGTCAACTGATCGGAATGTGCTGCCTTTTTCGATCTGCACCACCACAGGAGTATGACGGCCGCAAGGCCCTCGTGGCGCAGCTGCAGGAGCAGTGCCAGAAGGAGAATGCCGAGTGCCGGCGGCTGGAGGGAGGTGCGTTACGGGTCCCGCTGCACCCGGGGAGCCTGCTGGCGGTAGCATTTGCACGTCGACTGCCGTGTGGGCTGGACAAGGGCGGCGCAGGGCCGGGAAGGGCAGGGCAGGCACAATGGTTATGCACGAGGCGTGGGGCGCTTGCGGGCAGGCCATCGCGGTGTTGAACCGACATAATCAGGCGAGGCCAAAGAGGTGCTGCAGCTCCTGTCGCCGTACAGGTCGTACTTCTTGCCATGCGTAATCCGCCAGCACGTTGCCTGCCGTAAGGGTTGCGAGAGCTCACCGCCACACCTGTACCCCCATGCTTCCCAGAGCTGAACCAGCTACGGAGCACGCTCTCAGAAGAGGAGGTCGAGCGGCAAACAGCAGAGCTCATCAAGAAGGTGAGGGAGATGGTGTACCAACGGAACTCAGGCGTGATTGTGCACTTCGGCAGCATCACCTAGACGGGTTACATAGTGCTGGCCACCAAACAGGGACCTTTCCTGAGATCAACACCGACACCTTCTACGACCACCAAGCCGCTGTCTTAGCTGTACTCCGTGGCCGCGCCGCATGCATACTGCTGCAGTGCACAAGCAGGTTGTCACGAGTGCCTCAACGCCCTCTGCGGCTTGGCAACGCTCCACGTGGCACCGCTGTGCCGCACAACCTGCCAGTCGTTGCGGGCCGTGCTACAGCAGCAGGTGTCTTGCAGCATGGTCGCACAGCCGGCACCCGTGCGTCCTTTTGGTATGCCCTGCGGCATACCTGCACTGTCTTCCACATGGGATGTGAGCTGCAACGCGTGTTCCCCACCACCGCATTCGTGCAGCTGGCAGTGGACGAGGAGAAGCTCACGGCGCTGCAAGCGGGGGCCATCCTCATCACGCCAGAGGTAAGGACTTACAGGCAAATCCTATAAACATGCAACCACATGATGACTGGTGTTTCGGGACAGGGAACGAGTAGTGGTGAAGGCTTTGTTGCCATCATGAAGGGCTGTGGAATGAACGAAGGGCCCCTTCATGACATGCGGAGGCCCACAGTCCATGCAAGGAGGCCGACCGGGTGGCAGAAGTTGGCCAGCTCCTGACATCGGCATCCGGCAGGCCCCCTTAAATTACGGTGTGGTGGTGTGCTGGCTCCTGCTGCAAAACAGAGCCTGCTATGCCCACGGCGCAACAGTTTTGTGCAACGACAGATTGGCGACGCCCAACAGCACACGCTATGGGCTGACCGCTGCCGTTGTTGGCGCGAGGTCCCCGTGCCCTCAAACTGTCTGAGTACACCGGCGCAAATCCCTGTCTGCTGCCTACTAGGAGTGACTGCCATACCTTCTGGCTCTAAGCACATACATCGCTGTGTGTTGCTGAACGGCAACGCCTACTGCTTGCTTTCTCCAGGAGCGACAAGCCGTGGAAAAGCAGCTTGCCGGCTACCTGGAGTTCTGGCGCAAGCGGCGCAGCATGTTCAAGGCGGTTTGGAGCGCCATCAGCGAGGGGCTGGACGGCAAGCAAAGCGACCTGTTCGAGGAGATTGGCATCGAGACGGACGAGGCGGTGGGGGCGGACATGGGCATGGCGGAGCAGCTCATGCCAAAGAAGAGGAGGTTCTAGGGGCAGGAGAGGTGCTGGGGGTAGGGGAGGGTATTCGGTGCCGATGGGCCGGTGGAAGGGTGATACGGTGGCGTTTGGGATGCATGGTTAGCTAAAGCAGGGCTGCGGGGATGGGCGCCAGAGGGGATGCTATGGCGTTCTGAGCAAGTGTAGAGGGCGATAACGAACGGCGGGAAGCAAGGAAGGCCGCTAGGGACCGGACAAAGCGGGGATGCGGTGTGGCGTGGTGTGTTGCGGTGTGATTCGGTGCATGCAGCACGCGCGGCTGGTGCAGGTATTGCCCAATGGCAGGAGGTGGCTGGAGCCCTAGCGCGATGCAGGCTCGGTGGATGTAGCAGGCCACCGGGATTGAAGCTCTTATCGTTCCATGTGTTGTGGCTGTGCACCCTAGACCATCTGGTGCCCCTGGGTGATGGGTATGTGTGCACACTGCGCAGAGGGCTATCTTTGCCTGCATCCCGCACCGCATCCGCTACACCGCGCAGAGGGTGTTGAAGCGAGGTCCGGAGCCTGCCGCTGCCGTGGATCGGCTTGTGCCAATCCTTGTACGCGGTGCCGTGCATCGTGTCGTGCCGTAGATTAGCCGTTTCTGAGCGTGCCGTATTCTCTTGCTGGGTCAGCCGACGGGGCGGCGGGCCGTGAGCACTTGCAAATCATAGAGCAGTCACAGCCCCCGGAGCTGGTGTCATGCACGGCTGCCAAAGGCCCGCGTGCGTGCGTGGGCCTTATCCCTCGTGGCGAGATGGGATGATGACGGGCGAGCTAGCAGAGTGATGGTCGCAGATAGGGCCGAGACGAAGTCAAATTTCTGGTATCGAGTCCAGTCGGCCCTTCAGCGTCCGGCTCGTACATAGGTCATTGCAATTGTGGAGGGGAAAAGCCCTTTCCGTGCAACACGGACTGATGACGAACGCAGCCCTTTAAGCTTCGCATTCAATGTTGTTAACATGAAACACTCTCAGCAGGTGCAACCGACGGAGTGGTATTCCCGTTGTGTTCTTCAATCTTCTTTGGCCGCTAGCAGTACCGTCAGCATCAGTTAGCAGTGCCAGGGTCACCCCAACACGCAGTGGCAGGCGCTCACGATGCGGCAAGCCAAGCCTACCAAGCCACCACCATGTGACCACAGCACCGTATGTTGACAAGAGGTGCATGAATGAGCAGACCCCTGTCAGACTGCGGCGCGCCCATAATGTGGAACATGAGCAATAGAACGCTGTGAGGCATCCCACATTCCACATAACGCCGCTATAACGCCCCGACAATGGAATCTTAGCCAAGCACCCTGACCTATGCCGTCACTGTCACACGTCATGTGGTAAAGTGCTATGGTGCTCCACGACTGTTTCCGAACGTCATCAGTCAAACAAGGCTGGGACACAGAGCCTGATGCGCAACGACACCGCAGCGTTGATTGGTACAGTGTTAACTAACATGACAGTTCCCAACAGTTCCATCACACAGCAGCATAAGGCTGTGCACGTCAACCGAAGACAATCAGGTCCCTGCAGAGTGGCAACCACATCGCGTATGGCCGGATGGCAGCTGCTCGGACCCTATGACCGTCCCAGCCAATAACATGCTGCATGGCACAAGGGCACCTTGGTGGTGGCCAACCAGCCCAAGCGGGGCCCCACATGCCAGCCACCAGCAAGTTACCGCCCCTTCCCTGACATCGGTGTCCCATGGCACGTGGCCCAGGCACAGTCCTGTCTAGAAGCCCACTTGGTCGCAGCACAGCAGCAGCACGCTTCAATACTTGGAACCGACAGCAACGGTCCTACGGGGCCCTCGCCAAACAGACAGCGCCTCTCTGCAGCTGGCCGCAACACCAGGACTAGCTCAGTGCGTGTGCGGACAGGTTGTCGCTTGGCAGTCAAAGCGACGCCAACCAACACGCCCAGCGCCCCGAGCTGCCTCACACGCTTGCGCACATGGACGCGGGGTGGTGCACTCCTGACAAGGTGCTGCGCCACTGGGCCTCAATCTGAGCCTCTCGCGCGTGAGACCCCTGCACGCAAAACACCATATGCAAAGTGAGCGAAACAGCATGGCCAAGTGGCCAGCAGGCATGGTAACAATGTTCTGCTTACGCATTAGGAGGCCCTGGAAACCAGAAGAAAAAGGCGAGGATGGCCAGGTAGGGCTACCAAAGCCGAGAAGGCTACCAAAGACTGGAGGCTACCACGAACGGGCAGACACTGGCCCTGCTGCTACAGGTCTGAATGCGAAAGGACGGCCTGCCCTGCAATGCTCACCTGAGGGAGCAACTGGAAAACGGGCGTGCGACCGACTGTGGTGGACAGCTTCACGCAGCCCATGCCTCAGCACAGCTGACACCGACACGCGCTGTTCCTGCTGCTACGCGCATGGCCAGCGCCTTGAGCGAAAAGAGCTCTCGCCGCTGTGCCTGGACGTGGCTCCAAAGTGCCGACACGCAAGCTGCTGCTTGCAGAGCAGCCGGCTAGCCTGCTGCACGACAGGCGGCCTCGCAGCCTACACGCCTTTACGCAATGCTGCTGCCGCCTCGCCCTCGACCTGCCCCTTCCAGACCCCGGGCGGCCGCCTGCTGTCCTACGCCTGTCCAGACCGCAGTGCTGTGCATGATGCATGAAAGAGCTGCTGCTGCTGCAGCTGCAGAATGCTCATCCGTTGCCGCCGCCGGGCCGGTCCACCCAAGCCCACCCCGTGCTGCTGCCTTTCCTGGACTCTGCCTGCTGCCACCAGCTTGCAAGGGGCCCGTCCCCCGTGTACAGCCTGCAACGTGGCTCGAGCGCCACGACGCCGCTCGAGTAGCCGCCGAACTCTGGCCCGAACCTGAGCCCTGGCCGTTAGTGCACACGCGCCCATAGGCGCGGCGTGCGGCTCCAAACACAACGACTCGGAGTACGCGCGCCCCGGGTCCAACCCAAACCCACGACAACGCCTCGTTCACAGCACCCACATGCTGCCACTCCGCTGTACGGGCGCCCACGTTGAAGTTCGCCGTATGTTATACAGGTTGGTTCTCCACCACACATCAATAAAATAAAGAATGAAGCCCAGGGCCGCTGTGCCAAAGTGCCCCGCAATGTGTCCGCCTCCCCTGCGCGCCACTGCCCAGTAGCTGCCCGCCCCCACGTCGCCTTACTGTATCCGCCGCCGCTGCTGCTGTAGCTGCTGCTGCCGCAATGCTGCCACGGACTGCAAGGTGCTCGCAAGGAGCGGCCAGCTACCGCGGCCGTTAGCTCATGTCTCTATGCAGCCCGAGGTTGGCGCCCAGGACGGTGCGCACGTCGGGCGCGTGCTCCAGCTCGTTGAGCACGGGCAGCAGCTCCAGCAGCTCCTGGTCGTCCATGTTGTCGATGAAGGTGCTGATGGGCACCGCGTTGGCTGGCTGGAACACGTACGAGTGCGGCGAGTTGTCCACGATGATGGTCTGCGACAGGTCGCGGCCCAGGCAGGACAGGTCCTTCACGTAGTTGCCCTCGTACGGGAAGCACGACTCGCGGAACAGGCGCCACCGCACCAGCCGCTGCTTGTCGAGCAAGTCCAGCAGGGGGTCCGCGTACTTGGCGAGGCTGGCGGTGAAGATGACCACTGCAGGGCGGGCGGATAGGGCAGGAGTGGGGGCGGGGCCGGCGCAGGAAGATTGAGCAGCCAGCAGGAGGTGCTCCAACAGGGCGTGTCAAGGAGTATCGATTGCCTCTTCCAAATGGAACAAGAGGCAGCGGAATCTTTCCCAAGAAGAAGCACAGGCCAAACCCAGCAGCGCAAACCCGGGTAGGCGGGTGTGGGGAACACACGGAAACTGGGCCGGGCGAATGCGCAGGCTTGCCTTCCTGAGCCTCGTTAAAATGCCGATGGAGAGTGTCTGGCCAGTGTGGTCTCACCCTCAAAACGTATCCCAACGCTGTCCATGAAGTGGTCGCACCACGGCCGTTTGAGCACGTACACGTCCACCAGCTTGCCGTCCACCTCCACCGGCAGGATGTAGTCTGCAGGGAGGTCACGGCGCATCACACAGGTGCATGGGGACGTTGAGACGTCATGCATGGGCTCATTACACCTGCGAAACACCGAACCCAACGCCAGGATGCCCACAAAGCGTGGGACGTTGCGTTCCCACTCCGTCCGTGCATGGGTGCCAACTGCGCTAGGATTATCATGCTTTTATGGCTTCCACTTTAGCGATAACATGGAGCGTTGGAACAGCACGGGCAACTGGCATTAACAACCTCTGGGCTCAGCACAGTCCTTCGGAACCAACCTGATCTATTCCGTTAATGTAGTTAAGGGGGAAATGAGGACTACTTTTGGGTTATGGCCCACTGAGTAAGCAGGCGAACTGCTCCGGCACGAGCAAACCGCACCTGGGTTGGGGATGGGCTTGAAGGAGGAGTGCACAAGAGTTTCGTCGAGGTCCAGCACTAAGGTCTTTTTGTTCAAGTCGTCTGAGTGCTTCGGTCCTATGAGCACCGCTCGGTGGACCCGCGGAGGCTGGGGAGGCACGCCAAAGCGCCCTGCGAAGCCTTCACCCTCATGCGGCCGGAAGTAACCTTGACTTTGAGGTGCGAAGCAGCACAGCAGCGACCGCACGCGCTTTCGCCAACCTCCCGCTTTAACATGTGTTGGATTGCTCGTAGCAACCCGAAACGGTGTTGGCCGGTGTACATGATTTGCAGATGTAACCTGCGTTATGACGCTGCTGACGTCCACCTGGCTGGGCTTCGCAGCTTCCTGTTTCGTCGTGTCCGTGCTGCTAGACTCCTCGGCTGGCGGGAGCTCGACCAACGGCTTTGCCAAAATGTTGTCATCGTTCGAGCTGCTCGAGGGCAACATTTGAGGCTGGGGCTGCCCCCAACGGGGCGCTCCTGAAGCCTATTAACGTCCTCTGTCTGTGTAGGCAAGTCTGTGGGGATGGGCAAGGCAGTTCGCGTTATTGGCTTGTAACGCAGTGATGCTTGGCATGGACCTGGAACAGGGCTCGTAAACGCAAAACCCCGTCCGCCTTCGACACGAAAATGCATTGGCGTGCACAATCGCCGAACGATGCCACGCGCGCAACGCAACACCATGACTTTATTATAAAAACAATACTTTTCGCCGTCTATGATGAAGCAGTGAGCCTAGTTGCGCCGTTGATACCCTCCCTTTTTTCTGAGACGACAGAGTCACAGGCCCACAGCCCGGTTTAGGGATTTGCCAGCCTCAATGAATTCGTAGCCTTTAGTCTGCTCATCATATGGAGTTCGTTAGTCCTGAGGGCCTGCGCATAGATGGCCGCAGGCCCCGAGAGCTGCGCCGCATAAGCTGTCAATTAGATGTGCTCACTAATGCTGATGGCTCCGCTATATTTGAGATGGGAAACACCAAGGTGCGCAAATATGCAATCACAGGTGGCCACACGCGCAGGAAACACCCCAAGTCTTGCCCCTTGAGCCTGCCAACCCACACGCACACGAGCCTGCACCAACTGCCCGGAGCACAACCTGTATGCAGAGTACCTCCTCTGCAGCCAATCCAGCAGCCGATGCAAGGCAACTGGTTCCCTTGCTCTGACAGGGACCAACTGAATTGTATACCGCAGGTCACATCGAGGGTAACCGCGTGAGGCAGCCAAGTGCGCCTTGCCCTTGTTGTGCCACCCCAACTCGGTGTCAGCACCGGCGAATGACCCATGCCATGCTGCCTGCCCCCCAGGTGCTTGCGGCCGTGTTTGGGCCGCACGAGGTGCATAAGCGCGGGGAGTTGCAGGAGGACCGGGCCATTGTGAAGTGCGAATACGCCATGGCCACCTTCAGCACGGGTGAGGTTCAGCACCGGCTGGCAGCGGCGAACGGGGAGCAGGGGCAGGGCGCAACAGAGTAATAGTATTACGAATCAGGAGAAGTGGCGAGACTCGTGTTCTGCGGTCGTCAGGGCAGCGTGTGGAACAGATTCGTCAACCTGTTCCGTGTGCCTGTGCGTGTGGGACGGTCTCCCCGCGTTCCCATGTGGCTGGTGCAGCAGCCAGACCGGGTTATCCTCAGGAGGAGATGAGAGACTTGAGAGTGCTGCGGCTGAACACTGAACCCCAAAGACTGCGCAGCGGACAGGGTTGCGGGATCCCTTCTGCTGTGAGGGGAAATGGATCACCGGATCGATCCACGTACCGCAGCACATACGTGATCATCAGTTTGCCGTATCGGTGCTCCCTGTGTACCATAACCCGGTCAGGCGAGCGGCGGCGGCGCGGCAAGGGCGACCGGCGCTCCACGGAGCTGTCCCGCGTCATCCGCAACACGCTGGAGCAGGCGGTCATGGTGGAGCTCATGCCGCGCAGCCAGATAGACGTGTACGTGCAGGTGAGGAGCGGGGCGGGGTGGAGCAGGGAGGGGCACAGACGGGCAGAGCGGACTGTAGCAGAGCGGAACGGAGTGGGACGGGTATTGGAGCTCTGGCAAGCGGCAGGGCGGGGAGGTCCACTGTCCTGCGGTCTTGCCCGTCATTACGGCGCACGACGGCTGGATGCTGCCTATCTGTGAACGCCACCCAGCCGGTGGCCAGCAGCGGCACCCCGTTTCCGTCCTAGCTGCCCCGCGCCTTCCTGCTCCTGCGCGCAGGCCGCACCGTACCCCATCGCATGCATGCACTCTGCCAACGTGCTTCGCCCTCGCCCTCCCACACACCTGCCAGGTGCTCCAAGCCGACGGTGGCACGCGCTGCGCCGCCATCAACGCGGCGGTGCTGGCGCTGGCTGTGGCGGGCATCCCGCTGCGGGACCTGGTGTCGGCTGTGGCTGCCGGCCACCTGGACGCCACGCCGCTGCTGGACCTGAACGCGCTGGAGGACGCGGGCGGCGGGCCGGACCTGGCGGTGGCGCTGGGGCCCAAGACGGACACGCTGCTGCTGGTGCAGATGGACAACAGGCTGCCGGTGGACACGTTCCAGGTGCGGCTGGGGCTGGGCTGGCGCAGCCAGGGTACTGCGCCCCGCGTACGGCGGCGCATGCGAAGGGTGCTGGGACTCGGGACATACGAAGTGGTGATGTCAGCAGGAGACGTCAGGAGGGTGGGCTAGAGCAATGCCGACCATGGCGTGCATTGCATGCTGCTGGTGAAGCAAGGCTGGCAGGCAGCGTTGGAGGTGCGCGCTGACGGCTGCTGGGGTATCAGCAGCTTGGTATTGGTGCATCACGCTGACGCCAGTGCACTACCATGCGTCTGATGCCCAGGCGGTACTGGAGCTGGCGCGCGAGGGCTGCCGCTCCATCAGTGGCGTCATGCGGCAGGCGCTGCTGGAGCACACGCGGAGGCTGGCCACAGCGCGGGGGCTGGTGGGGTCGTGAGACACGTGGCTGCGGCTGTTCGGCAGCGTCACGTTGGGGCGCAAAGAAACATGGCGGGTTTGAGGGCTACCTGACTAGGGCAACACAGTTGCAGTTGCGCCATTACAAACCTTTGGTATGTAGACCGGTTTTCACACGGCAACAACCAGCGCTCTTGGCATTGCAAAGACCGCTGGCGTGGCTGACGCTGGGCTCAACTACCATTGTTGAGGTTGCAACGCTGCGCCTCCCTAGATTATGAGCTGCTGCGCTGGGTGTGCGTGTTTTGAAGTGTGCCATGGACGTGTGAGGATGCCTCAGCAACCCATGTCGATGCGGTTGAGAAGCTTTATAAGTGGCAAGTGTGTCGAGTCGCACCAGGTCTCCCGTACGCAAGGAGATTAGCATGGGAGGAGCGCTTAGCAGCTGTACTGCAGAGAGACCTAGAACCAACGCACATGAATCCACCAAGCATCGCTGCAATGGTCCAGAATGGCCCCACGCTCCCACAGAACCGCCTTACTGCCGTACACAGTTAGCCTGCTCGCCCAACTCGAACATGCAACAATGACACTGCCACGCGATTCGCCGCGCAAACCCAAACCAATAGCTAGCGTTCACGCCATGGTGCTCCAGTGTGGTCGCAACCGGCTGCCCTTGGTCATTGATGGGTGCAAGGGCCAGCAGCCAGCTCCCTGCACCCTTGCCGTACGCCCTACCACCCAGTACGACACAGCCCGTGCCAGTTGGCCTGGAGCCAGGCAGGCGAGATCTCATGCGGCCTCCTGCGATGCAGCCCGCTGCAGCACCAAGCACGCCTATACGGCCCCACCGCCAGAGTGGTGCCTCTCTCGGTGGTTCAGCTTGCCGCAGCACGCTGCGGAAGGCTGCCGCCAGCAGTTTGTCATGCGCTCACGCTCAACTGCCCCTGCCTGGATGATGCAGCTGACACAAAGGCAACGGCGAGCCCCCACAGACTCCAAACTATGCCGTGTCAGCCTGCTCGCCCCGGCCAGTCCCTGCAGGTGCATTGGCAGTACCATGCCATCCGTTGCGCTGTCGTAGGCAGCGCGATCCCGCCAGCCGCCAGGTCCCGCTGCTGGTCCAGGTCGTGGAGCCGAAACGATGCAGCTTTCATGGGTCCGCAGCCAGCAGGCAGCTCCACGCAAGCGCGCCACATAGTGCACCCGCCCCATTACAGCGCCCTTGTGTGCCACACGGCATGCAGCATCCCGCCCGCCCACCGCTGCAGCCAGCAACGCCTGCTCTCAATCGACGTCCCGCCAACACGCCACGGGTGAAACGCTGTCACATGGGTCGTGAGCAAGGCCGCCAGCCAAACGATGAACGGTGTTGCCGCCTCTGCCTTGCTACTGCTGCTGCACGAGCTGCTGCTGCTGTTGCTGCAGGAGCCCGTTCTGCCGCAGGAACGCATTGAGGGCGTTCACGAACTGGTCCGAGCTGCAAAGGGCCGCATTTGGGAAGGGTATGAATAACGAGAGCGCTGTGGTAGAACCAGCAGAGCGATGCAGGCTGGGCGCAGGCGTGTGTGCCAAAGTCTCAATGCGTTAGTCTAGCATGTGAAAGCACGCCTCGGCATTGCACGGAGCTCCAACCCTACCCCTTATTCCAAGAATTGAGCCCACACCGTAGCGATTGTGCGCGTCCCAGTGTTCAAGCGCCCTTCCCGTCTCACTGGAAGGGCTGCCCCACGATGTACATGGGGTTCTTGACGACGCACTCCACAAATATGTCGTCGTACAGCGCCTGCAGGATGTCGGTGAGGTCCGGCGCCTCGCGGTGCGTGTTGAGCACCAGCTGCCGGGCGGAGGGCAGCGCAGCCAGGCAGGGTGAAGCAATACCCATTGTGTGCTGCACCAGTGTCACGTGCAGCAGGACTCAGGACTCAGTAGATACGCACGTGCTTGCATTACCGTGTGCGAGTGTCCTGGCCTTGAAAGCGGGGGCTTCTGAAGTACTGGTATGGGCTCCAGCGCAAATGTCGCCCAGCTTGAGGCATTACAGGGCACTATATTAGGATGTCAACCTGGCCTCTGTCGCGTGCATCAGTGCTGGGTGCAGGGAGTGCACCCTGGCGCGCCTGACCCTCCCACCCTGCTCCACCTTTATGCCAGAGGGGACTTCGAGGAAGTTACACTTGTAGTTGTTGGTAGTGAAGCTGCGAAATTTGCATCCCTGCCCAATTTTCCGGGGAGTGCCCAACTGTGGCTTGTTTGGGCTGGGGAAGTAGGTACACCACGCGCACCGGGGTCAACAGCACGCTTGACAGCAGAGAAGTCCGGTTTCCACGCTGCTGCCAGTACAGGTAGATGACTAGAGGAAACCACCCGTGCACTTACTCCTTGGGATCCATGGTTGCGCAGAAGTTGCTCAGGGTCCAAAAGAGCCCAAACATCTGCTTTTGGTCGTCCAATAGGGTCCCGGCACCTTGCTTTACCGATTTCGGTCGATACCATTCATGGTAGTATATACAGCTGCCTTGTCGGTTGAATATGTAGATGTTGAAGCAGACCATGACGACAGGTCGCGGGAAATAGGCACCTTATGTTGTTGCTTACTGTAGATGAGGCACTAGCAAGGCGTCAGCACCAACTGTGAAGTTAGAGGGTTGGCACACGTGTTACTGGAATCCCAACTTGTGCTATGCTGCTATTCCTGGCCCTTAGTACGGCCCTGCTACACAACCAGCCATCCCGATTGTGTGCTGTTAGCCGTACAACCACTGTATAATTGTACTTCACAGCTAGTGCCATGTAGCATGCATATGAGAGAGCGTGCGTGTGCTCACGAAGGCGCAGGTGGACTGGTACAGGAAGGAGACACCTCCCCTTCGTGTAGGTCACATAAGCATGCCCTACTCCACCCCTCCTGCATCTCAAACCCAGCTCAAGCAGAGAAGCCTGCAGTGCATTTAATCGAAGGCTTTGCACTGCCGGTTTCCGGCGGCACATCTCCGCGTTTGCATGCCACACCCAGGTCCCAGCTGGTCCCAGCCACACCTGACACCGCAACAAAAGGCAGGCACGCTCATTGTCAATCAGAATGACCACACAGCGCCACAGCGAGTCACAGGCGTAAGCCCCTGATCCGGGCGCTTCTATAGGAAGGCTCAGGAAGGCTGCCACGCACGTATGAGGGGGTGCATAGGGGCTCGTGCAACACCTGCCACATGGTGTGCGGTGCCGTCGTGAACGCGCGTTGCCTGAACCCAGCCACGTCACACAGAAGAGGTGGATCGCACACTGCGTACCGGTAGTGCCCCGCGCTGTACTCCGCCAAATGTACCGCCTTGCCGACAAGTCACAACCTAACTGTGGCCCACAGACATCACAAGTTCACGGCGTTCAGGAGGTGTTGTCACACATGGCAGGGCCCCGACCCGCCTTCGACAGCTATCCAGCGGCACGTGGCAATCCTGATCAGCAACAGTCAACCACCCCCAGTCGTGCAGGTAAACCCAGCCCACACAGCAATGCTATGCGCGTACCGTGTGAACATAACCCTTCGCCATCAAGCCCATACAATCCGCCCAGAACGGCACCGCTGCCCTAGCTCAAACCGGCCGAAGTACGATTTCCTGGTCCTGCACAGCCCTTTCATACTACCATGTTTGGCTTCCTCGCGACCAGTCTAGCAACGCTGTGCAATGGCCTACTCAGCGCCCAACCGGCATCAGCGCCGGACCTGACAGACATGGGGCAAACTTCCAGGGACTCCCCCGGCTCCTGTCTCGCAGGTGCACGCCCGCTGGCTCCGTACCCGTTCGCCTGGCTGCCTGGACAGCGCATGCGCTCACCGCCATGCATGCTTGCCAACAAACAGCAAACCGCATCCTCATTGATGAATACCAACTTACTTCCTGTACACCCGCCTACCTGCCTATGCCTTAAACATGCATAATGACCATCACCGTGCCTAGCCTACCACCCCAGCTGATGCGGCGCCATGTGTTGCACCATAGCCCAGCCGGAAGCTGCCCCGCCCCGCCGACACGCCTCACGCCCGCCTCTGCAGCTGCTGCTGCGCGGCCTCCACCAGCGCCGGGTCCCCCATGCCCCGCGCCCGCCGCGCCGCCTCCGCCCACACGCGCGCCCACTCCGCTGGGAAGCGCATGAGGTAGCCCCGCTGCCGCAGGAGCTCCTCCTGCTGTTGCTGCAGCCAGGCCAGCACGGGCACGCAGGCGCGCCGCGTGGCGTCCGCCGCCAGCTGCTGCACGCAGCGGTCCCAGGGGCAGCCCAACCGCCGCAGCGCCGTCAGCATGGACAGGTCGCCGTTGTTGGCGGCCAGCACGTACGCCCTGCCGCTCGCCTGCGGGTCACCAAGACACGTGCACGACGCACAATCATTATAGTGGGTATATGGTAAAGCAACATCGTGGAGGGCAGCAACTCCATGACCGCCTGCTCCAATGACCGGCACGGGACACGTGAATGGTACGGCAGCTTCTCTACAGCTTCTTCTCTACGGCCTCCGCCTGTGTACACGTACATCCAGCCCGGCCCCCCCTGGCCCTGTCTGGAACGACCCCTATCACGTGCATACGGCTAATTTTGTTACCCCTGCCGTTTCCTTGCTGAATTGTTTCCTAGCAGTAGGTGCTCTCGAATAGTACGGTATCCTGCAGCATTGCAAGGTACTGCTTCCTTACACTCACCTCTGCTCGGCATCCACGCGCAGCCAGCCACTCCACCAACTCCACAAGGCCCGACTGCGCAGCCGCTGCAAACAGCTCGGACCCGGGCGGCCGCGCCACAGCCACGCCCGCCGCTTCCCCCCTGCCAGCGGCCCCTGCCCCTGCTGCTGCTTCACCCCTGCCCGCCTCGCACACGCGCAGCAGCCAAGCCACGACGTCCATGTGCCCTCCCCGCGCCGCCGCCACCAACGCCTCCTGCGGTACCACCAAGGCACAGCCACCGCCGGCGTCAACGCCGCCTTCGCCGCCGCCGTTCCCTATCGGGCCCCCATCAGCGCCGCGCCCTGCCCCTATCCGCCTTGTGAGCCAGCGCAGCACGTGCAGCTGCCCGCTGCCCGCCGCCGCCACAGCCCCGCATCTCCCCAGCAGCTCCCAGGCGTCACGTGGCTGCCACTCCACCAGCAGCTCGGGCGCACCCACGTCCCCTCGCTGCACTAGAAGCAGTACTGCTGCCTCCAGCTTGCTATTTAGCCCGGCCCCCAGACCGGCAGCACCACCCGGGGCCCATGCTCCCCAGCCAAAGCCATTTGCCCGCAGCCACCGCAGCCGGTCTTGTGCGTCCCCGCACGCTGCGGCACGCACGCATGCCTTGCTGCTGCGTGGGTACCCACACGCGTCCACCAGCCAAGCCACCTTGGCCCTCCAGTCAGGTGTGCAACTGGCAGCCGCAGCCGCGACTACGCACTCCCTGGCTTCCCCGGTGAGCACGTCATGCCCTTGCCCCTGAACCTGCCCCTGAACCTGGCCCAGCATCTGCGGCTGCGGCTGGGGGGCCTCGTTCCCGCCTGCTGCCTCGCCGTTGCTGTCGCCCCACTGCGCCATCACTTTCTGCCGGGTGGGCCCTCCGCCACACCACACAGCAGGCTCTGCCGGTCAACCCACCGCCCGCCACGGGCGCCACTATAGGCAATGGGACCCTCTGCGCTGCAAGACTCCAGCAGCCAGGCCAGTAGCTCTACGTGTCCGCCGCGGGCAGCTGCGCCAGGTGCCCCGCCGCTCCAGGCGCACCCAGCGGACAGGAGCCACTCGCACAACTCCCTTTGCCCCGAGGATGCCGCTGCGTCGAACGTGTTGTTCGGAAGTGGGTATCCTTGGGACAGGTGTTGCCGGCAGGTGTCCAGGCCTGCAGCACTCCCGGCAGCTGCCGCTAGCATGGCGCTGTCGCTCCATGGGCAACCGTGCCGCCGGAGCCAGTTGCAAGCAGCTATGTGACCCGACGCCGCGGCTGACGAAAGTATCTCAGGCGTCAGAGTGCATCCGGTTACGGCTAAGTTGGGCAGGGAGCCCGTCGCAGCAATGAGCGCGATAACCTGCCGCCGCTGCTTCAACGTGAGACAGCACGTTGCGCCTGGCCTACTCCAGCGGGCAGCAATTGCCCAGGGTGACACAGGCTGCGAGGTCTTGACGACAGCGAACAGGGGGGCTGGGAAAAGCGCTGCAAAGGCACGACAACCGGGCCGAACCGATACCGCTCGTCGTATTGCATGGTTTCAGCCGACGTGGCAATTGTGGCAGTTGTGGGCTCGCTGCGTTTGACCACAAGCACTCTGTATCTATACAACAAGAGGCTAACAAGAACTGGGCCACCAGCTCATATATTTCGAGCGGCAAAGTTAGTTTAGACATGCGTGACTGGGGTACGAGTGTGTGCGGTTGGCAAAAGTCGCAGTTCCAGACTCCGCAGTAGCCCTAGTCACGCATCTCCCCTGTTTCACACGAGGTTTGCATCAGTTCAACTTCAATTAAGCCCTTTTGAGACACGCGTAATGCGTTTGGTGCTTACTGAGTTCCATCGCTGGTGTTCGGACCAGCCCAATCTGGCCCAATCATGCATGGTGCCTTGGCCATGTTCGTCCTGCATCCCTTGCTTGCACGACAGCGTTCTCTCGAAACTAGACGGTTGACCGTCGTTCTGCGCCTGAACAATGCTTTGGTTCACCGCAGCAGCCTTGCTTGCATGCCTGGATTAACTGCTGACACGGACGAGGCACGAGACAGCCGTACACGCTGGTGTTGTTTGAGCGGGTGTGAGTTGCAGGTTACCTTCCCAAAAGAAAAGGTCCCCTCGTCCATTCGACATTACACCAACCATCCTCGTAAGTCAACATCCACGCCATGCAGCCGACCAGGGATTCAGTTCACAGGTGCCTTCAGGTCTACGCCAGGATGTTCCGTGCCGTCGTCCAGGTATAGGCCGTGGTCCAACGCCCGGCAGGAGGTAAGGACTCCGTCACAGGCTCACAGCCCGCCAAGGCAGCCCTCCTGCGACGACTTATCATCAGGGTTGCCCCGCAACCCCTGCAAGCGACACCAAAAAGCCTTCTGCGATAACACCACTACCACGTGGTACTAACAGAACCATGCAGTTAAGCCACAAGGCCAACGAGATAGAATGTTTGTCATGCAGCGAAGCGCTATTTGTATAAGGAGACAACTTGCTGCAGCACCAACGTTTTAGTCATCCGCCTGCACTCTAGATATCGCACCATGTCGTGTCTGAACTACTATTGCACGATCAACAATTGATCACAACGCAACTTGCCATCTTGTACCCCGCTCTTCCATTAGATTGACCCAGCGCATCAGTGTGCGAACTCACCAACTACGCGACACTGGGGCCCACGCCCTTGCAAACTTGCAGTGTACAGCCCCTCGCTCCTCAAAAACGGCCTTCCCTCCGGCCTTGCCCTCATCTTCGCAGTACCCACTACCCAGCTACATTCGCTACCCAGCTACATCTCACTGCCTCTCCTCCCATGACCCCTATCTGCTCGTGTGCTTGTCTGCAATGAGTGCTTGCAGCGCAGTGCACAACCCTCTAGCGTGTTACTGTCAAACGAACCCCTCGGACGAATACATCGGCAGTGCAGCAGCTGGCCCTCTACTTGGGGCTGCGGTAACGGTACTGCAGCCACGGGTGCCTGAGCGCCTGCTCGGCGGTGGGGCGGCGCGCCGGGTCCAGCACGAGCAGGTGGCGAATGAAGTGCAGCATGCCGCGGTCGGGCGTGGGCACGCGGGCCTGGAGCGTCGTCCGCTTGGGCAAGAGTTGCTGTAGGTGGGGAGGCAACGGCCATGCTTCAGAAGGGATTTTAAAAGAAAACTCGTGCGCTGCAGCTAGGTCCATACTTCAACACGCACAGCGCCGTTCGTCAGTCAACACGAATCCACACCTGGAAGAGCCCGGTCTCGGAGTCCCGCTCGTAGACACGCCCCATCCGCGTGAAGAAAGCCCCGGCGTACTGGCCCTTGCGGATCATGTGCTCCGGGAACTCGCCCAGGATTCCCACCATGCGGGCCAACA
The DNA here is from genome assembly GCA_036984285.1 of Chlamydomonas sp. KOR1. Classification (NCBI taxonomy): domain Eukaryota; kingdom Viridiplantae; phylum Chlorophyta; class Chlorophyceae; order Chlamydomonadales; family Chlamydomonadaceae; genus Chlamydomonas; species Chlamydomonas sp. KOR1. The sequence goes on along the minus strand of BQMZ01000005.1, from coordinate 30,813 downwards.
TGGCCGCCTCGCTCACGTTCTGCGAACCAAGAACAGCAATTACTGTTAAAGAGCACAATGCCCAGAGGTCTTTGCATGCCGACACGGCCGCGACGTAGCCCATGCGTGGGCTAAGAGGCACCGTGCCCAGGGGGGGCGCTCTCACCGGGAAGAGGACCTGGCCGGTGGCCAGCTCCGCCATCACGCAGCCCAAGGACCAGATGTCAATGCGGCCGTCGTAGGGCAGGCCAAGCATGACCTGGAAAGGGGTAAGTACATAATTGTAATGTCAAACGGCAGCTTAGACAGGTGCCACGGTCTATGCGCTTGGTTCTTCTATCAGGTGACCGTACCTCGGGTGCGCGGTACGAGCGACTCTGGACGTAGTGGCTCATGTGGGCCTCCGTGTTGTAGATTGAACACCCGAGGTCGATGATCTTGACGGAGCACCTGCGAGGCAGGAGACGACAAAGTTTAGAGCCGGACGTCAATCTGCTTGGACTGCTACCGTGCGCATTACTGCTCCCCGAAATCCGATGCTTGACTGCTTACTTGCTGTAGTTCTTGACGAGGATGTTCTCGGGCCTGCACAGCACCATGGGACACACCGTAAACTGGGTGCCGTAAACTGGGGCACACTACGTTACGCTAGGCATCGAGCTGGATAAAAACACAGGAGCACTACGCCCCCATAGAGGCCCGATGCAACTTACTTGACGTCCGCGTGAATGATCTGGTGGGCGTGCAGGAAGGTTAGGCCCTGCAGGACTTGGCGAGCGATGCTCTGCATGCGGCCTGGCGTGAAGTACGATGGGTCGTAGCACTGCGTGTCGAAGAGGTTGCCGCCGAGCAGCTCCACCACGAGGAACAGGTGGCCCTGTAGGAGATACCAGCATGCACAATACCATCAACACCCCAGCTCAGCAAAGTTTGGCATGCGCAGGTTACTCCTGACCACTGAAGCAGATGTGAGCATGCATCGGCCTTCATAAGTCCCAGGTGGGAAAAGGCAAAAGCATCACAACTGCGATGTACGTCGGCATGTGGCATACTCACAGCGTGGTAGAAGTAGTCGTACAGCCGTGCAATGTGGTGCTCGTCCCGCGGGTCGCGCGCGTTGATCATCTGGAGCAGGCGGACCTCCTCCAGGCAAGCGTCCATGCACTCCTTGTCGTTCTGCGCACGCCAATAAACGTGCGATGGGTACTTCAGGAAAGCCCGCGCGACAAGTGCAACACGGCCGTACCGCTGCCCTGGTACAGAAAGGATTGCAGCACAGCGTGCTTGTCTGCGTATGCAATGTTTCCAACACAGACGCGACCCTACCTTGACAACTTTGAGGCACACCAGCCGGCGCTCAAGCGTGTCATACGCCTGCACAGCACGGCTGAACGCCGCGGCGCCCACCTGCTCCAGCACCTGATACCTGCGCACGCGATTCAGTCAAACCAATTCAGTCAGCTTCCCAGTTGTAAAGAAAAACCCCGCAGGCGAAACCCCAAACAAGAGGTGCTGCGTAGTGGTGTACCGTCACGCTTACCTGCCAGCAATGAGCTTGCCCGGGACCAGGTCAATCTCCTCGCCCATGGCGGCTGCCGTCGAGTTGCGGCGGCCGATAACCCGCAGCTGGATCACCTCGAAATCCCGGTCGAAGGAAGACTGGTCGTACGCGAGCGCCGGCACGCCTGGCGCCACCTTTAAGCCTGGACGATGATGCAGGGGCACAGTGGTGCGTCATGCGCGGTGACCGTAATGAAATGGGGCTCATCCGGTACCGGGATGCAAACGGCATACAAGAGCACCAGGCTGCAGAGACGGCCGATATACTGCGTTCACCAAACATGCCAACGACTTGTGCTGCTGTGCTGCTGAGGACCCACCTGACGGTTTAGCCTCCGCAATGTTGGGCCGTATGCTGACTTGAAAGTGGGGCCCGAGCCCGTTGCCGTTGCTGCCATAGTCGTCCATGTCAAGAATGTGGTCGGAGCTGCTCGCCTGCGTTGGAGGTACATAAGAACGGGTCATGTGGCAAACAGTTGCAATGGAGTGCTCTTTGCCAACTATGCATTTGCCATGACCCCTCCCAATGTGCTCAGGGGCTACCCTTGGACCAAGAGCCAGTCAAGGGGCACCCACGCGCCTTCCTTCTGGCCTCCTTGCCCGCGTGCGCGGCAACGGTGGCTTTTGCAAGGTACAAGGCCAGGTAGCCGGTACCTCCATAACATCCTGAGCCCGATGCAGATGCGGTACACTGTGCAGACTAGGGCTGCTGCTGGAAGCTACTGCTAGTCATGGCAGTGGGCACAGGCTGGGCCTTCCACTGTGTTGAGGCTGCCAACTGCTCAGTGCTGCGTGCCGTGTAGCATCTGTGCTTCTATAACGAGTCATCACACTCCCCACGCGTGCCTATGCAGTCACTACATGCACCGGTACGCCATCAAAAAGTAATCCAAGGAGGGCAACAACCTCCTACAGCATCCCAACAAAGGGGAGAGGCTTGCCTCCTGATCCACCGTGTCGTCGGCCTCCTCTTTCCGCTGGTCGTCCGCCGCTGCCTCATCCTCCTCCGAGTCCTGCACCACGTACGACCATTGTCCTCCTGTTTCCGTTCGCCACCTCATAAGCTCTTCAACGTGCACAAATGCAAAAACCCACACTGTCACCCCACCTGCCAGGACTCCAACGCATCTCTTGGCTCAGCGGATTGCCGGGCTGCAGCCTCTGTGTGCACAGGGGTGGGGGCACGGTAAGCGACTCGACGGCGGACTAGACTGCACTGTCTGTCAGAAGCCCTGGCGATCAAGCACAGCTAGAGGCTGGCAGAGGATCAGGGGTGCAGGGGCAAGAGTTGCATGACGGTTTGCACGCTGCACCAACCGTCAGTCAGCCGTCAGGAACAGCTCAGACCGGGGGAGACGCAAGCTGTCACTGCACAAGGCACGTTTAAGATGCCCAAAGCATAGCCGCTGTGCCTCACCTTCAGCTGCCTCCTTGCGCTCCCTGTCCTCCCACTCACGACGCTGACGCTCCCGCTGCCCAAAGTCAGGGAGGGGTGCACCCTCAGGAATCAACCCCAAAGCGTGCAGCAGGTACAGGGCCTGCTCGTCTGTGAGGTCGAGCTCATTGCAGATGAAGGCCGCCTGGTCCTCGATGTCCACGCGCCAGAAGCCGAGGTCACTCGGGTTGTCATACTCGTCAATGTTGGGGCCCTCTGGAGGATACTGCGGCCCGCGGCTGCTGCGGTTCATTTCCTCATCTGCGTGGCACATCACGTGAAGCGAGAGGTAAGCTGGCCTGAGCTACAACTTCGCTGTCGCTAGCGCGTTGACCAAGGCTTGGTCGCGCTAAGCCCTGAAGCCAAGAGATGGGCGCAGCAGCGCGCACCAACCGCATTCGCTATGCTAATCATTTATTCTGATATGTTACACTCTCATGCTGCGGACTAGTTCGGCGTGAGAAGCCAAGTTAGTTCTCTGGCAACGTACCCTCAAGCGTCGCTTGCCGCACAGTGCTTGTCGGTCCTGAGTAGGTCCCATGAGCTGCTAGCGGGCAAAGTGGGCGGCTCCACGCTGCTCCGCGAGCGCCATAGCCCGGCAAGTTTGCTGCACGGCCCCGGCCCACAGCTGCGCTGCCGCGAGGGTCCACTACATTTCCCCTCGTGGCGTTTTGAGAAGTGCTCCTCCGCCCCAGTCCTTTCTGGTTGAGCTTGCCCAGTGTCCAAGCCATCGGGGTCCCCGCTACCGCGCTACCTGGCTGACGGCCGTGTCAAAGCAAGAAGAATATAGTGCAGCCCGATGCTGGGTGAAGCTTAGAGGTACTCCTCACTAAGTGGGTTGTTGGCGTGTTTTAAGGGTGATCAACGAAATAAGCGGGTACAAAGATAACAAGTTCGGTCATACTAAGCTAACTACGTGTTGCAAGCCAAAGCGAAAATACCTCTCGGTGGTCGTCTCTCCATTGTAGGAACTCTGTGTTTCAACTTGCGCGATGAGCGATGACAGCTGACTCTCTCGTACCTTGTCTCTTCCATCCTTGGGGCGCTGAAGCAAGGCTCTCTTGGTGTTATTGTATCTATACGAAAGGACGCTCAGTGTCATCTGCCCTGCGTGCTACCTCGGGGGTGTGCCCTGTCCGCTTCCGCAGGCCATAGGAAGGCGCGACGCTCACATGAAGAATCGAACTTCTGCGTGTTGCGGATATCCTAAAAATGCTTCCTCACGTTATTCATGAATTCGAGGCTGGGCATGGGGGACAAGACGGCAGGTCGGTATGACCCCTGGCAGCCACGTGTCTGTTGCAGGGTCCGCTTGCATACCCAGATTGCGATATGCATAATCCTCTGTGTGTAGCTACAGCAGGGGAGCTACAGTAGCAGTGCTAGGGAACTCCGTATCAGCTCCGTGGTGCGACGGCTGAAGGTGACCCCCTGTGGGGGCACTCCCCGTGGTCGTATGCAAAAGTGGCAGCACGCAGTCTCGGCGGCCAGCAATAACGTAGGGTAGGAGTGTAGTCTTGGGTCCTGGAGGAGTGGTTACAAGTAGCTACTGCAAAGGGAACAGGAAAAAGGAGGGGCCTGCAGTACTTTCCATATGACACCATGCATTATTCTGCCGCCGTCTGCAACGGCACCAGCAGTGACGAACCCTGTGTCCAACAAAACAACAACTGGCGGTAAAGGCTGCTACTGTGCTACGCGATGCTGGTCTCAAGTACCTCGACCGGCTTCCCCCTAGCTAATACTTCGAACAATCTTACAGCAGTGCAGTTCCAGGTTTTCCCGACCAATACCCATGCTTGGATTGGTGGCCCCGCATCGAGAGCAAGCAGAAATGCTAATGCCACTGCTGCACGACCAAGTGACATCAGCTATGCTACTTAAATGCCAGTAACGGCAAACCTTCAACAGGAACCAGAACCTATATGAAGCCAGCCTGCCCTTTACGAAACAGCACACTCCCAATAGCTATGCACGCCGCGCAACGCGTACGCCTGCTCTTCCACACCTTCGCTCAGCAGAAGGCAAACCTGAACCGTGTGTTCACGCTGCGGTTGCGCAAGACGTCTCTTGCGGACACCTTGATCTCGGTGCGGCCAAACGCCAGCGACACCTCGATCAGCCGCTGCTGCTCCTCCCCGCCCTCGCTACCGCTCGTGTCTACGGCGCTGGCGGCGCCCCTGCGGCCCACGCCGCTGCCGCTGCCGCTGCCACCACGGCGGTTGGCACCGTCGTGGGCGGCGCTGCTGGTGGAAGGGCCGTCATCATCGCTGTCGCTGCCGGGGTCCAGCAGAAGCACCTGCGACGCACGTGGCGACAGGGAATCGACGGAGAAGGAAAGGTGTCCACACGAGTGCTGTGTTGGAGCATTGGTAGTCAGTCCGTAAGTGCCTGTGCGAGGGGGGGTCCCCGTTCCATGCACGCAAGCAGTGACACACAACCCGTTTGCTGCTCACCAACCCAGCAGTGCCAGCACACAGCTGGTGTGCGTCACTGCTTGCGTGCATGAGACGGGGAGCCCCCGTCGCACAGGCCGAGCATCCCCCCCTGCTCGCCGCCTAACCCGTGGCCCAACCTGCAGCTCCACCACCCGGTGTGCGACGGCGCCCTCGCCCGCCGCCTCCTCGGCCCCGCCCTCGGCCAGCGCCGGCAGCCAGGGCAGCTCGGTCTCGTGGCTGGCCCACAGCTCCACCGTCGCAATCTGCGGCACAACGTCAATGTCAGCGCAGCCACAGCCACACCATCGGAGTGACGTCGGCGTCAGACCATAGCTCCACCGTCGCGACATGCCATAAGGCACCAGAAAGACATAATCAATGTGCGGCCAAGCCTCGTACCCACACGTGCAACATCCGACCGTTCACGCTCTTGCAAGGTCCGCTCCCCGCACCTCCTGGTCGTCGCTAAGGGGCGTGAACACGTGCGTGACCTCCTCGTCCGCGCCCACCAGCTGCCCGCGCTTGACGAAGGGCGAGAAGCCCAGCGAGCTGAAGTAGGACAGCTCGGTGGGGTGCCAAAACTTGCCTGCGGTACGGATGAGTTAGAAAGTTGCTTATCAAGCCGGTGTTGACTTGTTTCTAAAGGAACATGAGTGCAAGGAAGCCAAGTGGGAACTCAGCGGGGTGTGTGGCAACGGGGTGGCAGGTGAAGCGTCTTTACCCTCGGCGCCCACCAGGCATTCCTTCTTCGTACGGGACGGCCGTACGCACGCCGTATGTCTGGCGGCTTGCGCGTGCGCGGATGAGCTCAGGGCGCTCCGCGTACAGCACAGCACCTGGAATACGGCAAGCAAGGTAGCAGGGGGCGGGGCGCGTGACAAGAGGCGCGCTCCAGGCATCTCCTCTTGGTCAAGCAGCAAGCGTTGCATACCCCAAAGCTCTTGTGCTACATTTTCTGACAGATACGATAACAACCGTTGGCCCCAGTGTCACTCCACAGCACAGCACCCACCCTGCAGCACTGCGGCGGCGGGGCGCTCGGGCAGCAGCATGGAGCGCACCAGCGGCTGCTGCTGCTGCTGTGCCGCACCGCGGGCCTGCTGTTGCGCTCCGCCGGGAGCCGCCGCGCCCTGCCGCAGGGCCTCCCGCAGCTTGAGCTGCAGGTAGGGCGACGACGCGAAGCCGCCCACCAGCAGCAGCTGCATGCACGGCAGGGGCGGCGAGCACGTGACGAAAGCAAGGAGCGAAACAGGTACAGGCAGCGTGCAACGAGGTAGCTAGGTCAGGGGCACGGCGCCATGCGACTAGATTCTGCGCCAAGCAAGTACCCCTTGGCCCAACCAGTCGAGGGGTTCGTGTACGGCGTGCTTAGCAGCAGGGTGTGTGCGTGTTGACATTCGCGTTCGCAAGCGCACCTTGCTGCACCGGGCGCCGCCGCCCGCGCCGGCGGCTCCCGCCGCGGCCGGTGCTGCGCCGCCGCCCGCCGCCGCCACCGCCGCCAGCTGCTGCAGCGCCAGGCCCCGCACGCCCTCCACCGTATCACGGAACACGCGCTCCAGCACGCGGCACGGCAGCAGCACGCTGTCGTCGATCAGCTCCTGCTCAATCTGCACAGCACATAAACAAGGACCGTAAATCATTATTGGAGGGAGCCGCGCCGTCGCACAGGCCATGACGCCTTGCATAGTTCAGGCGCATGAGTTAGCTGGTCACCTGGATCCCAGGTCAATAGCTGCACTACTGCGCACACGTGGAAGACTGAATGCCCACAACGCACAGCCTTGACACGTACGTACCCGCAGGTTGACCTTCTTGTTCTCGTCCAGGGTGCAGTACAGCCCCGGCGGGATGGGCACACGCGGGATGTTGCCCACGTCCAGGCCCTGCTCCCACTCCTCGTCCCCGTCGCCCTCCTGGCTGCCTGCGCCGCCGCCGAGCGGCCCCGCCGGGGCCAGCTCCTGGTCCATGACGCCGTCAAAGCGGCACTTGATCTGCGTACGGTAACGGTTGGCATCTTGCAATTACTAAACGCGTAGGGCGCAGGGCGCAGTGTGTATGGTACTGGCCTGGGTCTCCGTGCTTAGGGCCCTTCTACCGCCACGGTTTACGCGCATGGTCCCTAACGACTGCCCGCCTTAGCCTGGCCCCACAAAGTACAGGGTCCACTACCGCAGTGCGATCGCTTTCCGCTCTCAAAAGGGGGTGCACCGCATGGCGTGCAAGGGCCGAAGGCGTGCAACCCACCTTGTCCCACGTGCTCATTACGTCCTCCCACTCCCTGGGGTGGGACGCCTTCCACTGCTCGTAGCTCTGCTCCCCGACCTGCAGGCAAAGCCGAACCGCAAACGTGCTGTGAAACATCTTTAATAAGCATACCACCACTTGCAGCAGACGCAGGTGAGCACGGCTAATAAACGCGTCCACGCACGCAACCTCGTTCAATGACAGGCAGAGCTAGCCTGGCTGCGCCCCGTTCCTATTCCCCGTTCCTACGCCTCTCCTCACACCACACCACACCTGGCTCGCAAAGTACTTCTCGAAGTCGGAGTCGATGTTGGTGGACCCCCACAAGGCGCCCACGGCTGGCACCGCCTGCGCCTCGGACAGCACGGCCGTGTCGCCGCGCACCTCCACCTGGGGAGCGTAGCGGGAATCAGCCCAGCAGCACCGGCCTTGAACAGAAGCCCATCCAGCAGCTCATCTCAGGCACCTCAAGCTGCGCGTGTCAGGTCACCCATGCATGCACGCGCTGCCGTGCACAGCAAATCTACTCGCATGCACAACACGTTTATGATTCTATGCACAAGCCGCCCCGGCAGCACTACTAGTACCAAGCCTCCCGCTGCGCAGCCCACCCACCTCGTGCACGCTGCTGTCCACGGTGCCTCCGCCCACGTCCAGCACCAGGAACAGCTCCCCGGGCCGCATCAACACGCCGCCGCCGCCGCCCGTACCCTGGCTGCCGCTGCCGCTGCCGCTGCGGCTGGTCTCGCCGCTGACGTCGATCACGGCCAACTGGGTGAGAGTGGGCCGGTCGGCGCCGAGCGCCACCTGCAGCGCCGCCGCCTCGGGCTCCAGGACCACCGTCAGCTGCATGCATGGCACAGCCACACACACACACACGTGTCCCTGTACGGATGCCGGCAGTGAAGCTCGCGTGCACTGAGGTGCGTGTTCCTTGCAGTGGCCAGCCGTGGGTAAGGGACGCAGTCTCCGGTAGTAGGGACGTACTGCAGCAGACAGCGGCCATTCCGTGCAGCGCGACAGCCTTGGGCGTGGGGCCCAAGAGCCCGCAAAGCCGTTGCAGTGGCAGCACCCGCACTGCACTCGCACGCACGCCCCACGGCCTGCCGCCCGCGCACGCACCTCGTCGGAGTTCAGGCGGGGCGTGAGGCCCGCACGGTGTGCCGCGCGCCGCACCGCCGCCTTGGCTCCATCGTGCCACATGGCGGGCACCGTCAGGCACCAGCGCACCAGACGGCCGCTGGCATGCGCGGGGCTGGCGGCGGCCAGCTGCGTCACCACGTAGCGCCGCAGCAGCCGCAGGAACTCCACGAGATGGGCCTCGGCGGCAGTGGCGCTGCGCGAGGCGGGGCGGCACAGGAAGGCAATCAATAGGCCCGTGGATTCAAGACATTCGCGCCAAGGCGACTTGATGCCAAGCATGCCTAGGAAATCACACGCAGCGTAAGTGCATAACGGTGACTCGTGCATCAGTGGACCGCTGGACATTCATGCTAGGCGTGGGCACGGTGCGCGGGCAGATGGCAGGGGCAGGGGCAGCATTATTGCAGCAGGAAGGCTGCTGCTGCATGATTACGCAGACTGCATTTGGTTGCACCAGTTGCACTGGAGCAGCCCTAGTCACGGAGCCGCCGGTTGATCAGTAACAGCAGCAGGGCTGTGTATGGGCAAACGTTTTTACAGACAACTACTCACACGGTCGGGTCGCGGTCCATCAGGCCCAGCTTGAACTCCCTGCCGTACACCAGCCTGTAGCGCTCGTCCCTGCGCTTCTGCTCGTCCATGTCGTTGTACTGCCGTTCGGCGGCCCAGCCAAAGGCAACGGCCTGCGAGCCGCGCAGCAGCAGCGCGGAGCGCGTCTTGGGGTAGTCGTCCGGCACGTGGTGCGGGCGGTCGGGCCAGGCGGTGTGCAGCTGCAGCCCCTGCCGGCTCAGCGAGCTGCGGTAGCCGAAGCCGCTGTGGGTGCGAAAGGACGATTGACAATAGTGGCGAAAGTTATATATATCCGCACTAGCAAAGCCCCAACAAACGCTTTTCGGTAGGTATCCTATGGCGTACAATGTCGCACACGAGTGCCAGGAGCGCGTGCGTGCACAGGCACAGTCATGCCTGGTGCAACAATTGTGGCAGTCGATACAATGGTCGAGTTGGATACTGTCTTACCTGCCGTACGTCCCAATGTCCAGGCTCACGCAAAGGGTGGGCTTGGCGTGCTGAGGAAGGCGTGCGCCGAGAAACGGAAGCGTGTCAGCCGTGCAGCTTAAACCTGGCAGCAGGAGCGATAGCAGCTGTGTACCCCGCGCTGGTCTCTTGCAGGGGTTCTGCCCCGTGTGCACGCCAAAATGCACGGGATGGCCTTGGCCACCTTACGGAATGTCCCCACCTGGGGTCTCGCCCCTACGTCCGCTCTCCCCCTACGCATTGCACAAAACGCGCTGCCCAAAGCGGATTCCGACCCGCGCACCTGCATCAGATGCTCCTCTCCCCCCGAGGGGCCCAGAAAGGGCCGGCGCCTTGAAGGAGCTGCCATGGAGGTCAGAGGCTTTGGTATGGAACCCTCTGGGGGCAATGTGTCAAAAGGGTGCCGACGCTGTGGCGACCCGGGACGTCCCCGTGTTGGGTGCTTGGGGCGTGGGAAAGTTTTCTCGGACCTTGGGCTGGTTGAGCTGGTAGGGCAAGGCGCGAATAATGGGAAGGTATCAAGGTAATTTACAGCTGTAGTTGTGACTTTGAAGGCACCGTCAAGGCAGCCGCCGCTCAGATTGTCTTTGTCGCTCGCTGACCCATGGGTCATCCAACCGCGGCCCCCACGCCCCAGAGACCGGCTTTCAAACTGCGCAAAGAAGGGGAACTCAATAGGATGCACTCCGCTGAATAGACTGCTACGCATTGTCTGCAAGAAACTGACTAGACGTGACGGATGCTAGCCTTACCTCACGCTCACTTCGCGAGATGAGCTGATGACAGGCGCGAGAAAGAGCAGGCGGTCCTCGTGTTGCCTAAACGTTGACAGCGTTTTCACTTCTGAGTCTCCACATACATTTCTACCGCCCCTCATCTCTCAGCGTCCAAGAGTCAATCTGCAGTCGCCTTTGGCCACAAGGCTGAGGCTTCACAGGCCACAAGCGTCATCAACTCACGAGCTTGCACCTGCTAAGTTGGGCACGCAAAGCGCCTCATTCCCGCGCGAAGTGTAAACAGCTCTCCTGCAGCGCATTAGGAAACCCTGGTCTCTAAAGTCACAAGGACAACAGCCATGCCAAGCAGCCCTGTGAACACGCCGGGGACCAGCGGCGCTATACGCGACCGAACGAGTGGCGATGACGCGGCAGGTGGCGCCAACAGCCCTGTGATATGCGGCCACCTGGTCAACCTGGAGGACCTCGCCTCCTCTTTCGCCTCCACCACTTCCCTCGCAAGCCCCTCTGATTCCGCGCCGACTCGTGCTGCTGCCTCCGTGCCCGCGGTCCCGCCCCCGCTGCTGCTGCACGTGTCGCCAGGGCAACGCGGGTCCGGCTTCATGGTCTCGGCGGAGCTGGTGGCCCGCTTCCCGCTGCCGCCCGCCGCACTCTTCGCCCTCCTCACTCACCCAGGTGAGCTGAGCTGAGGCACTGTGCTGTTGGCTGGTGTTCCAGCTTGTCATGCGGCGGTGCATGCATTGGCAAGTTCCAAGTCGGTAAGCCGTCCTGAATGCAATGCACAGGAGGCACATAGGCGTTCCTTTCTGGACGTCAATCAGGAGCTGGGCGGTGTTGGCGGTCACAAACAGCGTGGGCCTTTCGTGCTCCTGGCTCACCGGTATACCGCATCTTGTCCGCTGCAGACAAGAGCGGCGCCTTCAGGAATGTGCTTGCCGTGGAGGACCGTGTCGTAGTGAACGAGGAGAAGCAGCGCGAGGAGCAGCAGGGGAGCTTGGGCTCCGCGATCCAACCGGAGGGTGACAGCAACTCATCATCAACGCCCGCGAGCAGCGAAGGCCCAAAGGCCTCGCCCAGCACGCCCTGCGCCACAGAGGGCGGCCAGGGCGGCAGCAGCGGGGCGCACGGTCGGCTGCTGGTGGTCGAGGAGACGCAGGTGCGTGTTGGGCAGGGCCGGAACTTGGACCCGGGTACCGTAGTTATGAGCATGTACCTGAGAGCGTCAGGGTGAGCCCGCAGAACAACAGGACTCGAGAGTCTCCATGCGCACACCCATGGCTCCGCCACACGTATGCGAGCACCCCGCACTGCCACGTCCAGTCTGGCATGTGGATTCACGCATGCCGTAAATGTGACAGATGGTCGGGCTGTAGAGAGCAGCGGGCCCCACGTTCACTACGTGGAGATAGGTACTTACCAAGTCGCGACATCCGCCGTATCTGTCGCCTCCTGGTTGCCCTTCCCTGGCCCGCCACCCAGGTGGGAGAGATGCACATGCTGTGGCACCACACCACCTTCCGGTCCCGCGTGCGGCTGGAGGAGGACGGCCGAGACCCGGAGCGCCTGGTGCAGCGCTTCAGCCTGCTGCACGGGGTAGGAAGGGGTGGGCGGGAGGAGGCGCGATGGGCACTTTTGAGTTACCGGTGGGCAGCCTGGGGCCGGCAAGGGAAGGCAAGGAGCCTGCAGGATAAGTCAGGTCGGGGCCCATTACTAAGTGCAGGCAGCAAGGTTGGTCGTGCCCCCTGCCCCCTGCCCCCTGCTGGCCTCAGGACAACCTGGAGCGCTTCGAGGGCTCCTGGACGGTCACCGCCCTGCACCAGCAGCAGCTGGGCCGGGAGCAAGTCGGTAGCACCTCCGTACTAGCGGGGCGTGCCCTCAGCCACGGTGGTAGTTCAGGGACGGCGGCGGCGGGCGTAGGTGGACGCGCGTCAAGTGGCGAAGCGGCCGCTGATGCCGCTGTCGCTGGTGCCAACGTTGGTGACGCCTTAGCTGCCTGGTGCGAGGTGACCCTGACGCAGGGGCTCACGCCCAAAGGTGCGGTTCTTCAGCGGCAAACTCTTAAGACCTGTTGGTGCCAATGGACATCCATGCGCGACAGGCACTCCAGTGCGTCCGTTTGGCCTCTGAGCTGCTCGCACGAGGCATGCATGCAGCGAGGCCGGTCGTGTGCAGCACCGTCTTGTCGAATTCCGCATCCTCTTTGCGGTGGCCTCCACGCAGGCATTCCCGCGCTTGTGCGCGGCATGGTGGGTGGCATGGTGCGCGGCGCCACGGAGGGGGCGGTGCGGCGGCTGCATGAGGACCTGGCGGCACTGGCGGCGCAGGTACGGCACGCGGTGGTGTGATGGTGGGGCAGCTAGCAGCAGCAGCAGCAGTAGCAGCATTCAAGCTTATAAAGGACGGATGTCAGCAAGGCATCGCATGCTGCTTCTGTTGGCAGAGGACATACAGTGCGTTGTCCTTGCTGATCGTCCAGGAGACGCACCTACCTTGCCGCAGCGCCGCGCAGCGTCCCAGTGGCATTGCATCCGGGATCGGTTGTCGAGCAAGCTACGCGCGCCCGCTACCAGTGCGTCCAGGACTGTAGGAATATGGTTACATACTCCCCTTGCAGGTGCTCAGCGGCGCGAGCGTGGAGCAGGCGATCAAGGCGGTGCGGGAGGCGCACGCCAAGTCCAGCCATCACCACGCCCAACACGGCCACCAGCACAAGGCCAAGCCAGCCCACCCACCCAGCGGGTCAGCTGCCTCCAGGTCTGCACCCGCCTCCACGCCGCCTGCCACGGCCCTTGTCCCTGCCGCCGCCGCTACCGCTGGACCGTCGCCCGAGGCCCAGGGCGTCGTGACTCAAGAGCCGTCAGGTCCCCAGGGTGCCATCGCAGCTGCAGTCGCTGCCGCCGCCAGCCGGTCCGAGTCGCTGAGCGATGCCTCCGAGTGGTGCCTCGTGGGGCAGCGCGGCCAGGAGGGACAGGAGGGCCTGGCCGCCTCCGTCATGGAGGACAAGCGGCAGGGGACCGCAGCGGTGCTGCCGGCGGTGGAGGTGCCGGTGGCCTCGCCGTATTCGGCGAACGCCGCCGTGGCAGCGGCGGGGGCTGCCACGCCGCCGCTGGTGCAGAACGCGCTCACAGGGGAGGTGGTGCACACGTGGCTGCCTTAGCCACCTGATGGCTGCAGCTTTTAAGGGGAGTGTGCATGGGTGGCCACGTTAGGCGGGTGTGGCAAACGGTTGGGACTGTCCTCGGGCGTCCTCGGGCGCGGTATCAGCGCGCCTGTCAGTAGCATTGTGGTGTGAGGTTTGCCAGCAAGGCATGTGGGCGACGGACCAAGGCCTGGTGCAGGTGTGGATAAGCGATGAGTTGCAGTGGGGGTGTTGACGTACATGTGCGTGCATACTGGCAATTGGCCTGCACTGATTCTGCCGAAGGGCCCGCGTGCGTGCACAGTTTGGAATTCTGGATGGTGCGACGCCCATGACGGAACGTTTTGTGATCATGGCCGTACAAGACAACCAAGAAGCGGGAGGGCAATAATGGTGGTTGCTGCACTGCCATGTCAGATGTCACACACCGTATCACAGCACGTCAAAAATTCGCTTGAAGGTTGTATCGGTATTACAGCTTGAGTTCCGGACAAGGTCTCCTCGGCACGTACGGCCTGATGTGCAAAATCCATGTCCTATGCTAACAAACCCCGTCTGCTGTGATACTGATATGACCGTCCATTCACCATGTGGCAGCCAAGGGCCGCCGCAGCTGTCAACCACGCCCCCCGTGCAGCGGCTAGGTGACAGCAGGTCAGTGTTCTGTGGGCATGCATGCTAACTGCACCGCTGAGTACACGGGCAGGTACATAATCACGCGGCCATGTATTATGGCCTTAAACGGACGTCACTACCCGCATTAAGACATTTGCGTGCAGCAAACACACTGCTAGCCGCCCTACAAGGAGATGCTTAACCTATGCGTGCGCTCTCAGTTGTGTAGTCAGTGGCTCATTCGTACGATTGCATTGGCAGTCCAGACCCACGTAAAGGCAGTTTCACTAATTTCACACATCCGCAACTTGTAAGCAAAATCTGTGCCACGATACCCTATATCCACCACGCACGCTGTCGGGGACGCCCCAGAGATGAGGAACACTACGTATTACGCGCAGCTACATCCATACCGTCCCCCGTGCCCGTTTCCCGCTATGCCTGACCACCAGCCAGGTTTACGCACGCTGCTACAAGCGTAGCGGTGGTTTGTGGGTTGCCGGCATGAAGCTCTTAAACGACCCGCTCTCTGGGCCTGCCCCGCCCTTGCCGTGTCCGCGCGCCCCGCCGCTGCCGCCGCCGCCCGCCGCGCAGCCTGTGCCGGTTCCAGAGCCCACCTCGCCCACCTTGTAACGATTGCCCCACGTGAACACAGTGGAAGCGGTCACAGAGCTGCGCTCCTTGCTGAAGTAGTCCTGCAGTGGGCGCACGTGCAAAGGGCATACCGGTGAACAATCGGTTACAAGCTGCTGCGCACTACCACGTGGGCAAAACAGTTGGCACAATTTCCACGTGCATCACAGCAACATGTGAGAGCTCCTAGCAATTGCCCCACACGAGCACGTGGGGTGATTTGCAGAAAGCACCCATACCCGTCTGTACCCTGCTGTAGTGCCAAGCATGCTGGATAGGTCTACACTGGACCAACGGCGTCGCAGGCCAGGCGGGTGCACGACACACCGACAGCCACATACAATGCCCGTGCACCTGCAGGGCAGAGCAAATGTTGCCAGCTCACCTGCAGCACCCCTTTCTCCGGGTACAATGGTTTTCGCCTCAGCTGCCCGTCCTGCGGCTGCTGCCTTTGTCGCGGTGCGCTCCTGCTGCTGTCGGCCGCGCCCGGGGCCACACTGGTGGTGGTGTGCCGCTGCTGCAGCTGCTTGTGCTCACGCCTAGGGGAGCAAGTGGCGGACAGAGAGCCGCTCGTTCCGCCTGGTCCCCGCCCCGACGGTGGTCGGGCAGGACTCCCGCCCTCGGAATGTGCCTGTAGGGGATGCTTCCCGCCTGTCGCTGGTGACCCCGTGTTGCCCTTGTGGGAAGGCTTCGGCACAGGCGCGTGGTAGGACTGCGGACAACACGGCACATCAAGGAACCAACCGTGTGCAGTCGCAAGGGCAGTCAGTACGAGTTGATATATGAAGGCATGCGCTGTTGGTTACACAAGCTGGGCAGTCCCCACTACGCTGCTGACCGCCATCTACGTGTGCCACTGCGTTGTCCTATGCATGGCCTGACCAGGCGGCCGTAAACATGGGCCAGCAGCATGCTTACCTTGGGTTTGCTCAGTTTATCCATTAATTCATGCTCAGCTTTGGTCGAAATAACCCTCTCGTACAGCACTAACCGTGCCGTGCAGAAGTTTGGGGAGGGCGGGTTGGGGAGAGGCCGAGTCAGGCAACGTCGCAACATAGGAACCTAACAGCCACCGGTGGGCTTTCCAACTGCAGCGACGGCAACACAGCATGTACACGCAGGGGGCTGTGTCGCGGCTCTGTGTGTTGCGCGCTGAGGCGCCAAACATGAGTGCAAGCAGGCTTCAGGTGCACGCTGCAAGCAACAGATGGGCACCTACCAAGCCCGTGGTCTGGGGAGAACAGCATCGGTGCCGGAGGAATGGACTGCTTAAACACCGCGTCCGTCCTTCTCCCTACGTTGCCGCATGACCCATATGTGTCAGTGAGCTACACTTCGCCTGCATCGCTGCCTGCTTCGACAGCCGTTGCCCCAATAGTCCTTACCATAGCTGCTTGTGTACTTGGGAGGATCAAGTTCATACAACTGTGGGGTCTGCTTTATTGCGAGCCCTTCTATTAGGTCTGTGGGGTCGATTGGAAGGCCCTCGACCCCCATTGAGAACTTGGCCACAAAATGTCTTGCAGATAGTAGGACGCTGGTAAACAGCACTCATAGCATCATGCAGCGAAGGCACTACAAGAGCTTGTTTCGTTCTACAGTCTGAGGGAGCTTATTTCCTTTTCCTCTACCGCCCCCTTGTAATGCAGCCTATACAATATAGAATAAGCAACTTTGCTACTGTGCGATACTGTCGAGCTCTTCAAAGTCTTTGACGCTTGAGCTCGGTCAGGGGAGGGCCCCGGCCCCCTGGTGGCAGTGGGGGTTCTACGGAATCATCCTGCGATTCGTCGTTGGCCTGATATGCCAAAGAAGGAGCATCGCCCTGTGAATAAATCACGTAGAACGTACCTCTACCATACACGACGATTTCATGCCGCGCAGCACCCCGCCCTCCTACGGGGGTCCCCGGCACACCCTGCTCTGGCTTCTGTCACGAGGGCAAGAGTCCACACTCCACAGCGCAGAGAGATACATGCGTGCCCATAAGCATGTCCTACATCCATGCAGTACTCGGTATAATGTATTGAGTTGTGGTCAGCACGGCCCAGCTGTTAGCCATCCGAGGCCAATACACTTCGCACAGAGCACGTGTGTGTGCAGCACAGGGGAGTGGTGCAGCAAAAACCAACAGCGTAGCGTACTCGGAGTCGTCAAAAATGTACTGCGCGTCGAGCTTTCGTCATGTTCAGTCATAGCGGTACCGGTACCCCAAACGAACCCGTGTGTGTTCGGAGAACGGGCTGGTACATGCTGGCACGTGCCCCCTGCTGGCAAGTGCCTCCTGCAGTTATCCGGCGCAGCGCTGGCACTATAAGCAGGTGGGGCACAAGCGCAGATCCTTATGTACGCCTTCCAGTTGAAAATGTCCCGACGTTTAAGCCGTGTAGCCGTCAGGCTAACGCCAGACAGCTTAGCCGTCGTACTTACAGCCTAAGCTCCAGCCTGCTCCAGCCAGCAGTACAGGTGACATCTACACGACTACAGACTGCGTGAGTGCGTGTCTATAATGCACATGGACATTACAATAATTGATGTAACTAGGTATACTACAAAATGCGAGGCTGTATCGTGGATGTGGCAGTCTGACGCCGTGACGGCTTGGCCCTGGCCAGAGACTGCAACACAGCAGCGAACTGGGTCAACAAATAATGGTCTTTCGCCACATATTTGCGATCAGCTGTTCTTGCTTTAATGCGCGCGTACCATAGTATTACCGGCGACATGCCTGCAGGCATGGAAAGCCGCTGCGCTAAAGCAACGCGTCTGATCACACGGGCCTGGAAAGTTCGTTGTGACTCAGTAAGGAGCCGTGTCCTTGCCTAACCTGAGGGACCGGCTTGGAGTGTGAAGTGCACGTTGCGACGTCCAGGCGGTGGCGACGTCAAACGGTGTCCCCACCACAGAGTTATACAGGTGCGTACCACCACCGCATCCTTTTAAGCGTGCTGGAAACTTGTGTCCCTGAGCCCTGATGACTTGCTCCAATCCGCAGGAGCGCCACAGAGGCGCTCACAGCACCAACCTGGCCTGGTGGCCGCCTGGACCAGCGCACCGTGGCTCACCACAGTTTGCCAGAACCCACTGACAGCCGGCCGCTGTTGATGGCACGCTTGAGAGTCTCATGACTCAGCGCACGTCTGCCAGCAATGTCTTGCGTTTGGCGCGCGAGGCGCACGAGGCCACCAAGACCGACAGCCTCCGGCTGCTCGGCGCGCAGCTGCATGCCGCCCCCGAGCACCGGTCTCCCGCCAACAGGCTGCAGGGGGCCGCAGTCAGCGGCTGGCACCCGAAGGCGCATGGCAGTGGTGGCGTAGGTGATGAGGCACAAGGTAGGGCGTAGGGCGTGTAATAGGAGTGGAGGGGGGGGGGTGCTTTTGTGCTCTCTGTGCATGCGGTGTGCTGATCGTTTCTTCGTTTGCGGCTGGCCATGGTTCGGTGCTACGGCAGCGGAGGCGAAGGCGTACCTGCCTGTGCGCTCATCGCCCCTGACCAGGCTCCACGCTAATCGCGCATGTGCATTCATGCTTGCTTGCTAAGTGCAAACTGTTGACAAGGGCATAGAACGCATGCGTGGCCCCTGGGTGCCTCCGGCGCCCGACGGCTGTGCTGCCCGACATAACACTGACGTGCTGCCACTGCCCCGCGACACAGGCGACATGGGGGTTTCCGGCCTCAGGTTCTCGGACTTAAAGTCTGACAGCGAAGGGGAAGCCCTTGATGGCCGTGAGAGCTTGCACTGGCCTGGCGTGAGCGGTGGCGGAACGGCGCCTGCCACCACCGCAGGCCCCCTGGCTGCAAGCAACGCCACCTCCGCGCCAGGTGCTGCCGCGACTGCGCCGACAAGTCCCGGCCGAGGCGCTGGTGCTAAACACCTTTCTGCGCAGCCCTTCCCATCTGGAGCCTACTGCAGCACGCCCTTGCGACAGCGCCGAGTGGGCAACGCTTCAGTCCCGCTGCAGCTGTTTGTCGATAAGGACTTGCGCTCCGCAGCGGTGGCAAAGGTTGCGGAGTACATCCGGGAGAGGGCCAGCCGCGTGGGTACCGTAGCACAGAGCTCCACCGCTGCCGGGCGCCACGACAGCGATGACGAGGAGCGCGAGAGTGAGGATGGCATGCAGCATGGTGCGGTGAGCGTGCAGCCGGCGCGAAACCGGTCGCTGCACAGCAGGCGGCCTGCTGGTGCACGCCGAGGGCGCAGCTCGGAAGCGCCTGGCGGGGCGGCGCAGGGGCGGCAGCGACCGCCAGCGGTGCTCCTGGAGCTTGCCCCGCTGCTGACACACGCGGAGGGCTATGATGCGGAGGCACCGGGGACGCATCGGGGGCCTGGCAACTCGCAGTGTCAAACGGCGGCGGTGCAGCAGGCTGGGCGCAGGGTGGACAGCCGGGGGTGTGTGGCCACAAGGGAGCTAAGCAGGACCAGCAGCACGGGCAGCCTCGGGGCCGGGCGCATGAGCGCCGAAGGAGTGGCAGGTGGCGATGAGCCCGGCAGGCGGCCTCGCGGAGTCAGCAGCGAGCACAGGTGGTGGAGGTCAGGCGCTGCGGTGGACGACGAGGAGGCCACTTCGCGGGCAGACCGTCTGGCGGCTTTCCTGCACAAGGAGCTCCAGACTGATCCTGGGAACCGGACATCAGCAGGCCAGGCAGGGGACAGCCCCTCTACGACTGTGTCGGGGGATGTCCCTCAAGCTCCATGCGCCTCCCCTTGGCGGCTTAAGTCGCGTTACACCCCAGGCGCGGCCCGCCTGTTGCCCAGCACGGCTTGGTCTGGGGAGCTGGACACGCTGGGCAGCCCCATGCGCCTCCGCGCCGCCTCATCGGACCTTATGAGCCCAAGGGCCGTGGCTGCGAGCTTGCAGCAACGGGTGCAATCGCCCCTCCGTGGTGCAAGCAGGGGCGCCCAGCTGCCGAGGCAGTGCACCGGAGCATACGGTTTGAGCCTGCCCCCCACGCCTAGGGCCGCTGGAGGTAGCCTGCAGGATGGGGAGTTGAGAGCATTGGGCGGTAGCTGTGTCAATGTGGTGGCTAGCAGCGGAGACGGGCAGCAGAGGGCGGGTGGCACCGGAGGCACCCATCCATCTTTGCCGCTGCTGGCCGGGCCTCAGTCGCAGGCCGCGTCGGAACCGTTGCCACTTTCTGCGAGTGAAGCAGGTGTGCCAGAGGCCCTCCAGTGCAGGACGAGCTCGCACACGGCGGCAGCGCGGATCGACACAGTGGAGGACAAGATACGGGTTGCGGGCGGGAGCGGGAGCGGGGGCGGGGGCGGGGCCAGCCCGAGTCGAGCATTGGCATGGGCTGGGGGAAGCCGAATCGCGCATATTGGACAAGAGGGGTCCAGTATGTCGTTAGGAGGTGGCAGTTTGCAGGGCGGTGGGGCTCAAGAGGCACGGGGCTGCGCCCTGGCCGCTGAACACAGCGAGCCGGAAAGCGTCCTGGGCAGCCGGCCCGCGACTGTGTCAGGGGCAAGGGGCCATGTCCTGTCAGCCGCGCTGCAGGCGGAGATCAGCCACCACAGCACGTGGCGGCCCTTCCGCAACGCGCACAACAAGTGGCCGTCGCAGATGGTACGGGAGGTGCGCATGGTCCTTGAGGGCGTGGGAACGGGGCAGGGCAGACAGGGCTGAGTCGGTCCGATATAGCAGGGTTTAGATGACTCAAACCTGTTCAGGCCGCTTGTGTTGGAGTCAATGGTACGATGATGCCTTCCTTGTGGTTGCCAAGTTCCAATGTCGGTGCGGCGTCGAGCATTCGGTATTGCACGTGCTTGGGCGCGGACTGGCTCTAGCCACCTGGAGGGACTGCCTGCATGCAGGCCGTGCCAGGAGGACGAAGACCGCCTCGCTCCCGAACCCACTTCGCCAGCGTGCGACACTCATTCGCAAGTAGGCACCCTTAGCTTCACTGCACCCCGTCACAGGCGAAGATGCGGAGCCCAGAACAATTTCTGCTGGGCCATGCACGCAGGTAACCTGGTCCAAGACGCGGAGAGAGGGCAGCGTGCCAGGCTCCAGCCCCTCGCGCCGCAGCATGGCCATGCACGCCGCCGCCGGCCAGCAGCACGCCGCGGCGCAGCAGCCCGACGCAGCGGCGCAGGCGCCTGCAGCTGCCAGCTGGGGCGGGCAAGGCCGGCCAGAGCCTCCAAGCGTAGTGGCACTCAATGTGCCGGAGGTCATTGATCGACGCTTTCGGGCGTTTAGCATGAGCTTGGTGAGGCCTGCACATTGACTAACAGACAATGAGGCTCATCAACGTGGCAGGAGCGTGTGGCGCACGGTCCGGATGGTGTACTTGTTATTTAAGTGTGCTCCATTCAAGTACTGGTTCAAGTTGTTGCACTAATCTGTTGCCCCTCCCCCCTGGTGCCCCTTGCTGAAGGGACCACTAACCCTGGACAAGTACGCAACTAGTTCGTGATGCGCACGCACTGGACACGCGGCACTCTGACACGTGGCGCGGGACATGGAGCACCCACCAAGGTTTGAGACGAGCCCTAGAAGCATGTGATAGGCGTATACTGGTTGAACTTCAACGTGCGCGCTTGGATGGTTGTGACTAATTGCATGGCGGGCTAAGGTGGGGGTCCATGGCAATACCAGGCTGGACATGGCGCCTGGGCCATAGCCGTATGCGAGCAGGACTCGGAACGAAGCCTTGGTGACACCATAGACTGGTGACCTGCCCTCATGTGCCTGTTGAATTGTGTCCATACCGCAATGCACGCCACTCTGTGTCCGTCTGTGCTCGCCTATGAAGACAGCTGAGGGAAACGGCGGCATTGCAGGGTTCCCTGTGGGTCAACCTGGTTTGTGCGTGACCGGAAGGATTTGCGTGCAGCGCTTAATTACTGCGCATTTGGGAAGGGACACCTGGAGAAGATCCGAGAAAGTGCGTGAACCCTTGAGGGCTAGGTAAGTAGGTATATGACCTGTACACTGTCGTCATGACCTTTGACCATCCCCATACGGGATGTCGGCGTGCCGCGGCGTACCGTGTTGAGCTGTCCGCCTGCGCTGTGATGCAACGTCATGTGGCACGACACGTCCACAAACACAGCACTTGACTGCATACGCGAATTATCGGGGTAGCAGGCAAAACTGACTCTAGCGTAGTAGCACTATATGGCACAGTACGTGTGAGCCCTCAAGTGTTCTTACATGTGCCCCGTCGTCATGCATGGCTGCCAAGCTCGGCCTTGATCTCGGCTTGAGTGCGGCCTGCTGATCAGGGGAGTTTTGTGTGAGCAGTTGAGCAGCTTTTCGAATGAGGGCAAGTGTGTTTGCAGAGCAGAGCGTAAGGGGTAGAGGGTCAGCCTGCATGGCGTACGGTAGCGTAACGGTGTGGTTTTTGGAGAGCATGCTTGCACACAATGCTGGGCGTCACCCGCTGTGCAGCATTTCCGCACACAATACATCAATACCTATGTCCAACTGCTAGGTACCGTAGTGAGCAGATGTGTCGTGTGTGTGCTGTACGGAGTTACGGTAGCGCCGAGCGATCAACTGGTCTGTGCAGGAGAGGCTTGGAACGTTGGAAGCGGCATTGGGCCCGTTCACTGATTGTGGCCGTGTCCTGAAGATTGTACCCTGAAGCTGTCGCCAGTGCGGATCTTCACTGCTGGAAAGTATCTTATGACTTGTGTCTTCATCAGCAGCGGGGAGTATGTGCACACCTGGTGCCCTATTGCCAGGCCCCCCGGCCCAGAGCTAGCCACGTTCCACGTGCACGCTGGCACCGTGACCCAGGGCCTACGGCCCAGTGGCCATTGCGGCAGCCCGTTTCATGTTGGAAAGCTGCATGCGTAGACGAGGGAGCAATGGAAAATGCCGTTATCTCCCCAATCCGTTACCAAGCACTTTTGCAAGCACCAGGCGGTCGCTGCGTACTGCGCGGTGCCCTCTGCCCTGGCCCAGATCAAACACAGACAAACGTCAGCGTTGATTTATACTCTGTCAGCCGTTAACATAAAGCTCATGCGCTCCTGGAATGCATGTTTAAGCCTTGAAACACAACCGACAGCTCGCCGCTTTTCACTTACTTGGCGCGTCTGCAACATAAGATAAGAATTCGATTTTAGTAGCAAAACTCCACTGAATGCGGTTGCTCGGGACAGCTCGCTGTTTGTAGCCCTTCTCAAGTCCTCATCAGCTGGGTCACGCCCACGCCAGCAGGCTCTGCAACTTGTGAACACATCAAGGACTTACCTTTTATACTTCAATTGCGTATTGTCGCACGTGTCCTGGCGCGCGACGGAAAGCCCTCGGAGGGGCCATGTCGACCTTCAGCTTTCCAACCAACCTCTCTACAGAGGAGATACAACAATGCCTGACCGACCTTCACATACACTTAGATGTTGCCCAGCAGCTGGCGAAGCCTTCCTGCGAGGCCGTCCGGTCCGCTTACGAGCAGGCAGTAATTGCCCTCACAGGCATCAGCAGGTAAGAAACGCAAGGCCCCATCTGCAGGGCTCCTGGGCCCTCCTGTCGTTATGTAGGCAGCCTTAGGGTTCATGTTGCAAAACTGTCGGGCCATAAGAGGGGCCTGGCCCCAAGCAGTGCGCCAGGTGGGGCCCGCCCTGTGGGCTGGCAGGGGGTTCACCTGCCGCGCGGCATGAACCTTCGTGAACCCCGTGCAATACGAATACTTCCATGCTGGGCTTGTATACCGCCAGGGAGGAGATTATGCAGCCTCGGTTCTCAGCACTCAGCGCGTTCGAGTTCCCAGAGCTGCACGACGAGTCCATCCCCACCACCAACTTCTTCCGGCACCTCACAAAGCTGATGCTCATATGTGGAGTTCGGGACTTCAACCTAAACGTGAGTAAAGGGGCATGCCTTGACACAATAGCGAGCAGGTGTCTTGGAAGCGGCAATGGGGTGCTTGCACCGGTCAACTAGGATGAGCAAAGTTAGGCCATCCAGCAGCAGGACGTGCCCGCTTCGCCGCGCCCATTCGCCTCCCCATGTACTCCATTTTCCAATCGGCGCTGTACTCGGGGCACACACTGTCTGCCAGACACGGTGGTGCGCGCACGTCAGCCATACATGCACGCCACGCAACTGAACCCATAGCCTCCTCTGTGTCCCCACCCCGCCCCACCCCACCCCCAGGACGTGTTTAAGCCTGACCCCGCGCGGCTGCGGCGCTCGCTGTGCGCGCTGATCAATTTTGCCAAGTTCCGCGAGGAGAAGGTGGCGCTGGTGGACGAGCTGGAGGAGCGCGTGGCGGGCAGGGTGCAGGAGGCGGCCAGCGCGGAGGCGGAGCTGGAGCGGAATGTGAGTCGGCGGCCGGCCCTGGGATCCGCGTGTTGCCGGCGTATGACGGGGTGGGCGACCATCCCCAGGCCAGACTCAACACGTCCTTGGTGTCAGTTGCTTGTAGGACGAAGCCTTGTGGTTGAACAGTGGTGCGTGTAGGGTGCGGCAGGTGTCCAAGTATCGAGCTAAGGCGTGGAGCTCGTGGCACTGTGCTGGTTGTGGTGCGCCCCTGCCGTGCAGATGGCGGAGCTGAAGCGGCTGCAGGCGGAGCGCGCCGCACGGCAGGGCGAGGTGGCGGCCATCGACGCGGAGACGGCGGCCGTCAGGGCGCAGAACGCGCAGCTCAATAAGCAGCAGGCGGCGCTGCAGGAGGAGGTGAGGGCTGAGATTGGTGAAGGGCACAGGCGTGGCATGTGGTGCAGCGGCACAATGCACGAGTCGACGGCGGTGGGGCTGGTCCGTGCCTTGGTGAACACAGCACTCCTATGGGCAACCCATGGCGCAGCTGCGTCCTGGCAATATCTGCTGCATCCTCTCCGCTGAAACCTGCTGCAGAACCGTGCGCTCAAGTCGTCCATCAACGCGCTGACAGACCAGGCGGCGGAGGCCAAGATTGTGCTATCGTCCATGACGGCGGAGGCGGAGCAGCTGCAGGACCAGATCGTGCAGGTGGGTCCGCGGCTCGGGAGGCCTGCGAAGGCTGTGCCTGGGCGCAACGCAGCATGGCCAAACCCTGCAGCGGGAAAGGCAGCTGACCGGCGGCCGCTACTGATTCTAGCAGCGGGCGCTGGTAGCCACAGGCCAGTGGTTGCGGTGGTTTCCTAGGGACTGACGGATGAGGAACTAGGGCCATGGTAGCGAGGCTGACTTTGAATGGCCTTGCTCCCTTAATCACACGGGAGTGATACGCTCTATGTAACAATTATTATAGCCACAGGCCAGGACCACAGCAAGGCGCCCGCTCGACCTAGTGTGTTCCTCCAAGGCCCAGGCGCTCCTGCCACCTCGCACCGGAAGGCCTCACCGCTGAGCCCCACCCATCCCTCCTTTTCGCTCTTTGTTACCTGCCTCCCTCCCTCCCACGCCGCCCCTCCCGCCAGAGCCCGGAGAAGCACCGCATGGCCATCGCGGAGCTGGCCACCGCCACACAGGTGCAGCGTGACTACTACGCAGCGCTGTGCTCCGCCTCCAATGACCACGACCGCAAGCTGGAGTTCATGGCCAAGGTAGGGCGCAGCGGTGCGGGTGTTACCGTACCTGAGTGCAACGGCGTAATTGCCAGAGCTGCTGTAGATGTGCCCTGGCGCCGGCTTGCGAGATTGTCTTGATGCAAACAGGGTGCTGATACACCACGCTCCTGTTCCCATGCCGTGCGTGCGCGCTGCAGTTTGAGCGCGAGCTGCTCCGCTGTATCAAGCTACAGGTGCGTGGGCTGTGTGCGCGGCGCTGCTGCTCGACACGTGACTGGATTAACAGACAGACACACGCCAATGAATATGCACATCATGCCCCCCAAAACCTTAGTCGACGACCTGCAGCGTTGGAAGTGCACGCAATGGCCAATTGTGCTGCACGCTGGCCAGCCGACACAGTTGTCGCATAGCCCTTGCAGTTGCAGTCAGCTGGTGTTGGCTGGTTACACCGGTAGTGCAGCATCCAGCGAGGTGCTGTGTGACGCTGCCAAGCCAGCGGGCCGTGTGCCCTGCCTTGCGATCCACAGGAAGAGCTGGAGGGCGTGGTGGCCAGGAAGAAGGAGGTCAGCACGGCAGCCAAGGACACGCGGGAGGTGAGGCACCACGGTGTGGAGCCTGGGCTGTACGCTCGGGTATTGCTGCACAGCAGGACAGGGATGGCACTCCCTGCCTCCCCAAAATAACGCGGTCAGCAAGTGCAACTCTAATAAGGCGCACCGCTTGTGGCGGCCATCAAAACTTGTGTGAGCTGCCCCAACAACCTTACATCGTGATGCAACTCGCTATGCATTGCATCTTATGTACCAGTGGCATCCTCCAAGTAACCAGCACGCCGATAACCAAGACACATGCGCTGGTGCTGGGAGTACACACTTACCTCTCCCAAAACCGCTCCGGCGCGGCGCCCGCCCCCAGGCCATCAACACGGAGGAGCGGCGCCACGCGGAGCTGCTGTCCGCCAACAGCACCGCCCGCAGGCAGCTGGCCTCGCTGCAGGACAAGCTGAGCCGCATCGAGCAGCAGGTGCGGCGCGGGCACAGTCTACCAACCCCCGCCTCACCAGCAGCAGCTGTAAACGGTGTGCCCCAGTTCCTTGCTGGGATCTACTTGGGCGTGGTTTGGGGGCCCGCCGGGCTACTACACTTGGTCCACTGCTGTGCCAGCATGCGGCGAACTTGTCGTGGGTGTGTGTTGCACTGTGTGCAGGGTCAGCTCAAGGTGGAGGCTGCTGCCGCACTGGTGGAGGAGCAACTGAAGCGGCGGGAGGCGGTGGAGGCAGAGCACGCGGCCGGGGACGCGCGGGCGGCGGAGCAGGAGGCCCAGGTAGGCGGATCGCAGCCTTGTAGACGACAGACCGGCACGAAGCAAGTAGCTGTGAAACGGTCAGATATATTAGAACGTGGGGAAGAAGCACCTTTCATTCCGGAGCACGGATGGACTCACGTGAAGGCTGTGGCAACGTCCGGCCAATGGGGACATGGCACGTGTTGCAATGAACTGCCTGGAGACATCCTGCCACATGCTGGGCACGGGGCTGTGAACCACTCCAACTTGCGTGCCTGGTGTTTGTAAACAACGCCGCGCTCCCTACGCGTCGTACACACGCGGTTACCCCCCTTTTCGTCCGCCGCAGATCCGGGGCTGGCGAGAGCGCACCGCGGAGGTGGTTGACGCCAAGGACGCCCGGGTGCGGGCCGTGATGGACAAGTACGGCATGCTGCGGAAGGCGGTGGCCGAGTACAACAGGCGCCTGGAGGCGGCGGCGGGTGGACCCCTGCCCAGCCGGGAGGCGGAGGAGGGCGAGGGGCCAGCAGACACAGCGCTGTGGAGGGACGCAGGCGGCAGTAGCAGCTTCCAGGCGCAGG
Organism: Chlamydomonas sp. KOR1; assembly: GCA_036984285.1. NCBI lineage: Eukaryota > Viridiplantae > Chlorophyta > Chlorophyceae > Chlamydomonadales > Chlamydomonadaceae > Chlamydomonas > Chlamydomonas sp. KOR1. The sequence goes on along the minus strand of BQMZ01000005.1, from coordinate 3,540 downwards.
GGCGGGGAGCGCTGGCGGCGGTGGCGGCGGCAGCGTCCGGCATGCAGGGACTGAGCCTGCAGGGGTAGTGCTTGCGGGGTGCGGGCTTGGGGCCGGAGGCTGGCGTACAGCGGGGCCAGGGCTTTTGGCAGTGAGATGGAGGGTGTAGATGGCGTGATGTTAGCACTCATGTACAGATAGGAGGGGCGGTGGGGGGCTGCCGTGGTGCATCACACTGGGACAGGAGTGAACGAGGGCTGCGAGGCGGTAACGCACGGGCCGCGTATACACCGGCGTGGATGCTGTTGGATATTGACCGCGTTGAGTACTGGGCTCGGTACGGTGGTTCTGACGCTGATGGCCTTTGCGCAGCAGCTCGCTCCTGGTGAGCGGCTGATCTGATGGGAGCGCTTGGGCGTATGGCCCATGCATGGCCCAGAGCATCGCGGAGGAATGCAACCATGCCGTGTAACACTTGACCGACTGGCAACCAAACTCTTTTAGTCAGATGCGCTTTGGTCGCTTACATGACTACCTGTACACTTCCTCTTTCGTTGTGTGGTGCAAATGCATGTCGTGCCTGCACGGAGATTACGGTGACACCTCAACAGGCCTGCTTGACCCCGTTGCTGCCCCTTGCACATGCAGGGGGGCCAGGATGAGGCACTGCAGCACGACCAGCCAAGCGATCGGCGCCTCCACAGTCACAACTCCAACAGCAAACCACATTGGCTGGCTCCATGGCATCCAGCCACTTACGATTTCAACGACTGCAGGAGAATTCGCACAAAAAAAGCCACAAAGCAAACACCTTCCACTCTGCGCCTCAACTAATTGAAACATCAGCGCGTGCAACCGCGTGTTCAAACCATACTTTCGCAAATGCACGATGCCATACCATTCTCTTGTGTACCTGCCGTAGACGACAGGTGCTTCATGGGCAGCCCCAGACAACAACATAGCCCAAGAACGCTTTTCCAGGACAGGGCACGGCACTGCCTGGATGATGCTAGAAAGATGAGACCTTCAGTTGATGATGGGACCACCTGAAATGACCACAGGCTCGCAGCACCTCCAAGCTCTAACCCACAACCACAACAGCCGCCTGCGCAGCTCCTGATACGGTAAGGCCCAGCTTCCACCACATGCCATAGAACCCATACCGGTAGTATGACATCATGGCACGCGGCGCAAGGCTGTGGCACTCTCAGACAGGACAGACACCTGGCCACATCGACATGCAGGCTAGCAGGCATGCACGCGCTGAGCACGCACCCTGACACGACCGGGACAGGCTCCTTCGACCGCCGCGGCACACGCCGCACTTGATGACCCAAGCGTGCAGCACCGCAGGTATGGGCGCGCCGCTTCGGCAGCTAGCCCGCCCGCATGGGGCCCTAGACCCTACGCTCTGTCTCGCTCGCTCCCCCGCTCGCCTTTCCTCCGCAGGTTACGAGCGATATGACCCTCTGCAACCACATGCACACATCGCACCCGTGTTTGACATGCACATGCACGCATAACACTCATCGTACTTCGTATGCACGCTGTACTGCTCACGGTTGCGTTGTTGCACGACCCATGACGTACAACACACTGCGCAACCATTTAAGATATGGAACCATGTCTGCAGCCCAACAGCCCATACAGCAACAGGGTTGGGCCAAGGGCAGCAGCACGAGCACAGGCACTCGGCGCAGCGGCACGAACACCTCCCTGTGCTTCATATGCGAACAACACCGCTCTGCAACGACAACACGACATAGAACGCAGCACCGGATGACTTGCATGAAAGTGCAAGAGGCAGGGATCCCCAGGCCACGTACGGCACGCGCACGCAACAACACTGCATCCGCTGTGGACGCTCAACCCCAACCTGCACACAACCTCGTTACACCACCGCAGCAGCCATTCTCCCTGCAGCGCAGCCTCTTGCATAGCGTTTCACCAGGGTAGGATGCGGAAAGCATAGCTGGCAATAAACCATCATGCGACCTGACAAAGGGAATCTGCACAGCCAACAACCGCACGTCGCTCACGGCTCGTCACTGAGCGTACAGCGACGTGCAACCACGTGCGCTCCGTGTTCGCCAGCAACGGGAATGGACCAACATATAATGCGACCAACAAGCCAACATATAACATGCCATAGCCAGTAGGAGCCACTTACACAGAAGGGTCCGACCAGCATGGGGGCAGGTACCCATACTACGCCCAAGCATCCTGCCATGTTTGTGCCTGTGACCCGGTGCAACACCAGCTATAGCGGCGTAAGTGCCTGCGCGCACAGCATTCCCACCCTTGTGTGATATACTGCTGACAATTGATGCAATCAGCAACACAGAGATTTACTACCGCTGTGCCATGTTGAGGCTGCCAACCTGCCCGCGCAACTCGCGGCTTTCCTCGTGTACCCGTACGAAACGGACCACAACTGGAGCATAGCGAAGGTCGTCGATACGAAGTTCACATGCGCCAAGCTCCCTAGAAGACAGCAGAAACAACCTGCACCATGACAACATGCATGCGCCCACATGCACATGCCTGCACCTTAGCCAGCTAGTCGAGTGTACACCAGCAACTTCCAGTGTCTCATGCATGTTCACTTGCGACATTGCGCGATCATTACGACGCCTCAAAAGGCGGCCACGCATCGAGTACATCGACAGGGTCGTGTTCCTGACAACGCTCAGCGTGTGGCTTCCAAAACTGCACTCCGTTTGGCGGGCACTGGAGTGCTCCGGTGACACCAAAATGACCTCTGCCCATCTGGCCTCCTCTCTCAGCTCATAGCAGGACGGCTAGGTTTGCTCTCACGTCACCCCCGCCGGAAGGGGAGGGAATGACATGCAACAAAGCTAAGCTAGTAGTAGTGAGGGGGCGTGTCTGGCGGCCATGGACAAGCCACCGGGGCTCCACATCTGCGCATATCCAGGTGTGCCAGCTTCAGACCAACTCCACCCACCCGAATGCCCAAGCTTCCAAAGGCGGCCTTGTGCCGGAAATTGATCCAACCTGAGGGCTACCTGCGTACCAGGCCGCGCCCCTGCACTGCAACCCCTGAGCATCGCCCTCCATCGCAGGCAGTGCCTCGTGTTGCGTGCAGGGCCGAAGCGGCGTGCGGCCCTCACTTGGTGCTGTACTCCTGCACCATCCTCCGCAGCCGCACCACCAGCTGCACCGAAGTGGGGCGGCTGCCGGGGCTGGCACACCAGCACTGGGTGGCCAGCGTCCTGCGGGCACAGCAGGCGTACGCCACAACAGGTGCACGACACAGCAGGGCAGTCAACCAGCGGCACGTGTGCATCAGCAGAGCCGCGAGCAGCTAGGCCTGCTCAGCAAATCCACCTGCCAAGCAAACAGCGCGTGCAATGCTGCTTTGCTCACGACCAGGAACGTTTGACCGCCGTAACGTATATCAGGCTATCAGCCAAGGCGCGCAGGAGGTTACGACCGTACGGCGCACCGGGCATTTGCGCAACAGGATGCTGGCAGGACAGGAGCGTACACGGTGCATTAGCTGCATGCTTGTATGCAGCACGCCCACATCATCGGGGCCCC
>BQMZ01000004.1:0-271151 GCA_036984285.1 Chlamydomonas sp. KOR1 | reverse complement strand
GCATATGGGCATGTTTTGTCATTAGCTCTAAAAATGCACATGGCTATGTTGCACCAGGGGTCTTTCCCCCCACACCAACCGCCAGTCGGCCTTGTGGGAACCCATGAACACCTCAGCCTTCCATGCCTTCGTCAACGCCGGCAAGCCTGCTGGCGTACCCAATAACACAGGGCCCCAAAATCCCACCTGGTGGTGCCCCTCCAACCTGCAACACAACCTACAACTTAACAGCGCAACGGTAAGATCCAGGGCGATCCGAGGACGCTCGATATCTTCCCACCTGCAGGAAGTGCGCGTCCAGCCTCCTGGCCAGCCCCAGCTCCGCCCGCATCGCGTCGCGTGCCGCCGGACACGTGTCCGCCAGCACGGCCAGCTCGTGTGCCGCAGTCGCGGCGGTGGACGTCAGCGCGGACACCAGCTCAGGGTCCACGTGGCGGCCGTGGCCTGGCAGGGGGGAGGGAGAATTGGTGGGGTGTCAGAGGGACGTGAACAGGGGGGTTAACGGCACGTGTACAGCTGTACACGTGTAATAAGGGGCCAGGGATGGCCGCCAAAGGGGGCATGAACTGGCACGGGACTGAGGATGCGTGACAGGGCAAGGGGTTGAGCACCTAGTGGTAGAGATGAGGGAGGGGCCCGGGGTGACAGGTGCTGGCCCTATGCTGTGAAAACATCCCTGGCAAGCGGGGTAGGTTCCAGCAGCACATTCGGAAGTTAACCTTTGTGTGTGGCTGCCGGGGCCCAACGTGGGGCTTTGTAGGCCTTATCCGGACCCTCAGATCCCACGTTGCCCTTACCCTTCATGCCGACAACAGCAGACCTTAGAGCACCCACATAACTTGTGCCCAGAAGGGCCAACAACACCTTTCAGAAGCTGTCGCTGGTCACCGCCACTACACCGCTACAGCGCCGCGGCACCCGCACCCAACATGCACCCCCGCCCCCACCTGTCCTGTCGCTGGTCATAGCGGCGTGCACCTGCGCCATCACGCCCCACAGGCTGTGCAGCACGGCCGACAGCGCCTGGGCGGGGGAGCTCAGCGGCAGGCCCGAGGAGGGGCCGCTGGGGCTGCAGGGGGCACAGGGGCGGACAAGAGGGGAGGGGCTTTTGCGGTCGGAAGGCACGGAAGGTTAGCACGTCGGCTTGGGCGCGTGGCCATTGATGAGCCGTAGCTGAGGTGTTCAAGCCCAGCCCACTACCAGTAGCAGACGGCACCGAAACAGCGTCCTGTCACGCTTTCTCCCCTGTTACTCACGCGTTTGCCGCCTCCACCACGCCCTCCATCAGCTCGTCATGTGCCGCGATGCACGCCAGCGCAGACACGATGGACGCCTTGCTGCCGCGGGGGTCCTGGGGGGGCGGGGTGAGGTGGGGTAGAGGGTGAGGTGGGGTAGAGGGTGAGGTGGGGTAGAGGGTGAGGTGGGGTAGAGGGGGAGGTGGGGTAGAGGGGGAGGTGGGGTAGGGGAGGTGGGGTAGAGGGGAGGTGGGGTAGAGGGGAGGTGGGGTAGAGGGGGAGGTGGGGTAGAGGGGAGGTGGGGTAGAGGGGGAGGTGGGGTAGAGGGGAGGTGGGGTAGAGGGGGAGGTGGGGTAGAGGGGGAGGCCAACTCACAATATATGCGCCAAGGACTCGCTATTGCTCGCGAAAGAGGCCCTGAAGGGGCAACGACTCCCTTTGGGCTCCCAAGGGTGTTGCTGTGGGTAAAGAAACCGGGGTATCGTGGATTTGGAGGGCACAGCGGCAGGAGGATGCGCGGGTGCGCCTGGCCGGACACACAACCGGCATGCGCGGGCAGAGGGAGGCTCTGACAAGGGAGCTGCGCTACGCTGTGCTGCACTTGGCACGGACGCCGGCAAGTGCATTCCCGACCAGTGCCCAAGAACGGGGCCGCGGGCGTTTGAAAGCTACCGGCCGCCGCACCTACTTACCGGGTGTTGTACATGCCCGCTGCCACCGGGCCGGATCCACGCGCGTCCCCACCCTCACCATGCTCCCCAGTCCAACACACACACACACCTGGTTGAGGTAGGGGTAGGTGTCGCGGTTGAGGATCTCCATCAGCGCCGCAAAGGCCCCGCCTGCCACCGCCGCCGTCGCCGCGCTGATGCCGCCCGCCTCCCCTCCGCCGCCCCCGCCCGCCCCCGCGTGCGGCGCCCCGCTGAGCACCAGGTCCGCCAGCAGGTCCGCCGCCGCCAGCCTGGCAGACCACGTCATGGAGTGGTCCAGGACCAGCGTGGCCAGGCGGGACAGCAGCTGCGGGGGTCGGGCCGGCAAAGTATACATCGGCACATGCAGGGGAGGTTGCAGTTCCCAGGGACACGGAGCTTTGGCGGTGCGGGTCACGCCATGGCGCGGTGGTGGCCCGCTGCATGTGTGAGGTACGCACCAGGAGGTGGCCGGTGGACACGGAAGCAGGTTGGGGCTAACGCACGACATGGAATGGGTCAAGGTGGCGATGGTGACTGCCCGCTGTACTTCTTGGTTGCCTGGAAATTTAGAATACCAGCACTGCCAGCCGCTGGCAGGCTGCATGCGAGCAGCTGCTAACTGAGGACGGTATTACCTATGCTATCTCCTTCTCTGCGCCTGTGACCGCTTGCTCAACACCCAGACGCATACCACCCCGCTGCTTTGTGTCCAACCCGACTCTACGGCGTGCAGCCCCTCAGGGCTTTGTGCCGCCGCGTGCCACAGCTAGCAAACGCCCCGTACAACGACGACACAGGCCCCCTTGCCGCCCCCACCCTGCACCTGAGAGTCCGAGCCAATGGCGTGCAGCACCTCCGGCTGCGTGTCGCTGATGGCCAGCAGTGCCCGCGCCGCCGCCGCCTGCTCCGCCTGCTGCTGCGGACCCAGCCGCAGCGTGGGGGGACACGTGGCGACCAGCCGCCCCACGTGGCGGGGCTTGAGGCCGGTGCCGGTGCCATGGGAGGGGGAGCCGGCAGCGCGGGGTGAGGCGGCGGCGGGGGGCGTGGCGGCGCCGTGGGGGCCCTCGCCGTTGCCGTCAGGTGCGCCGCCGCTGGAGGCGATCTGGAGGTTTGTGGGGTGTGGGTGGGGCATGGCACGATGCAGGCATGGCACGATGCAGGCATGGCACGATGCAGGCATGGCACGTGTCAAGGCGTTAATAGCGTGGTGTGGGTGTGGGCTGTAGTGTGCATGGAGGGTGGGACCCTCAACACGGGCAGACGGTAAGTGCAACCGTGGGTGTCGAATGTGGGAGTGGTGCAGCAGCGTGAGGAGGGCGAGGGACGTGACTCGCGTGGCAAAGGATTAACAGAGCACAACGATAGGCTTGAAGCTGATGGCTGTATTCTTTGTCACAGCAGCTGACCACCACACCCATCCACTGATGAGCACCCGGTGGATACACCGCTGACAACGGCTGCAGCTGCCGGTGCCGCTCATCCTTGGAACCTCTTGGATTCCAGACGCAATCCCGTACCCGCATGCATCCGCACCCGGCAACAGATCCCCGAATCCTACCTTCTACCCCCCCGGCGGCAGCTGCCCCGCCCGCATGGTCAGGAGCGCCTCCACCAACCTGCTGCCCCACGCAACCCACCCGCCACATCCCCTCCTCCCATGCCTTACGCCTCATCACCGACCTCGTCAATCTGCAGACTTCGTAAGTCGCCCTACCGCCGCACCCAACACCCCATCCCCTCCCACACGCACATCCAGAAAGCACGGCCCACGCACCTTGCCCCCCGGCCTCAGCTGTCCCGCCAGCATGGCCAGCAGCGCCTCCACCACGCCGCTGCCGCCGTGCGCCGCGCTGCCGTACACCGCGTCGTACTCCCCGGGGGGCACCAGGCCCAGGCCGGCGATCTCGGCAACGGAGCGGGCGGCTGGGGGACGGGGGGAGGCGGGGGGGGGAGGGGGTTAGGCGGTAGGACGCCAGACGAAGTCCAATCTCCAATCGACATGGTCGGTGATGACGCTTAAAAGTACTATGGGGGGGGGTGACAAAGTACTAGTAACGCGCGGCCGTGGTAGTGGTAGTAGTAAATGTGGAAGCAATTCCTACTACCGGGGGCGGGGGCAGGTGGGTGAAGGTAAGTGGGCGGCGAGGTGGATAAGCTTGGCTGTTGTAGCTGTGAGGCGTATGGACACAGTGCCAGCGGATGCGAACGCGGGGTGGAAGAGCAGTCATTGACGCTTGGAGTGCGCACGAGTTGATCCAGGAGAAACCCATGGCCCTTTGCCTGCACGTGTCTGCATGTCGCACGCCCCCACCTGGCACCCGCATGTCCGCCTGGCGGCGCATGGCCTCCGCCCACATGGTGTGCAGCTGTGCAAGGGAGGGCCCCAGAGCGCCCGGCTGTACGGAGCCGTACGACACGGCCGTGGGCAGCTGCCGCGACAAGCGCGTGCCGGACCTGGACACGTGGCAGGGGGCCAGGACGGGGGGCAGGGCAAGAGCAAAGGGAAAAATGTTGGGACCATGGAGGCGAAGGTTGGGGATGGTGGGCCAGGTGGTAGGCAGCGAGGGGTTGTTGTCGAGGCTAGCGTTGGTACAGGAAGGGGTGCCTGCCCCGTCACACGTCACACGTCACACGTCACCGAAAGATGTGAAGTGGCCGTGCCTCATGGTGCGACGGACACGGCTGCAATGATCGATGCACCTTGCCAGGCGCTGCGGCGTGTACCGCGCTGACTTGGCAAGCGCTCAACAGGGCATGGCCCAGCTGCCCCTAGATCAGCTGTTCTCCTAGGCCCAGCTTCCCCAACGGCCCCTTGCCTACCGCTGCCATTTTCCTTCACAAGCAGCGCGAATTCGGCACAACACAGCCACCAGTAACGCTGCCCTCGCCCCTCGCCCCCGTCCCTCCGGGCCTCAGAAACCTAATATGGTTTCCTCGCGTTGTACGCTTACCAGCCCCCAGAGTCCCATCTCCACCATCCTCACTCCAGCCTAAACACCCCGCCTTCCTTTGCCGCTCTGCGTTCACCCCACCTGACGTGTCCCTGCAGGGCGCACAGCGAAGCCACCAGCCCACACAGCAGCTCCGCCTGCATCACCAGCGCGTCTAACACACACGTGGTGCTGGCGCTGGCTGGTGTGTGTGCCACGCCGTTGCCGCCTGCACCAACGCCGGCCAAGCTAGGGCTGCCGTACCCGCCGCCACCACCGCCGCTGCCAGTCCACCCGCCGCCACCGCCCGTCGGCGCCGGCGACCGTGGAGAGTCCGCCGCCCCCGCCCATGCCGAGCCCTTTGCCATCCCTGCTCCTCCCCCATACTGCGCCGCGGCCCCTTTGTCAGCGTCGACGACACTGGCGGCGCTGGCCTGCGCCGTCGGCGGCGTCCGGCCGCCGTCAGCCGCCGCCGCCGCCACCCCGTTTGTGATCCCTGCGGCCCCTAGCACCGAAGCAGCGGCGCTAAAGTCTATGGGGTCGAACAGCACGGACGATGCGGCCTGCTGCACCACCCTGTGCGACTCCTCCGCAATCGGGGAGGAGCCGGGCGGGAACAGCGTGGTGTACGGGTCGGGTACGGTGTACGGATCGTCGGCGGCGCCGTACATGGGACTGTCGTACAGGGAGGTGGCGGCGGAGAGGCCCAGGTGGCTGGGGGCGTGGGGGGGCAGGGTGGCGGCGCCGCCGTTGGGGTAGGCATGGGTGCGGGGGTTGGTGCTGCGGCGGCTGCGGAGGGCCAGGGCCACGTTCGGGCCGTTGCTGGGGGCGGCGAATCCGCGCATGGGGCTGTGAGTGGCCTGCGGGGCGGGGAAAGGGAGGGAGCCCATGAGAAGAACTTAGGAAAGCCACGCACCAAGGACGTGGTACACATGTTGCACAAGCGGACCACGGTGAGGTCTGCGGTGCGAGGACTGTGTGACGGGCCGCAGCGGACAGCTGCGGGGCAGCGCAAGGGGCGTGGGGTACGGCATGTGCGTGACAGCGACCACCGTCACCGGGTGGGCAGCAGCTAAGGGGTCAATGTTGTTCCGTAGGGACTTGTTTGATGGTCACGGACAAGCCCCGGTGGCCGCGCAGCTGCGCAGGTCATTTGGGGCATGTATGCCGGCGTGGCATGTCTCGTCACGGCACCAGTGCCTGCGGCTAGCACTCCTTGCAGGGCAACGCAAGGCCCAAACGGCGCCCGTAAGGGTGGCTAGCAGCTCGAGTTGTGGGTTTGCCAAGAGGGCAGCCAACCCAACCTAGGATGCCGGGTCCCTGTGCCGCCCACTCAGAGTCATAGACTGCGCGGCCATCGGGGCTTGTGCCTGGCGCCAGGTAACCCTTCCCGTCCTGACTGCTCATCCCCAACTTGTACTTCACCGGCAGTGCCTCATAGGACATAGCATGCTGCCCGATAGGCGGTACGGTGTCCAGCACTTGCCTGCACCATGCCGTACATGGAGTCCGGCGGGTACCGCACCGGCCGCCCCAGCGCGTCGATTGGGAACGCCCCGCCGCTGCTGCCGCCGCCGCCACCCCCACCGCCGCCAGGCGACCGCGGGCTGACGGCGGCAGCCCTGGCGGAGGCGGGCCGGGAGCCGCCGCCGCCGCTGCCGCCACCTCTTCCAAACGCAACTGGGGACCTCCCCTGGTGCTGCCGTACGGACGCTGACGCCGATGCCGGGCGGGATCCCGCTGACGCTGGCCTGGACCGGGACGATGGCACGGTGCTGGCGGTTGAGGTGGTTGTAGAAGTGGTTGTTGAGGTGGTTGTGGAGGTTGTGCTGCTGCGCGTGGAAGCGCTACTGCTGGGCTGTGCGGACAGCGGTGGGCCGCCATCGCCGCCGCCGGCGCCCGCCGCCGCGGCGGCGGCGCCGGTGGCGGCAAGGATTGCGGTGATCCACGCAGGCCCGGCGGCGGCAGTCTTGGGGGAGCTGGGGTCGGGCAGGCGGCCGAGTAGCTGCCGTGACAGGTTGGCTAGGTTTGCGGACACGTGTGTCACGGGAACCAGGGCGTTGCATAGGATGCCCACCAGGCGGCCGGCGGGGTGGTTGGGGTCGTTGGATAGGATGTGGCGGGCTGCCATGCCGGGGTCTTTGAGGGAGGCGGAGGGAGAGGCGGTGGGTGCGGAGGCGGCGCGGGGGGAGGTGTGGGCGGGGGCGGCGGGGGCGCGGGAGGGCGTGAGGGGCATGGCGTGGGCTGGGAAGGCGCTGACGAAGGAGACGTGGGCCTCGCGTAGGGAGGCTTGAGCGGACTCAAGGGTCTGGGGGCGCGGTTGTGGGGCAGGGAACGGTCAGCACCGGGGCGGTGGTGCCATCAGCAGCATGTGGGGGCCAGGGCGTGCAGTCACAGTGTGGCACACGTGATGGCGTAGGGTGGTCTTCGGAAGGGTACTATCCTCTCCCCACCCTACAAGGTTGCCCCTCGACCACCGGTAAGGCCACATCACGGCGCCTTCCCCGTCACTTTGCTGTGCCCAGCTGCCCCGTAATGTACCCGTTTGTACCTGTTATAGCCACCACACATTAACCAACTACCCCGCAACAGCTAACCCACGTGCACAGCCACACATGGCACACCTGTGCCTTTGCCGTCATGCAGGCCAGCAGCCCCTCCACGTCGTCCAGCACCACAGTCAGCTCCGCAGCCTCAGCGTCAAGCAGCTGCGTAGGAGAGGGCCGCAATAGCAATTCACATCGATTACATGATTGGCAGAAGGACAACTGAGGACACGCCGATGCCGCCCCCTAGGCGCCGGTTACCGGCGAAACAGCATTCAACAGGACGAACGGACATGTCATCCCCTCTGTGCCCATGCCCACGAGGTGCACCACCACACGCCAATGCGCTGGATCAGGATCAGTCCCTGCCGCCACTCAACGCCGTGCCCCCAAGCGCTCGCGACCCCCGCACATGTGCACTAGCCCAGCCGCTATTGTGTACTGTGCCTGAGGACCTGTGCCGCTGATGCTAGCACGGGTGAGCGGAGGGCGTCCTTTCGGCCCGCATGACTACCGTATGGTATGGTGGCGCACACGTCCCAGCAGTCAGTTGACAGCACGCTCTAGCGTCAGTACCAGTTCTTGTCACCCCCTCACCCTCAGCCTCCGCTCCACGTCCGCGGGCTGCACCTCCCGGCTCATGCTGTTGCCGGGGGTCAGCGCCGCGTGCTGCAGGGGCGGGCAGGTGCATGGGCGGGTTGGGGTGTGGGTTAGCATGATGGCACAAGGGGAGCTGGGTAGGGGGCAGGGCCAGCAGCTTCCCGGTCGGTGTGCAGCGGATGCGGCACGAAATGCAAGCCTGATACTGGCAGAAGAAAGCAAGCATATTGTTTGGTAGGTGCGTGGGTGGAGGTTGGGTTAGCAAAGTGGCACGGTAGGAGCTGGGAAGGGGGCAGGACCTTGCTGTCATGTGCCGTTGCCTGGAATCAGGGCCACGTGCTGCGCGGAGAGGGTGAGAGTGAAGGTGCAGGCAGCGCGGTGCGGTAGGAGGGGAGGGGCCCGGGGTACAAGGCAGCTGGGGCCCGGGGTACAAGGCAGCTGGGGCCCGGGGGACAAGGCAGCTGGGGCCCGGGGGACAAGGCAGCTGGGGCCCGGGGGACAAGGCAGCTGGGGCCCGGGGGACAAGGCAGCTGGGGCCCGGGGGACAAGGCAGCTGGGGCCCGGGGACAAGGCAGCTGGGGCCCGGGGACAAGGCAGCTGGGGCCCGGGGGGACAAGGCAGCTGGGGCCCGGGGGACAAGGCAGCTGGGGCTGAGCGGGCCAGCGCACATAGGACCGTATCATGTGAGTGGGATTGCGGGAGCCCAGGAGTGCTTTGACACGTGCACTAGACGTTGCAACGTGTGGCGCAGCTGCGGTCACGTTCGTGTGCGGGCAGCCACTGCGCCATGGCCCCACCTTGGACGGCGAGCCGCGTGGGACGCCCAAGCGCAGCGCCTTGCGCAGCTTGGCCTGCTCCACCTCCACCTGGGGGCGTGGGCGTTGGGAGTGCATTGCACGTCTCAGGTGCACAGCAGTGTTGCAGCTGCTAGCCTGCCACCTGGGGGTGTCGGCATGGGACCTCCATCTGTGGCCCCAAGATGGTCTTGTCCACATCGAGGTCAAGACGCCAGCTGCGTACTGGCAGTGTGGATGTGCACCTAACAACTCTGTAAGGGCATTTCAACATGCGCCGCAACCTACTGCCAAGGCCCTGACAGTGCCCCTTCGCCCTTTGGGTGGGCCTGATGGGGCACGGTCGAGACCGAGAGGCGCGCACACGACACCCTGGCGGACTTGTCGGGGAGGGGCCCTCAGAACCGGGCTGAAGCCCGCTGCCACTCCTTGATGATGCCTTAACAGCCCCGTTCACCCCATCCACGTTCCGCGCTCATAACACCCCGCTCCGTCCATCCCCCCCAACGTGTGACCCGCGGCCGCCAGGCGCCCCACCGCCTCACCTGCCACACCCACCACGCAGCCTCACGCGCTCGTTACCTCACCACCCCACCCCGCACGTTGCTCAAAAGCCTCAGGCCCCCCCATGCGGCTCTCTGCCTCGCCTGCCAAACCACCACTGAGGCCGACGCGCTCATTGCATCACCACCCCATCCCGCGCACTTCTGACAAGGAAGACTGCTGCAGCCAGCGCAGCTTTCAGCTACCTTTCCCTTCTGCGTTGACGTCAAAGAGTTGGCTGCCCACCTGCTTGAGCCTGAAGCCCGCCTTGCGCCCCACGGCCGCCAGCGCCTCCCCGTCGCGGCCCAGGCTGGCGGCCGCCGCCCCCAGCGCCGACCCCATGTCGGGCAGGAGCTCCAACTCGGACGCCAGGGAGGCCAGCTCGGAGGCCAGCGACCGGGCGCCATCAAGCACCGAGTGCAGCCGAACCTGAACACCAGGGGTGTGGTGCACAGTTGTAATATGAGCAAGTGAGGATTGGTTGGTCAGCGGCCGTAATACCAGAGGCAGTGCTGGGGCTATGTGCGCGGGTGTGGTGGTACCTGCATCCGTTGGGCTACGGGGGCGGGGTTGAGGGTTGTGCCAGGGTCTAAGCCCAACGTCATGCCCCGACCGGAGAGACAAGGTGGGGTGTGCCTCACACCGCCTGTCCACGCCCCCTCTCAACCCCCACACCCATTACCGTCTGCCTGGCAGGTTGCCGTTCCGGCCCCTTCGCCTGATGCCCAATGCAGCCCTCCCGCTGGGATACCCAAGCTTACTAGCCCACCCCACCCCACACTACCCACCACCGCCTGCACCAGGCCCCCGTGCAGCAGCTTGGCGTGCACAGCATCCACGTGCGCACGGCTGGGGGGGCCGCCGGGGCCGCCGCCGCCGCCGCCGCCCCCGCCGCGGTCGGGGCCCTCCGGCGCCCGGGCGACGGACAGCAGGTAGGTCAGCACCTGTACGGTACGGTATAGTTGACAAAGGGAAGTAGCACGGGGGTCGAAGGCGTCAGCAGCCGGCTTGTCGCCCCATGCAAGGAAAATCGCACGCCCCGGTGCCGCTACCGTACCGTCTCTCCACCACCGTTCGGCCCACCACTAGAAATGGCACCTAGCTCCCCGCCCCAGCCCCCAGCTGCTGTGACATGGGCAGGGTTGAGTCAACACCAATGGGTGTCTCCTGACTTGAACACTACACGACTGCACACCCGTATCCCCGTCCTGGGCCCCACCTGCCGCAGCATGGGCAGGTTGGGCCGCGACACGCGCACCCGACTGGGCCGCGAGCTGCGGCCGCCGTGGGCGTCCAGCCACACCTGGGATTGGGCGGACGGGTGGGTGAGGGGGTGGATGTTTAGCAGACAGCTTGCGTAAAAGTATGGGAAATGTCTTTACACGCAAGCCAGCACAGGTGGGGGCCTACAAGGCACATGGCACCCTGCCATACACCACACCCTCCCGCTGCCTCCCGCCTGCATGGCCCCGTAACTAACGCCCCCTGCAACCCCCACCCCACTCCCACCTGCATGGCCCCCTGCATCTGCGCCAGCCGCTCGCCCTGCCACCTCAGCGGCCCCTGCGCCCGCCGCACCGCCGCCAGCTCCCCACGCAGCTCCGCCACCTCCCCCGCAGCCTCCGACACGCCGCGCCGCGCCTCCGCCACCGCCTCCGTCGCGCGCGCCGCCGCCGCGTCCGCCGCCTTCCGCCGCCGCCGCTGCTCAGGGCTGCCGCCCGTGCGCGCCACGCGCACCTCCCCCGCCGCCTCCGCCGCCTCCGCCAGCGCCCCGTCCAGGTCCTGCTCCAGCCGCCGCAGCGCCGCCGCCGCCGCCGTCTCCGCGTCCTTGGCCGCCGCCAGGGTCTGCTGCAGGCCGCGCTGCCGCTCGTGCAGGTGCTCCAGCTCGTCTCTGGGCGTGCCGTACGACATGCACACGTCAGCGTGTACGACAGGGCATCATATTGGTTCGATGCCGCGCGGAGCAGACACGTGTACCACGCGCCGCAGGAGACTGGCCCGGTGCATCGTTGCGCCGCTGCGGCTTGTCCCCCCCAGGGCATCACATGCTAACCCACCCCCATCCTGATGTGCTCGGTGGCAGATCCCGCTCTGCGGTTGCCCCGTCCTTGTCTGCCTGGCCACGATCAACGGCTGACCCCATGGAACCCGGCCAGACAGGTCCAAAGCCACTTCACACATCAGTTGAGCTCTGCGGTTTCACTTCCTCTGGTCATACACCCGGGGCCCTCAACCGCCCGAAGCCCAAGCTCCCAATGCGACACTGTCCGCCCACCTGTTTCGCTGCAGCACGTCCGCCGCGCACCCCGCCGCCGCCTCTGCCACGGCCACACACATGGCCCTCAGGTTGCCTGCCTCCACCGCCACGTAAGACACAAGCACCTCAAGCGCGTCGCTGTCCTGTGTGTGGGCCGATGGGAGAATGCGCGCGCATAAAACGCGCGGGAATCGTGTACGGCGTCAGGGGATCATGGAAACGCTGGTAGCTACACGCGAAGAGGAGGTAGAGGAGGGAGGGGCATGCGATGGGTCAGCAAGGGTGGGGAACTCACGTGACGTCGGCGCCTCACGGGCATCGTTGTTGTGTGTGGAAAGGCGGAGAGCGGGCGGTGGCATGCCGCGTATAGCACATGCGCTCTCTGGAAATGCAATGGCGGGCGGTCACACCGGCTGCACACCAGATCCTCCCAGCCCCATATGGTAGCCTGCCAGGGACTCAATGCCCCACAGCACAACCGGCTGGCGTGCGTGTCAGACACCTCTGCCGCATGATGCACGCTTGTCAAGCACGGCCACCACGCACCTCTAGGTGCCGCTCCAGGGCGCGCGCGTGCCCCCGGGGCAGCTGCGGCAGCCACCTCGCATGTGGGTTAAAGCACACCGCCCGCAGCAGCAGCGCCACCACGTCCGCCGGCAGCACCGCGCCGCTGGACTGCCCCGGCTCCAGCGCCCTGCCGTACAGCACGCACAGCGCCTGGTACAGATCGCACGTGTGTACGGCAGTGTACAGCCCGACCGTGCTTTCGGAGAGCTCCAGCAGCGCCATTGCACAAGCGGCGCTGTCGCGGAGCTGCAGCGGTGCCGCTGGCGGCGGCCCAAGTGAGAGGGGAGTCTCCCCTGTACCATCCACCTCTGACGGTGCAGCGGACGGGGACCGCTGGGCGCCGCCACCCTCGCCTCACGGGGTATGCGAGGGGAGGAGCCAGGTAGCAGGGGAGTCCTCGCGCCGCCGGGGGTCACAGACCCGCTGCGGCCGCCAGGCGCGGACCCGCCCTGCCCCCTAGCATCGGTGGCGGAGCCGTTGCTGCTGTGCCCTTGGTTGTTGTTGTACGACGTGGCCGCCAGCAGGCCGGGTATGACCCGACTGTCGTACAGGACGGACGCGTCGGCACCTGGCAGGTGTGCGGCGTGTGGGGCGGTGATGGCCAGCAGGCGCGCGGCGGCCATGACGACACGTGGGTTGGGCGTCACGGTTATCAGGTAGCCCAGCTGGGCTAGCGCCTCGGGCCGCATCACCTGGGCAGGGGGGGGACAATGTGCTGGTTGAGAGAGGAACAAAAGCCATGCAGAATCAAGTGCAACATCTGGCCACTAGGGTGCAGGAACCACCAACTATGGTCGTAGAAAGGACGGCGCAAAGAGCGACAGGAGACGCAACAAACGTCACAGAAAAGCATGCAGATACGCGGGGTGGTACTCCAACACGGCTGCGCGGCTAACAAGGCCCTGACTCTGGCTGGCCCGAGATGACCCATTACAGCTGCAATCAGGACCACCAGCCAGCCCCAGAACTCTCGTCGGAATCTGTCCACCGGTAGCTTGCAATCCCTAAGGCTGCCGTGCCCCACCTGCGACCCCAGCAGCCGCACGTGTGGCTGAGGCAGGTGCGCTGCATGGTCCTCGTGCGGCGCGGTGGCCAGCAGCAGCGACGCCAGCGCTAATACGCATGCCTCCTGCACGCCACGGTCCGTGTCGGAGGCGAGGGCGTCCACGAGGCTGCCAGCCGCCCCCAGATCCACAGCAACGCGCAGCGCGTAAGGCTGGTCGGCGCGTGGGAGGAAGGACGGCAGGGCGCCCAAGCCTGCAGGTGCGGACGCAAGGTGAGGTGCGCAAAGGGGGTTCACCAGTGCGCAACGAGGGGGGCTGTTGCGTGCAGCGCGTGCCCAGGGGTAGGACCGGAGCAGGGGTGCTTTGGACCCATGTGTTGGGCTGGTTGACCGTGTGGCGGTATTACCTTGGGCTGCTAAGACGCGTGTGGCTGGGGCCCCTCCGTACAGCTGGCGGATGTAGGAGTTAACCACGTCTTCGGGACGGGCAGTGGGGCTGGGCAGGGGGCTGGACAGGTCGGCATGGTCGCCGAGGAGGTGTTGCGCTGGGCTGAAGAGCGCAGGACTTCTTGCTTGTAGTGGACTTGCGACAGACTTGTAAGGATCCCGTGGTGATGGTATACCCAGCTTTTCACCTTGAAAGCCCGGCATGCGGCCTGCCTCCATGGCGAGGGCTGGGGGATCATGGCGCCCAACCATTGAATGTAGGTTTGTGAACTATTCTCACTTAGGCTTCAACTTTGTCATCCATGCAAATGTTGGCAGTATTCATGGAGGCAGAACTGTTCCGATGGTTGCTGTTCTATATGCGACAGGTTGTCATGCATGCATACGTACACCCAAAGCAAGGATTGCTATACCTCCATGCTGCGCGAGGCCGCTGGGCTCAGCGGCGGTGTCGCCCATGCTAAATCACCCACCCGGTACGATCTAAGCGACTAGCGCACGTCATGCCGCCACCTGGCCGCCATAACGTGCCGTCACAACCCACAAATGGCCATGGCAAGGGCTTTCCCCGCCCTACCGTATGCCAGTGTTAGGGCGCATATGAATACATAATGGATGTATGATGTCAAGCCATGGTCCAGGTCCACTGCCAGAGCCTACGCATGGGACACAGGGCTGGTCGAGGACACTGCCACCCACCTCTGCTGTACGACAGGAGCAATCGGCTCCTGCCATTTGCGCGGGTTGCCCGAAATAACGGTATCGGGCAACGGTCACACGCCCATAAACAACTTCAAATCACCAACCACAATGAGCGTCAACGAATAAGGGCCGGTATCTTGCCTCCTGCCACGTGCACCCCACCAGCGAGCGCTTCCATGTAATCTGTGTCAACAATTAGCAATATGCACCGACACTAGCCCCGCCCTCCGTGATCTTGCCCTGATACATGCATGTCATCTCCGCGCAGCATCCCAGGACCTACGCACTACGCATTGCTGCTGTCGCTGCTGCCGTCCCCACTACCAGCTCTCCCTTTCGCTAGGTCCACCAGCAGTTGCGCTGCACGTGTATTCAGCCGGTCCCGCAGCTCGCACAGCGCCCGGCGCTTGGCGAACAGCTCCTGCTCCCCCATGGCCTCCACACGCAGCATGGTGTCCACGTCGGTCTCGTTGTCGTGCTGCAGGAACACGTGCTCCTCCCTGGGGGCGGGGGTGGGGTGTGAGGTCGTGCGTATGAGGCTCACACAGGCTCATGCCATTACGGTATATGTTGTCTTCCGACGGTCTCGTCACCCTGCGTGTCGCAGGAACACATATTCGCCCTAGGTCTGTGGTCTGCGGTGTGCCGTATGTGTCAGGTGAGCGTTGCCAGCCCCATGCATCAATCGGGCCGGGGAGCCAGCCACACGAACTAATGAAGCAATGCATGTTGTTCACTGCAGCACGTTCCCCGCGGGCTTCCAGGTCAGCCGCTTGGTGCCTTACCGTCACCAACGCCCCATGCGCACGCATCCGCACATGCACCCGCCTGCACCCGCACACACCCAATCCAGGAAGGAGCGAGACTGCAACGAGGCCACGCCGGCCTAATGGCGTACAACCGTGTCGTCCGTGCGCGGGCCTCAAGGAAGCTACATACGCGCACATACACTACTCCCGCACGGCAGCCATGCCGGAAGATGCTTCGTTCACGCCGTAAGGTGCGCCTGTGCTCCTGCACCGCATGCGCTACTGCGTGCACGCACACCCATGCTCGCCCGCCCGCGTCCCGCACCTGAGGAAGCTGTACACGTACAGCATGGCCCTGCTGACGAGCATTGGCGTGCAGGTGGTGAGGGAGGCGAGCGCTGTGCTGCTGATGCGGCTGGTCATGTACAGTGGGTGGCCGAAGGCGGGCACCAGAGCTAGGCTGTCAGCAATGGTGCTCCAAAACGCCTGCAGGGCGGGTGCGGAACGGTTGGCGGTTGGTGGTTGGCGGCTGGCTGTATGAGAGGCTGTTCAGTAGGGTTAGAGTATGAGTGGCTTGGTGCTGCAGGAGCAACACATCGCTGGTAATGGCACCCAATTGCCCGCAGGTGCCGTACGTGCACGTGGCAGGGGGCATCACAGCCCAGTGTGTCTGGTAGACCCACACAACCATTGGCCGAGGTCGAAGGCACACGCGGCACTCACAGCGGCTTTAGGTCTGGGTCCGGGCTAGTACCGTACACATGTGGGTCAGTTCAGATGCCACCAGGTTGACACGTGCAACCGTGCAGACTGCAGCAGCTGGGACCACTTGCAGGTTCACAGCAGATGGGTGCATGTCAGGGTCCTCCACCCCCATCTGGGTCTGGGGCAGAGCCCCTCAGAGGACACCGTTGGCAGGTTCACAGCAAGTGGGTGCATGGGTAGGTGTGCACCACCGGTGCAGCGTCCGTAGCCGTGTTGGGGGTGAGGCGCATGCATGCCGTGGTGTCGTTGCAGAGGGGTACTGCAAACGGCATATGATGTTAGGTTCGTACGCACCGGGTACGGCAGCTTGCGGTAGAAGGTGACCCGTGGGTCGAGGGCCGGGGGAATGTCGAGGTTTTGGCGCTCGCCGCGGCCCAGTACCTTTACTTTGATGGAGGCGGCTGCGAAGGATGAAAGTGGAGCGGTATGTACATAAGAAGCGGCGCCGGCTGTAGGAAAGGTGCTAGAGGCCCCTTGCCTATCTTGGCATCCGGCCTTGCATGTAGCAGTTAAGCTCAAGTGCTTGCAAGCATGTCACAGGTTGCTAATGTGCCGTGAGGGCTCAACCCAACAGCTTGTACTTCATCGACCACAAACTCATCACCGGTTCAACTCACTATGCGCAATTGCAATGCCGTGGCACCAACTGCACCCCTTGTACCTCCCCGCTCACCGTGGGGGAGTAGCATCTGCTTCCACAGCCCGTCAAAGTCACGGATCAGGCCGCCACCGTGCTTGTTAACCCACCGCCGCACCGTGCCCTGTCGTGCAGGGCGAGGCACCAAGCGTGTGCGTCATTGACATCAAAAGAGACCTTGTCGACCCTGCCTCGGCAATGTGGTCAGCACCGGTCCCAGTTGTTGTGGATGTTGTGCTACAGGTAATGTTCTTGCCCTGACACCAGCAGATTGCCAGCGCCAGCACTGCGCGCAGTCGGACTGCAAGTGATCCAAGAACCATGGCAGGTGTGACTGCGCCGGCCCTGACTGTTCCTGCCCCTTGTCTGTGCATGCCCATGCGAATGGATCCGGCCGGGAAGTTTGCTGCCCTTGTGACATAGGGCCCGTCGGGCCGCGGTACGGCATGTGTACGACAACCCCATGCGGTGCGTGCTGCCGCAGCGCACCTGTACGGCAAACCCTGACAGGCATGACCTCTTCATGCAGGGCTGTGGGTGTGTGAATGGCGCCACTGGTAGTGCCCAGCTGACGGGTAGATCCAGCTTGGCCCTGTCGGGGTGCGGAGGGTGGTCATCAGCGGTGTGATTAAGTGCACTCAAGCACGGCCAATAATGCACGGCCAGTAATGCACAGCCAGTAATGCACAGCGACTTGCACGGAGCAAGCATGAGGTGCTGGCCGTGCTGCTGGATCACCTGTTGCCATTTCACACAGTGTTGCTTTCAGCCTTGCAAACACACAAACGCACCAACTTCAGGGCGATCTGCACGTGCGGTGCACGAGGTGCTTGCAGGTGCTGCTGGATCACCTGTTTCTACGTACGTACCACACACTGTTGCTGGCACACATGCGCACCCACTTCATGGCGATCTGCACGTGCGGCGCCAGCGTCAGCACGTGCAGCGGCACGGGCCTTTTCTGAGGAAGCGCCAGGAGCGCGTGATGATGTCCGCCCGGTGCGCCATCGTCACAATGAGGCGGGCGCGCAGTGTGGCAGCAACGGCGTGACAGGCCTGCGGGTGTATGGCAGGATGCGGTGAAAGGGATGATCACGCAAGTATCAGAGCTTAGCTATGGCATCTAGGCCGCGAGGCCCAAGGTCTGAGGATGTATGTGGGTTCGGATGCAGTGTGACATGTCTTGCCAATGTCGCATGGGCAGTGCAGCTCGTGTGCACACAGGGAATTCCACATGGCCCGTGAAGCAACTGAAGTCCTGTACGGCACGGACATTGGTTGCCCGTACGGCATGAATGCCGCACAGGGCCGGCGGTGGGTCGTACGGTGGTGCGCTGCTGGTGGGGTGCTTGGGGCGCGCGGTTTTGCGATGCGAAGGCAGTGACGCCGCACACAGGCGGTCCGGCGGAGACAGTTTCCCCTGCCCAGGCCTACTGAGCTGAACGATGCAACAGACCCCTCTTCTTACCTCCGTCAACAGTTGCCACCACCGCGCATCAGACACTGCCACAAGCTACCGTACTAAAGCGCATAGAGCGGCCACATCACTGTGCAAACACTGAAGTCAAGCTGCTAACCCACCTGCGTGGTCTCCAGCTCGGGGCTAATACACACGACCATGTCCACGGGGCCCCACGAGAGGGTCTGGCGCATGACCAGGGAGGCGTTTTTCGCCTTGGTGTCCCAGTTGTGCCAGTCATGCTGCGTGGTGCTGCCCGGTGCGCTGTCCCCCAGCCAGTCCACCAGGCCGTAACAGTGTTTCGGCATGGCATTGCCCTCGCTCGGAGTGCCACGTGTCAGCCACACGATTTGCGGGTGTGGGTCCACGTGCGTGCGGACCGTGTGCAGTACGCCCGCCAGGACCTGGCTGGGCAAAGAGAACACATGAAGCATAATTGTAGCAGCCATTGTCATCAGAGGAGGGATAGGTATAGGTGTATGCCATGCTTGGTTAAAGGCACTAGCGGGTAAGGGTGCGCCTGTCATGGGCATGCGCTCCAAGCCCCACGCGCTTACGTGTGTCCCCATCGACGGGCGCAAGCAATTGGCGCCGTGGCGAGGGAGAAGAGTCACAACCCGCGAATGCGTGGCACGCACTATGCAATCACCTCATAGTGAGCAGGGACGTCGTTTACGATGGTAATCTTCAGTCCCGACGAGCACGCGGCCATCGCGAGCACGGCGAAACATATGGAAGCTGTCCGATGAGCCGCGTGGCGCTCGGCCGACGAGGGCCCAGCGGCTGGCCGCAGCCGCAGTAGCGTGGACCTTCCCGTCATGCAGTGGGCTGGCTAAGTGCTGCTGCTGCGATCGCAGCACCGCTAGGTATCCGCGCAGCGCGCGCAGGCCGCGAGCGGCAGTTGGTTACGTTCTAAAACGAGAAGCTGTTGTCGTCAGCTCCGAAGGACACCGTGGGAATTGCATGGCACGCGGCAGGTTATGGCGTCTTGTAATCTAGTCTGAATTAGGAGAAGCATTCAAGGGCTGACAGACATACACAACCCAAGGGTGCTAGCAGTCGGTTGCCTCAACTAACACACACCGCATCCGCAGCCGCAGCAGCAGCATCGGACACGCGCACCACTTCCTTCTTATGCACCGCGTAAACGGTCGGCATCCCCATATCTCTGGCTTCGCTGCCGGCCCTCGAACCGGAGCACCTGCTTCTAATCGCTGCTTTCCTGTATGTCGTACGTCAGTTGCCTCGGGGACCGCTCCTCCGTATAGGGCGAGCACAGCCAGAAGGCCGGAGGGTATAAACGCATTCTTTCGGTCATCAAAATCATATGCCCTCCCAGCGCGTGCGGTGCTCATGTATGGATGCCGGCGCAGGTCGGCACAAACAGGCCGATGTTCGTATAAGGATCTGGTCGCGTCTAGTTGGCCCGGCCCGTGCCCAGGCTCACCCGCCATCGCCCCACGTGCCACACCAAGATGTGGTCCGAGCAAGGCCCAAACGTCTCAGCATGCATCTGAAACTCCATGGTATCGACTTGGAGCGCCTGTGAGCTATCATTGCTCATGGCCGTCCTCGTCCGTCAAGGTCATCATGCGAACGGACCGCATGCACCTGCTGACGAAGCTACTGAAGCGCCGCTGGCGGACGGCGGTTTTTGACAAGCGGTTGTGGACAGCATGACCTTTGAGTACTTGATTGGCTGACGTTTGGCTTGGTTGGTGCGTGGAGAGGCTTAGGTACCTACTACACACCACACCCTCCCGCCCCCTCCCACGTGCATGGCCCGTAACATCCTTGCAACCCCGTCCAGCCCCCACCTGCATGGTCCCATGACATCCTCGCACCCCTTCCCCCTTCACCTGCACGGCCCCGTGCCGCCCCTGCAACCCCACCCCACCCCCACCTGCATGGCCCCCTGCATCGCGCCAGCCGCTCGCCCTGCCACCGCAGCGGCCCCTGCGCCCGCCGCACCGCCGCCAGCTCCCCACGCAGCTCCGCCACCTCCCCCGCAGCCTTCGACACACCGCGCCGAGCCTCTGCCACCGCCTCCGTCGCGCGCGCCATGCACACTTCCCCCGCCGCCTTCCGCAGCCACCGCTGCTGGGGGCCGCCGCACGTGTCGCATCACCTTGGCAAGGGGGAACGGTGTCCACCCAGGTCGGTCGAGCTCACCCTGTACAACGCACGGCGCATGAGCTTTGGGGCATTATGCCGCCCAATCGCGACGGTATTCCAAATGCCACAGCGTACTGCGGCGGCCCCAACGGCTCGCTTACAGGGCCAACCAGCCAGCCCCCAACGCTCCACCCAAATGGTGTCTCGTGCCCCAGCTCCCCGGCATCCACAATTGCACCGCAGCCGCGAGGTCACCCAGGTTAAGACACCGCCTCGTTCAGCTCAGCCGGAGGGTGCAGTCATCAGCTCCCATCTGATACCGTACAGCAGCGGTCCGTGCCCGCGACCCCAGTGGCCACAATGGTGCCTTGCACACCTCCTTGCGTACCGCGCGGCTGCCGTGCCCCACCTGCGACCCCAGCAGCCGCACATGTGGCTGATGCTGGTGCGCTGCATGGTCCTCGTGCGGCGCGGTGGCCAGCAGCAGCGACGCCAGCGCTAATACACATGCCTCCTGCACGCCGCGGTTGGTTGTCGGAGGCGAGGGCGTCCACCAGGGTGCCAGCTGCCCCCAGATCCAGCAGCGCGCAGGGCTGGTCGGCGCGCGGGAGGTAGAAATTCATGTGGTAAGGGGTACGTACTACCCCTTGGTGGCTTACGTGTGCTGCTCGGTGCATAGGGCAGCAGGGTGCCTAAGCGCGCGCGTGTGCACAAGTCAGGGAATACTGGGGGTGGTCGAAATGGTAACAAGTGCGGAGGCGAGGCGTGAACGATGCGAGCCTCAGAGTGCCTCCTAGCGCACGGCGGGTGGGGTGATTTTATTGCTGTGTAACATGATACCTTGAACTGCCAGGAACCGCGCGGCTGGGGCCCATCCGAAGGGGTCTAAGGGCTCGCCACGTGCCAAGGCGGTGCTGCGCTAGACCGAAGACCGCAGCGCTCCTCGCTTGTGTGAGACTCACATTAGGGATGTGAGTATCCTATGGTAATGGTCCTATATGCCCAGCTGGCGCCCTTTGAAAGCTCGGCCTTTGGCCGCCTCGGCGAAGGCTGGGCATCATAGCGCCCGGGTATTAATTATTATGTGCAGTATTTCATTTTTACTCAGTATCGTACGAGCACTAGTCTTCCCTTCACAGCGTTTGACGCGAGTGCGGACTCCCTTGGCATGAAATCTGGCATGAAAACTTAGCGAAGCTAGCAAGGATAGCACCAATCGCAGCTATGTGTGTTCATTTTAACTTATGTAGTGGCTGGTGATGCTGGCCTTGGGCCTGGTCTTCCGCTTTGAAATGTTTGAACGAGGTCGCTCAGGCGTTTGGTTTTCAACACAAATGCTAATTCGTCACGGAGCGATACAGCAATGGCAACAGCAGTGTTGTTGTAACACTTGTACCAGCAACGGCGAACGGTCACAGCTCAAGTATGCGCGGGGTGAGCTTACCCAAGCCAGGACCTAAGCCAGGACCCAGCGCTGCGTCAGCTCAATACTGCTTGAACGCAGGTGGGTTTCTATCCCTCGGTGCCCAGGCTAGGGGCAGCCAGGGACCCGCTGGCTGGGGCCCAAGAGCAGTGCAGATCTGGAGGGGCCCAGCGGCGAGGGACTTGCCGCCAGTTGACGCGGGGCTGTCCTGTCCAATCTAGAGCTGACCCCACGGCTCCGAACAATGCTCAAGGGCAAAGGGGCAAGGACCAAGGACGGAATGAGAAGTAGATTGATGCTGAGGGGATGGGGACCAGGGAGGTGAAGATGAGGAGCTGGCCGCAACAGGATTGGGTTGAATCGGTTGGCTCGCCACACGGGCTGCTGTTCGGGCCGCCTGCTGCTGCTAGATGCATGCATCCTGTAGTGCCACGCCCACCAAGGGGTTTCAACACAATGATCGGTAGCAACCACGAGATCGATTCTGCCGCACTCCTGTCGCGCGCTTGTCACGTGGCAGCAGGCACGCAAGCATAGCTGTGTGAGCTGCTTCGCTTGCATCGCCTAGCCATGTGAAGAACCATATAGCTACTGTAGTATGCTGGCGGTCAGACGCGGGCTCCTGCTCAGCTCACGCGCGCGAACGGTACGCAGCAGCAGTCACGTCCAGCGACAGTTGTTGCAACCGTTGCTTGACGTCCAGCAGGCTCTAAACTGCAGCGTCTGACCACTCCACGAATTCGATCATATATAATTTAAACAACGCGTTGGTAACCAGCAGCAGAGGCGTTTTCAAGCTATCTGCTGACAGGAGAACGAAAAGCCGCTTGCCTCGACAGACCCGAACCGACGTGCATGTCCCTACATCATTTATCCACGGAGGCAGGCCTTGCATTGTAACGGTATTACAACACGCCAACTAGCTGCGTATAGGCTGCGACACTCGTGTGTGCGCTGAGCTAGGGACGGCGACATGCCTTGGCTGCGAGCAACGGCCTTCCTTTTCCCGATCATCCTATTAGCAGCAAACCCACTGGCTGAGACCGCCCAACTGCATGGTATATCTTATAATCCAAGCGATTTCGTTGTCGCGCAGCCCAGCTGCGTACATCGCCTGCCGCTAATTAGGGTGGGGAGGGTATGGCGCGACAAGGGCATACGCCATTTCGCAATGCTGAACAACAGTGCGCTTGTAAAAACCCTCAACAAAGATGCGGAATCGAAGCGCTACAATGAAAGCTTTGGCTATTGGGAGGACGACAGCAAGGAGAATGGCACGTGGCGCGGAGGCAGCGTTGGTGAGTGCATGCATCACAACTTGACAAGCAAGGTTGCGCGGCGTGATAGTCGTCAGGAGGCCAGGGGAGGCAACTTTCTTCCTCTGCGTTGTGCATTCGTGCCTATGGCCATAACTGCGTCTGGCTGCGCTGAGGCACTGTTCACCTGTGCGTTGGCATCAACCGGCTGGCATCTGCACCGAATTAATCTGAGTGGCCTGAGACCCACTTCCCCCGCGCAGGGGACACCCGAGCCGCGATCACGCCGTTCATGGCACACAAGCATTTTGGAGACACCTACAAGTGGATGCTCTATGGCGACGATGACACGCTCTTCTTCATGACAGGCAGGTTGGAAGTACCGGTACAGCGGCATTGGTTATCCACATAAGGGAGGCTCCCTAAATTCCAGCTAGGGGACAGCAGATGCTGCGGTAGAACACGGACACGATCGAGCTGTCTTTCACGTGCGCTTATGTGCGCTAAACAACTATTGCACCCTAGCTCGCAATACTGTGCAACAGCCCATGGGCCAGCAGTTTGCGGCAAGCACAATGCACACCGTCCACTGCGTTGCCTGCAGGACTGGGCCGTGCCAAATAGATGTATTTCCGGATAAGAGTACCTTGGATCAGTTTATCAAGCCAATTTACACCAAGAGGTAGGCGCCAACGTGCATGTTACACGCTTTCGTGCGTGCGTGTGAAGTTGCCGACAGCGTCTGCCAACCTTCGATAGTTGTGCTCCGTTTCCTGTGCCCCTCTGCAGGCGTACTCCGGCTGCTGTCGTCCTTGGACCCCAACGTGCCAATGGCCATCAGCGACAACCTGTGGGCGTCCTTCAGCCACCCCAGCGCAGATGCACCGCGATGCCTGCCTTGCTCGTTCAACCTTTCATCCGTACGCTCGGTGGGTACATCTTGTAGGGTACAAGGACTTGTGAGGCAGGCACTCAACTGCTGCTGCCGCCGTCACCTGTTGCTGAGTATGATGCCATGCTCTTCTATCTGTTATTGACACTACTGGTTGCGATCAGAGTCATACCAGCATGGTAGTTAAGATGGTTTGCCACACTCACGCACTCAGCAGCACCGTGGGCCAGCCCCTCACGCCTTGACGCTTGCGCAGACACACGCACCGCATCCCTCCTGCGCCAGCACAATCTCTTGACTGCACCACCACAGATTGTTCCTTTAGGCACACCATCCAACAGTGCAGCGCGCGTGCACCTGCTACGCATCCCTTCTATTCTAGCTCGCGCACTTATTGGTCTTGCAACAAGCAAGCCCGCTGCCACACACGATGGCTGTGATAGCTTGTGGGGCCCCACAACCCCTATCCACCACTCCGCCCACTTAATCCACGCCACGCGGCGCCTCACATGAACCAAAAGGCACTCATGATCATTACAATACCGGCAACCAAGTTTGCTGATGCCGCTCTCCACGAGTCCACGTCGTCCTTCATTCATGTGCCTGCAGAACGACAGCTTCATCCCGCGGCCCGGCTGCCCCTTCTGCACCCGCGCCCTGGCCTGCGGCACCTACTCCCCCGCCTACCGCTGCAGCCAGGAGGACAGGGGCCGCATGAGGGCGGCATACGGCCCAAAGCTAACAGATGCCGTACACGATCACGTGAACAGTGCGCACGTGGGCTCGTCATCTCAAGGGGGTAGCGCTGGCGCGGACACTGCTGGCAGCAGCACCCAGAAACATGGGCCGGAGGAGGGCTGGGCAGCTGCCATGCGGCGTACGGCAGACAACTACAGCAGTTGGATGCACAAGCACGTCAGCCTGCACGACAGGTACCGACACAGGTTCAGCGGGCATCACAGCGCGGACTGGGAGATGCGGGACGGGCCGGGGGGCGAGCAGCACGAGCACCAGCAGTACATGAACAGCACAGCACAGCTGTCGCACGTGCTGGGGAAGCGCGACGGCAGGAACGCAGAGAAGTGGGATGAGCTGAAGCTGTCGCACGACTTCTGTGCTGTACATGATGACAGGTGGGCCGGGGAGCAAATGGGCAGGGGCCAGGCATGCACAGGAGGCATTAGGGGGCAAGCGAGGGACATGCGCACATGCCTGGGTTGGGCAAGGAGTGGTGATGAAGTGAGGCCCCAATCCCACCTGCCTGCATGAGGTACACCCGCACCCGCACCCACACCCACACCCACACCCACACCCACACCCACGTCTCCTGCCCACCGCGGCCCGTGCCTGCAGGCTGCACGCGCGTCCCGTCAAGTACTGCCACCAGGCCACGGCGCACGGCGGAGCAGGCCTCATCATGTCCGTCGGGCTCATGCGGATGATCAATCCGGACGATGCCATCGCGCACATCCTCAGACAGAAGGGATGCGGAGGGTGCGACTGCCTGATCACCAAGTAAGTTGCTGGGTGGTTGGGGAAGTGGTGTGTCGTTCGGCTGTCACCCAGCGGTTTTGATGTCTCGAGATCTCAAGCAAGCCTCTTCAGTGTGATCAACCTTTGTGCCTTATCATGTACTACCAAGCTGCGGTAGGCAGGGGCAATGCAGCCTCTTGCCATCGTTCCGCAGCTGCCTAGGCGCACGCACGCACGCATGGGGGCTCAGGGCCTCAGGCCTTGCCAGCATCGATCACCGTGCATCACCGACATCACGACCATGCACAAGCTGTACATGAAGACAGCCTCGTGTGCAAAATCAAACCACCCTCACCCGCTTCACAGCGGCATCACCCAGTCCCTTTGCACGTTCTGTTGGCAGCGTGCATGATGGTAGCCTTGCCGCTTGCGTGATGGTACCTGTAACCCACCACTTGCCCCCATGTGCGTCGTACCACTCCCTTCCAGTGCGTTGTGGTTCCGCTTTGGCATCGGCATCACCGACCCAGGAGCACCGCTGCAGTGGGGCAACGGATACAGGCGGTACACACTCTTTGCCGACTCCAAACGACAAGCTGGTGAACGTACGTGGGGACACGAGTGTGCGCCTGCATGCTGCGTACGACGTATGCTATATATGCGGGGCTTGGGCTCCACCTACTACATACGTGTATTGCCTGCCAGCACCATACTTTATGCATGTCACACTGCTCAAGGCAGGCAAGAATTGTGCCGTTCATACCGTACATTGGCAGCGCGGACTTAATTCTGCTGATCTCACTGGCTGGGCTGGTGTGGGCTGGGGTCTGGGGTGGGGCTGGTGCGCATGCAGAATTGCCAATATGGTCTCCTGCAGGCCGAACTGTTTGCGTGAGTGACTTTCCGTAGGCCGCAGAACCGACCTACCCTGCTACCACACAATGACCGGCAGCTGTGCATACAGTAGCTGATGGCCTGCATGCATGGACGTTGACGCTGCGACCCTCCATCCCCACCCCACCCCCGCCCCCATGTGTGCAGTGGTAGCGCTCGCCGACACCGGCACGCCGCTGCTTCAGCCGCTCCATCCCCCCGTCTGCGACGACGCCTGCGCGTGGCTGAATGAGCGAGTGGTCTCCACTCACGTGCGCGCACGCAAAAGCACGGTGGGTGGCGGACGCCGTGCCTGTGCGCATCCCTGTGCGTGGTGCACAGCGGGGACTGTGATGGCAGCGCAGGGAACACAGAGTTGCTCCCCCTTTGTGACTGCTATAGGGTGTAGGGTGTCTTGACACGCACGCATGCACCCTTCGCTGGTGCAGTAAGCACGGACCTGGGCAGCTACACGGGCCGCCGGTGGCCGTGATGGCTGGCCTCCTGGTACCGGTAGCCCTTGCTGCCGTGTTGGTAAACCCAGCGCAGTGCTCTCTGGTAGCTAAGATCGTGTGTCTTTGCGTGTGCTCTAATCCGCACGTCCACCCACAGGTCAGCGGGGTGGTGGAGAGGATGGAGGGACTGCTGCGTGCACACACCGTGGCGTACGACAGGGTACTCGAGGCGCGGAAGGACCCGGCGGTGGCAGCCGGACTCCGAACAGTGCAGTCGTACATCATAGAGAAGTACGGCAAGGTCAAGCTCCTACAACAGAACGACACGCAGGCTGCAGGTGCTCTAGAACGTACAAGTTGAAGCTCCGCTTACGTATCAATGTCGTTTTCATGTCACGTACCGGTACACGGTACATAGCCGGTGTCCGTCTTGCCTGCGCCGGCCAGGGGAACGGCCTGGGGCGGGTCCGCCGTTGTGGGTTTGAGTGCAGTGATGCGTGTGGCTAGGGCGCCCAGAAAGACGCTTGTTCCGGGCCCTTGCCCTCTGCTTGGCCTGCGCTGCCGCTGCTTGGCGTGCTGCCTGTCGGTGAGCTTTCTTGGTGTCGGGTGAGCGGGTTTGGGTGTGTCCTCACGCGTGTGCTCTCTTGGGCGATGAGGCTGCGGAGTACCGGAAGACCCCCACGTGTGCTGCCGGGCGCTGTCCCGTGTTTCGAGCCCTCCCAGTTTTGGCATGAGACGCAAGATGCCATCGCTGTGTTTCGGTCCTATTGCGGACGCCCGGCTTCTGCCCAACGTGTAACTCAGGATTTCATCGTCCGGTAGCAAAAGGCTACGTGTCTAAGCACTTCCCCTGACTTCCACGTGGTTGAATACGGCGCTTTGAGCTGTCCTGAGCGTGTCGGTTAGAACTTTGTATAAGAACGGACAAATGGAAAAATGGACGCCCTGGCAGCCTAGAGGCCATCCTGGCATGGCTTTGTGCACCGGAGTTCCGGGGTGGAAGTTGCCCTGGAGAGGCTCGTCTGTCGTGCGCTATGGTCTCCCCTGTCGGAACCTTCGTCGCCTTCAACTGCCACCAACCTGCACCAACTGCTGCAGACGAGGGTCCCCTTCAAGGTTGCATGCGGGCATAGCATACCCAAGTCGCTCCCTGAGCCGTTAGCCCCGTCTTAGCCCCGTCTCCGTCGCACCGCGGCTGCTTTTGCAGTTAACATGTGTCACGGCTGGCCACGGCGATGGGCGTGTTTCCGAGCCGTGGACAAATCACGATGCTCTTCAGGCTTCAGTACAATCTTAATCAATTATGTACAGCTGCCTTGTGATGTTAATGCAGCTGCCTGCCCTCCGTCGTATGAAGCTGAAAGGGTCGCAACCAGGCTCTCAGCAAACGAGCGACTCTGCGCCTTTGTGAAGCAAAGGGTTCATGACAAATGTGTCATCAAAGCCCAATTACGAAGTTCATGAGAAGGTTTTTTGTGAGACAGCAGAGCATGCTGCTGCCGGTCAGGGCTTCCCGAGGCAAGCAGGCTGGACTTGCCTGGGCCCCCTACTTGAACGGCAGAGCGTGCTGATATGATGCTTGGGAGAGCTTATAGAGGATCTTACACTTTCCTGACTCACGCATGAAACGATGCACGTCAAGGGTGCGCTGGTGCTCCTTGTCATACTCATCGTGACCCTACAACCCGCACACGGTCAAGCGTACTCGCTCCGCCACGGGAGCATACTGCCGACCATCAACTGCAATAAGCTCGCCTTCTACAAGGTGCGCACGCACACCGGGTGGCGAGAAGCGCCGCTGGTTCCTTGGCATGGCCGTGTGACAACTGCAGCCGGCCACAGTACAACCGCCCAGAACCGCCCAGGCCACGATGAGGCGGTTTTATGGCCTGGAGGACAAGCCCGCGCATTGTATGCGCGAAGGCTCTCTCGATGCGTCCTAGGAGTTCGCGGCGGACTGTTTACCATCCAACGGCCATGCCTAGACCCACGAGGCTCGGGCATAACAATTAATGGAAAGCGCCAGCCTCAGCAGATGCGGCCATGACGCACGCGTTTAAGCCCGTCTACACCCAAACTCGTGGGTGTGCCGAACGAAAGTTGGTCTTTCGTGGGCACCAGACGCGGGACAAGAAAAAGGGACACTCCCCTGACAGAACGCGTGCCGGTACAGCTACCGTACAGTTCTTGTCTTAACAGGACTGGATTGCGAGGATATCCATGCAAGCCCCCACACGCTAGCTGGTGTCGCAGGCGCCGTGCAAGCACGCATGCCTTGCCCCCACTGCCCCCACTGCCCTCATGGTCCCAAAATGGTAAACGACGGGGGAAATCCCTCGCTGTCCCTGGTGCCCCCACGGCCCCAGACGCACAAGACGGGGTCGACCACGCTAGCCACCATACTTCGGCGGTTGGCAACGGCCACAGGCGTGGTAATGTACGATGATGGCCAGGACGAGGTCCTGATCGGAGAATCGGTGCGTTCGGGTGCGGGACGCACACAGCCAGGTTTGCCGTACTGCGTCGTGTGAGCCAATAGAGCAAGTGTCATTACAGGAACGCACTTGCTCGGGATGACATGCAGTCCTAGAGAATTGACCCGCGTTGGGGCATGCTGGGGCGTACGATAGGTACGACGTGCTGTACAGGTATTCATGCAAGTTGCTGGATCCGCACATCAGTACACGCACTGTCCGGCGCGTGAGGGTGCATGTGGAAGGATTGTCATATGACAACCTGCCTCGGGTTGCTAGGGGCGCCTGCTGCCGGCATTGCAGATTGCACCCGGCCCCAGCATGATGACCGGGACGTTACCCATGACATGCAACTTGTTGCAGCTTGTGTTTGTCGTTTGGTTTCTTCCAGGCCAGCAGGCAAGCGTGCGTGCGAGCTGCATTGCTGGCAGGGTGCGGGCCAGGCAGGCAAAACTGCTGCTGAAGCTGCTATGGCCCATGGATCCCTGATTGCCATAGTGCCGTGGTCACATCCCCAGATCAGTGCTGCTGTGGTACAACTGCGGTGATCTTGCCTTGTGCATACTGCCTACAACATGCAACTAACCTGCAGGAGAACCAAGGCCGGTTGGGTCGCTGTGACATGGTGACCAACCACCTCCGGGTGGCGTGGTCCTCGCGTTTGCCGTACAACTGCCAGGCGGCTGCGCTGGACTTCTACACACGCGCCCTGGGCACGCCCGACTACAGCTACGTTACCGTGCTGCGACAACCCGTGGACAGGTGGGGTGGGGGTGGGGGTGGAGATGGGTGTGGGTGTGGGGGTGGGGGTGGGTGTGGGTGTGGGTGTGGGTGTGGGTGTGGGTGTGGGGGTGGGTGTAACCGCAAAGCGGCAAAGGGGAATCGGAAACAGTCGGCCTGCATAGAGCGAGGTTAGCGGCGGCAACGGAAAGCGGGAAACAACTTAATACTTACCACCTGATACGTACCGGGTGGGGGTGGGGTGGGGGGGGCGTGGGGGGTCCAGCGGAGGGTGCTGGTCCAAGGTGCTGGGACCGTGCAGACCCTGGTGGTGTGGGGGCGGTGGGGCGCAGGGAGCCTGGCGGGGCGGAGGGGGGCAGGGGAGCCTGGTGGGGCGCAGGGGAGTCTGGTGGGGCGGTTGCCTTGGGGCCTTGCGTTGGTACCTGAAACGCTAGCTGCAGCCGATGGCGGCACGCTGCGGGTCGTGCTAGCTTGCTTGATTGGGCAACAAATAAAGGGTTGGTCGCACCCCCGAGCTACGCCGTACGCCGTAAACCTGTAATGCTAAGCGATTGCTCCCCGCTGCTGCTGCGGCTTCCGCCCATCCGCCGCTGCTGCAGGTACATCTCCCATTTCTACTACTTTACGGAACCCGACGCGCGGATGAACGGGGTGAACATTACGCTTAAGGCAGGTGCCTGTTGGGTGCCTGCTGCCGCCGCCGCACACAGGCCACTCCCCTACCATGCCAGCCAGTAGCTGCGTGCCAAGGATATCGCCTCATTGCTTGCTCGTCATCTGCCTCATGATCCGTGTGCACTATCCCTACACTGCGTTCTACTGCTGCACACATGGGGCACGTGCTCCGTATGTGGCGTAAAACCGACCGTCAGCGTAACAGCCCGGCACATAAGGCAGACTGCCCCTAGCCTTAGCTAGCAGGCGTGTGGGACCTCCGTCGTGGCTGGGGGCTGCGCATGGTACGTTTGGACCTGGTTTGACACTTGCACGCACGGAGCGCCCTTGCGTTTGCGCTCGTCAACATGACAGACCACGGTTGAAGCCCGCAGGTAGGTATTCCTGCTGTCTACATGCGGAACCGTTGTAGGTTTGTAGCTAGCTGCTGGCTGTACCATTATGACGTGATACATAAATGGTGTTTTATGATAGCTTAACACCCACGTGGTGTTACCTAGGCACAGAAGCCAACACGCACAGGGGCTACACCTCCGCTGCACCTCCACATTGCTACGTACAGTGGGTACGCACGAAAGAAGCTGCACGGGGCTGCTGCCTGCTGCCTGCCCCGCAGGAGCATGTGGAAAGCGGCCAGGGCGGCAACGCTATGGCGGCGGAGTTCTCCATTGCCTCGCTGACGGATGCCATGGACTTCGTGGCCTCGGAGCAGCTGTCCGATGGTGGGCTGCGTCCTGCGTGCGTGCGTCTGTCGCGTCGGGGCAAGCGAAGGGCACTACTCACGAGGCCCTTGTCAACTTTCCTGGTGCGATCCATGCGTGCGATCCATGTTACCGTGCGTCCGACCCGTTGCTCCCTTGCAGTACGCCATCGGCCTGAACCTCTTCCCCGTGCCCCTCCCCCAAGGCTTGTTCATCCCGATTGAGCTGCTGGACTACGGGCTGGCCCTGCTGTCAACCCACTGCGGCTGGAGCACTGCCCACATGCTGTACCTGCCCGCCAACAGGAACACGGTGCGTGGCTGGGCGGGCGGGTGCGTGCGTGTGCGCTTGCGAGCAGGTGGATACGCTTTCCCCCTTATTCGCAGGGTAACAGCAGCTGTTTAGTTCCAATCAAAACGGTTCGTGGGTATCCCTGCCTCCACCCGCAGGGCTCCTCCAAGCGCTACGACGGCCTGCAGATGCTTCCGCGTGCCCCGCTGTCGGAGCTGGCCGCAACCGACCCCAGCCTGCTGTCCGCCATTCAGCAGCTCAACACACTGGACGCACTGCTGTACTCGGCGGCACTGGCGGCATTCATGGCCAGGTGCGTGCGGGACTGGAGAGGGGTCCGGGGGATGAGGCAGGCAGGGGTGGGGGCGGACGGGAACTTACCAGTGAGCCTGGGGGTTGACGGTCTGGATGGGTGACGGTCGGGGGAGGGAAGCAAAATATTGGCTGGCGGTGCAGGTGCCGATGCGCGCTGGTGGCGGGCAGGTAGGGGCATGCGGTCATATGGCCAGAAAAAAGCCCAGATCCAGCTAACCCCAGACCCATGGCACACAGGCGTGCCCTACCGTGTCGACACGAAAGGCCTACGCATACGCCTGCAGGCCCATTGCGCGCAGCGTGACTGCCACGTGCCGCATCACAGCGTCGTACGCACAGCTCAGGCAACAGTTACAGGGCTGTCCGGTGTGCGCTCACTGCACCGTGCAGGCTGTCTCCCGGCAGTGCGGCTGCGGGGTCTGGCGTGTTGCAGCGGGCGGTGAAGCTGACGGCGGCCAGAACGATGCTGAAGGCGCAGTGCAGGAGGAGCTGGGACGCGGCAGCACGCCGGCGGGCCAAGCAAGGAGGCCGAAGTGAGGGCCACGATGAGCAGCTGGCAGCCCTGTGCGACTGGTACGTAGGCAAAAGTACGAACATCACCGACCCGGGAGTCATCCAGATGGCGGAAGAGTACGGCAGAACGTTTGACGACCCGACGCTTTCATTCTACCACATGCTTGCTGGGGTACGGCTTGGGGGCACGAAGACGGGGCCAGCAGGAGGTGCACCTGCCACGAATCCTGCTGAGCTGCAGGCGGCCGTGTCCCGCTGGGTGGAGCACCACGCCAGGGCGGGCTTCGACCACCTGGTGCTGTGTGTGGATGGGCTGGACGGGCGGCGCGTGAAGGCAGTACGGCGCGCGGCGCATGCCGTACTGGCGGGCGGGGGCGGTGGGAAGGCCGGTGGTACGGCACACGCCCACCAAGGATACGTAGGTACGACCTACGGCGTGGTCCGATGCGGGGATACAGACTTAGACGCTGCAGCGGCAGGGCCGCCCAAGGACCCAGCTGCAGCGATGACGTCTCCTCTGTTGGACCGTACCGGCGGTGGCGGCGCCATCGCCGGCGCCTCGGTCTTTACCCGGCTGACGTTCCATGCACGCTGGTCAGCCTTGCTGCCGGACGTACAACATTACGTAAGCGCCATCCGCGGTACGGCTCGCTCCGTGGTGCTTTCCCTGGAGGCGGCGCACCCCGACATGGGCGTGCTGTGCCTGCCCGTAGTGCCGTGGGGGGAGGTGTGCAGGCCCAGCAGCAGCCCTGGCCGCAACTGCACCGCCCTGCCACGTGCCGTGCGTGCCGCCGATTGCGTGCGGCTGGCCGCCATGCCCATCCTGGGGTACGGCAAGCTGTACACGTCGGGCGGCGAGGAGCTGCTCGGTATGGACGCGTACGGCGGTGGGGACAGCGGCAACAGGGACAGGCCGCAGCGTGCTAGGAGGGCCCTGCTGAAGGACCGAAGCCACAGGGTCGATGAAAAGGACGGGGGCCGGGATGCAGCAGGAGGAGGGGAGGACCCGGGGGCTGGAGGGAACTCGCCTGCGTCAGGGGAGCAGGCGGTCCTGAGGCAGCAGCATCGGCTGCAGGTACTACAGCTGCCCACGCGGGCAGAGGCGGAGGGCGCGGGTGTGTCTGTGGAGGCGTGTGCGGCTCGCACGCTGATGCTTGCACACTGATCGGTGTGGTGTATCGTACTTGCGAGCGTGCTGGAATGCGGCAGACGGTCCAGCGGGTGAGGCTCGCACCGTTCGCATGCATTGCCAGCCTAGTGTTGCTGTTTTGAGTTCTCGTCGGGTGCATGGTCGGCAGGAGAGGTTCGGAAGCGTGCATCATGCGCCTCCAGTTGGCCCGGTGCAACATGGGGCACACCAAGATGCCAAGTCTGGCGTAGCCGTCCCACCGTAACCTGATTTTGCTGTGGTCTTCAGTGGTGGAGATGGACCAGGATGGACGGTAGCTGACGGTAGCGGAACGGCTTCAACTGAGGGTCACCCAAGCAGGTGTGGCGTGCCAGCGCATGCTTATCCTTCCCCTTCCCCCGACGTAGCTCTGACCAACTGAGCAGGTAGGCGGACACCTGCAGTAGTTCGCAGTACTGTGGAGAAGGACAGATATGCCTTTTACGGTGTGACGGCAGCTGCGCAGCTCTGTTCGCTCCTGGTTCGTGCTTGACGAAGAATGGCGTGACATACAGCGTATCCTCGACTAGGTGCGTGCGAGACGCGGGGGTAGTGGCGGCGAACCCTCGGCCTCCCACCCTCGGCACCAAGTCGTGCACCCCTCGTCCCCAGGTTCTGGATTTCCGTCCCAGTAGCTCTCCGGACGTGCCCCTTTTGGGGTCTGTAAGTGTTATTTGAACACAAACCGCAACTGCACCAGTCACGTATCTGTAGTTCTGTACCGTAACTGCGCATGGTGGGCAGTCCTTGACAGCCTCGAGGGTGGGCGACTGTGGGTGGCGGAGGCCGGGGCCAAGAGCCCCTCCAGGCAAGCAGGGAGAGAGAGTGTTCAAGTTTGTAAGCGCAAAGTATTTCCTATCACAGAAGCACGGGACGCTGCGTGGCTGCTCCCTGTCGCACCGCCTTCCAGCCTCCCTGCTGCTCTGCTCCCGCCCCTGCTCCAGCCAGGCTTCGGCTACCAAGGCGCACGCCTGAATGCCCTGCCGTGTACATCTGCCTGCCCTCTTTGCAACATAACTTGGTTGCCCTGGCAGCCTAAAGGGCATTCCGTCATGATCTTATGCACCAGAGTGTAAGTTGATGCACACAGGCTCTGCGCGTGGCCTTCCGTTGCGCATGACGGCCATGGTCTCCCCTGCCACCTTCGTCAACGGCAACTGCCAACCGCTGCAGACGACGTCCCACTCCATACCCTTAAAGAATGCAGGCGTGCACAGCGAACTTATGGCATGACTCCCTTAAATGTTAGCCCCCTCATCTTCATGTAGCGATCATGACCCACCCCAGCTGTGCTATGTAGCTTTGCACGAAGCGATTGTGCTGGTCCTATGATAACTACTACCTAGTTTACAGCGCGGGGAGGGGAAACTCGCTCCGTGTCAAACAAGTGGGAAAAATGGCCAGCGGTGTCCAGCTTGATGACCCGCAAAAATATGCTGAAAACCTTAGGAAACAGCTGATGTCAGACCTTTTTGAAGGGGATGACTTTGAGACTGACGTTACGCCACTCGCCGAGGGTGCAACACTCGCAGACTTCCTGGGCGAGGGAGGAGTGCTCAGCCTGCAGGACGTTGACAAGGACCTAGAGGAGTTCCAGGACCACGACATCATCAAGGGTATCCTAGAGCAGGGCAGGGTGGTGAAGGAGTATGCGCGTGAAATCGATGACAAGCTGCGCACGGTGGAGCTAGAGAGCATCCAGGATTACATCCAGGAAAGCGACAACATGGTGGCGCTACACGACCAGGTGATGGGGGCTAACGGGGGAGAGGAGGCTCATAGCAACATCGCATGGTTTGGAGCCCTGGGAGGTTCGGGGGTTGTGCGGACTGTGGGGTGCAGTGTGGGGGCTCGCATCCACTCTGCAGGGATGACAGCGCACTGGCGGTACTTATCACTTTGTGGTGCTACCGTTCTACAACGTCAGGGCTTTGGTACTAGACTGGTACAAATACCGCTTTGTGGTGTGGTTTGGGAACACAGGCTGCTTTACCTTCAGCCAGGGAAGGAGTACAGCAGCGCGTGCTTGCAGAGCTGATGGGGTTGGAGGTGCCAGGGATGCGGCCCCACTCCCACAGCCAGCGTCTAGCACCATGGGGGGATGGGTGGCCCTGGCACACACCGGGTGTCCATACGGCTCCCGGTGTGGCTTTCAAGCCCCATCCACCCAACACTCGGGTCCTTGCTGCTGCTGCTGCTGCTGCTCCTGCTGCAGATCAAGACGTGCGACACCATCCTGAGCGGCATGGAACAGATGCTGGCCAAGTTCCAGTCGGAACTGGGCAAGGTGCGGAGGGTATGCCCGGATGCTCTCGAGCCGCTAGCGGGCGGATGAGCCTTGAGGGGCGGGACGCCAGCGCGGGCCAGTGGTCCTGCATTGGTGCGGGCTGGCCACGTGCCTGGAGTCACGGGGGGGCCGTGACCTCACGAGGCCTGGCTGCAGGGTGCAGGCACGTGCCGCGGACCAGTGCACGCACTGGTGGTTGGGGTTGGCCCTTGTCAACGGGGTCTGCACGGCCGTGTAACGCGCGGCTACCATCCGTGGCGGTGTGGGGCTGGGGCCTGCATCAGAGCTGGCCCAGCTGTGCTGCCGGCGCATGGATCCTCTGCTTGCGCGCACGTTCGGGTCATGCAACATGGCTCGGACGGCTGGGGTACGGCACGTGGGCTAGGCCTTGCCATTACGAAGGGGACAAGCTTGCTCAGGGGGCACAGTAACTTACTTGGGGCCAGAGACAGATGCGCACTTCTGCCTTGCACAGCCTGCCGCTTGTACTGCGCGCGGCAGTGGCCTACGGCTACCTGCTGCTTCCCCACCGCCCCGAACGGTTCCCATGCACACCCCTGGCTCCAAATCGAACCCGCGTCGCCCTTCCCCTGCACCACCGCAACGTGCCCTTTTTCATTACACACTTCCCATTCCTGTCTGCTGGCTACCTCAGAAAGCTTATCCATCACGTCCCTCCCGATCCCTCCGCCCCTGCCCGTGTGTCGGCAAGCCGAAGGCGCCGCACCCTCGCCTTACCCATGCGTCTGTTCATCCACAGTACAGTAGATTACCACGCCGCCCGCCAGCGCTCCTTGTACCACAGTGTCTGCTTGCATGCTGGGGCCCTCCCTGCAGGTGGGCGAGGAGATCCGGCAGCTGCAGGTGCAGTCGCAGTCCATGGGCACCAAGCTCAAAAACAGGCGGGCGGCGGAGTCGCAGCTGGGCTCCTTCATCGAGCAGCTCACCATCAGCGACGAGCTGGTGGCGGCCATACTGGAGGGGGAGGTGGGTTTGCGGTGTGTTGGGGAGGTGGGTTAGCTGTGTGGTTGATTGTGCTTTCCTGGACGGGACCGGCAGAGTACCTGAACCAGAAAGCCAGTCCGTGTGCAGACTGGCAACGTGACTAAACCTCTTTGTATTCAACATGGTGGCTTAATTTTCGTTCATGGTGGACGTGTCGTGCAGGTGAACGAGGAGTTCCTGGAGCACCTTCTGGCGCTGGACCGCAAGCTGCGCTTCCTGCGGGAGGACCCCGTGGCGCGCAGCAGCCTGGCGCAGAGGGACATCGAGGGCGCGCTGGAGAAGCTGAGGATAAAGGCGGTCACTAAGGTGGGGGAAGAACTGTGCGCCTGTGCGCCGCCTGAGGTGTAAGACGAGAGGATGAGCTGACTAGGGTATAAAAAGAGAATGGTGGCAGTGGGTGGGGCTGGGGCTGGGGGTGGGGCTGCCGGCACACACGTGGCAGGGTCCGCGCTGCTCCCTCCCTGGCTGAGGTCGGTACGAACAGAGCTTCATCGCGACCGTCTTCGCCCCCTCCTTTCCCCCGCGACTTCCGCTAGCTTATTCTGGCCAAGGTGTACACACATTTGCACGATGCGAGTGGGTGCATGCATTCCTTAAATGCCTCGTCGCAAATATTTCTTCCCCAGGTCCGCGACTTCATGCTGGCCAAGGTGTACACGCTGAAGCGGCCCAAGACCAACGTGCAGATCATCCAGCAGTCGGTGCTGCTCAAGTACAAGTACTACATGCGCTTCCTGCGACTGCACGGCACGGACGTGTACATGGAGGTGAGGGAGGGGGTCGAGGGGGAAGGGAAGGGGAACCGAACCCGACTGCGCACATCCTGCTGCCTGCGTAGGACTGGGCGCGACAGCGTTTCTGGCTGTGCACGGGCCCCAACAGCGAGTGCAGTAGACTCGCATCAAGCCTGTGGGCGCGCTGGCTTACGCGCCCGTACTGTACATGTTCCTCTACCACGGCAGCACGCACACTACATTAACGTTCCTTTTCTCGTGCACACTGACGACCCAACGACCGACGCCTTGTCGCCCCCCACCCCACAGATCCGCAACAAGTACGGGGGCGTGCTGTCCCGCAGCCTAGCTCCAGCGCACGCATGCCTCAGCTGCACCTCTAATTTCCTCTGTTCCCCCATGACGTCGATTTGCCATTAGTGCGTAGTTCAGCCGAGTGCTGTTCTTCTTTCCCCCTCTCTCCAGATCCGCAACGAGTACGTTGGCGTGCTGTCTCGCATCCTGTCTTCCCACTTCAAGACCTACCTGGGCGCCATGGACAAGATGCACGCGGCGGTGGCGGGACAGCAGGACGTGCTGGGGGCGCCCGAGGGGGGCGGCGCGGCGGCGGGGCTGTCGTCGCTGTTCGCAAAGAGCGCGGCGCGGCCGACCACGGTGAGGGCAGGCGCAGCGCAGCGAAGTAACTGAACCACAGTAAGGGGTAACCGCCGGTTGACAAAGCCACTGCACCACGGTGAGGGGACGAGGAGGTGGAGCAGCAGGGAAGGGGGCACGTGTGCATGGCGAGGAAACGGTGTAAGGCGTGTACGGGGGGAGAGGCGGGAGGGGAGGGGTGGGTCGGAGGGCTCCTGAGGGCTGGGACACGTGGCCAGGGGGATGTCGTACAGCGAGGTTATTGGTGTCGGTGGCGTACTGTATGCTGCACCAACGCCTGTTCTGCATGCCCGCCGGGAAGCGCCCAAGGCGCACCAGGAACAAGCAACGCACCCTGTGTTACTTTTGTTGTTGTCGTTTGTCCCGCCCAGGAGGCCACGTTCTCTCTGGGCGACCGCATCTCGGTGCTGGACCAGCTGGACAAGCCCGCCATCATCCCGCACATGGCAGAGTACGAGGGGCGCAAGTTCCCGTACGAGGTGCGGGAGGGGCAGGGGGGACAGAGGGAAGAGGAGGGACAGGGGTGCTGAGGCGTGGGGGAGGCGGGGCAGGGGCGGGGCAGGACGGGTCAGGGAAGGACGGGGGATGGGGGAAGGGTGGCAGGGAAGCGGGAAGGGGGTGGCACGACCAGCGCTGGAGACCTGGTGCGCCCCGTTGTGCAGTGGTGAGGGGTGGGGAACCGCAGAGGTGTGGGTGGGGGGCTGGCATGGGGCCGTGGCGTGCCGGAAACCCCAGTCGGCCACGGCAGCACTTCCGGGGAGGGGAAGCAGGGCGGGGTGCCGACCAGCAGGTGCCAAAAACCACGAGGCTGAGAGGGACATGGGGCGGGTGCTCACTCGTGTGCCCTGCCTCATCTGTCCTGCCTGACACACATTTGTAACGCGACGTGCACAAGCTCACGCTCCAACCACCCCAGCGTTCCTTGTTGTCTCCCACACCACCAATTTAACGACTCCGCAATTGCGCAACCCTCCGTTATTCC
Organism: Chlamydomonas sp. KOR1; assembly: GCA_036984285.1. NCBI lineage: Eukaryota > Viridiplantae > Chlorophyta > Chlorophyceae > Chlamydomonadales > Chlamydomonadaceae > Chlamydomonas > Chlamydomonas sp. KOR1. Next base: position 232,198 of record BQMZ01000004.1, on the reverse strand, counting down.
TCTGAATTCCGCCAGGTCATCTTCCGCAACGTGCACAAGCTGCTGCTGGACACGGCCACGTCCGAGTACCTGTTCTGCTGCGACTTCTTCGACGAGGACGAGGGGCTGCCGGTATTCAGGGACCTGTTCGCGCCCATCGTAGGCGTGGTGGAGTCAGACCTGGCGCACAACCTGCAGGTACGCGTTGATACATTATAATTCATCTAGAACGTGTTGTAACATGCGGCATTGTAGGGGTACGTGCGTTAAGCCTGATACCGAGATTCAGTGAGCGCCCGTCAGGGCTGTGGCTGGTCGGGACCAGGCGCACAGGTGTGGTCATGTCGGGATGGGGTGGTGGGGGTGCGCAAACCGCGCAGGTGGTCTTCAACTGGGGCAGTGCCTCGGGGCACGAGGGTTGGGGCACCGGCGCTCACCGACATACCAGCGCTGTCCCGCGCGCCGCAGCTGCACGTGCGGCCAAGGACCCATTTTAACACTAAGGGGATTGGATACCTGGAATCACGGTCTCGTACGTACGGCGAGCGCCATGCCCCTCTTCTCCTGTTGCGCCGTTAGCCCACACCACCACGCTGGTCGTTCCCTCCGTCTCCCCTCCGACAGGAGATCGGCGACCTGATCTGCATCCTGCTCATGATCCGCATCAACCATGACCACCGCAAGCTCATGCTGCGCCGCCGCGTGCCCTCCCTGGACGACTACCTGGACCGCGTGCACCTGTTGCTGTGGCCCAGGTTCAAGGTGCGTGTGGGTTAGCTATGAGTGCGTAATAGGATCACTGGGATGTACAAAACGAGGAACAGGGCAGTTGGCAAAGTATGACAGCAAGGACGGTCACTGGCTGTGGAGTGCGTGTCTTATGGACGAGGAGGGGTCATTCTGTAGCGGACCGGTGGCTCTAGCCAAGTCTTTGACTGGGGCTTTCCAACCTCCTCTGTATGGGGTGGGGCGCTGGCCGCTGACTGCGTGCCGTAGCTCTGTAGCTCGTGAAAGTGTTCCTCAGCGGCCGGACGTGTCTGCTCTGGTCGATGCACCCCTCTGATGACACTCCACACCCCGGGCTAAGCCTACAGCCGCCCCTCGCCCCCTCACTGCAGCTGCTGGTCAATGCCCAGCTGCACTTCACCTGGCCCTGGCTCCTTGCCTTTGCTAACCCACACAGTGCATGCTAACCCACGCCCTGCTCCTGTCTCCACCCAGCTGCTGTTCGACGGTCAGCTGCAATCCATCCGGCCCGGCTCCGAACGGCCGCTGTTCACGGACGGCGGCGGAGCCGCAGGGTCCGTGGGGCCGCACTTCGTGACGCGCAGGTGGGGACCGGGTGCGCGGGTGGGGACGGGTAGGTGAGCAGTCCTTGTAGATGTGTGGGCTAGAGCCAGTGTTTGCGCCTGCTTAGGAAGCACTACGCGGTGTGGATGCCGGTGCGCGGTGTTGCCACGTGCTTGCGACCATGCCTCTGTTTTATGTACCAGTCTAAGACCAAGGCCTGGTCATGTTCTTCTCCTGGCCTGGCCCCTGGCAGGTACGCGGCGCTGGCGTCCAGCGTGCTGGTGCTGATGGCGGGGTACGACCAGGGCGACCCGGGTGAGTGGGGAGACGGGGGTGGAGGGCATCGGGGGTGGAGAGGGTCGCAAAGGGGACCATGCACCAGCATGTGGTGCATGCGAGGGCCGGGGCGGCGGCCAGGGGGGCCCAGGAGGGTGGGGTGAGAGGGTGCAGGGTGAACGCGGAGCAGCGACATACCTGGACAGGATACCTGGAAAGGATAAAAATCGAGGGGCTTGATATGGTTCTCCAGGTTCAGTGAATGCCTAGGGTGGCGACCAGGGGGACCGGGTTGTTGGAGCGGGGTCAATGGCATGTGCATTGGAGGCGGACCGGACACGTCTAGGGACCCCGGATGAGGGGGCAGGAGGCAGCTACGGGGTTCGTGAGCGGGCGAGGGCCGAGGAGGGCGAGAAGTTCCTGTAGGCGGAGCCTGTGGGCAGCCCGTCCCTGTCTGCGTGACTCTCTACGAGGACTTTCTGGTTGCAGAGCCATCCGCTTCACCTCGCCCTCTTCACCTGTCCTGTTGTCGGTGTCCCCCCTGTGCAGGCATCTTCAAGGCGCAGTCGTTCGTGGACATGATGGAGCGGCTGTGGCAGGCCATGCACGACCTGCTGCTGCGCATGAGCAACCTGTTCAGGGACAGGCGGACGGGTGAGGGGGGCGGGCAGCGGCGGGGGAGGAGGGCAGGCACGGGCAGGGACGGGCAAGGGAAGCGGGGCAGGCACGGGCGGGGGAAAGGGGGCAGGCACAGACAGACGAAGTCTGTAGGTCACCGGACGTCGATGATGTGGCGCAATACCCCACCCAACCCGTTAGAACACCGCCTCGGAAGAGAAGTCGACGCCGCTCCGGTGCCGTATGTTGGTGTAGTTGGTTTTCTGTAGGGGCCGGCAAACTAGTCCTGGCGTGCTCCCCTGGGGTGCCGTGTGCGTGACAGTGTCAACCCAGTGCCTGTCACCTGTGGCAGTGCATCGCTCCGCACGAGCTGCCGCGTTGCTCTACCGCACGCTCAGCATCCGCCTCCGTCCATGTCGGCCCGCCCCGCAGGCATCATCTTCCTCATCGTGCAGTACAGCCACATACACAACACACTCAAGGCGGCAGCAGCAGCGGCGCCGCCGGGCGTGCAGCCGCCAGCAGCGGCGGCGGGCGCAGCCCCGGGGGCGGCAGGGGCAGGGGCGGCGCCTGGCGGGGGGCCGGCGGCGCCAGGGGCGGCGGCAGGCGCCCCAGGCGCGCCTGGTGCGACGCCGGCTGCTGCTGCTCCTGGCGCTGCGGCCAGCGCGGGCATCGGGCGCACGGGGCTAACAAACCTCAAGGAGTGCGATGTGAGTGGCGGCATGCTGGTAGCATGCAGGACAGCCCCCGCCGCCTGCCGCACACCTTCCATGTGCGCCACACCGAGACCCCTGCTTGGTGGCCCCTGGCACCTGCGTTCCTGAGCCCTAACGGCCAATTAGCTGCACGCCCTACATGTACTTCGACCACTAGATGGGCGCTCAACTCATCCCCGCCGACAGCTAACCCACACACCCCACTAATACACGTGCCCACAGGACCAGCTGGCCTCCTGCACCGGCCTGTACGTGGACGACCAGCTAGGCTCCCACTTCCGTGACCTGGTGGACTGGGTGCGCAAGGCGGAGCAGGCGGCCAAGCGCAGCGGCGCGGCGGAGGGGCAGCCCATCCCGGGGTACGCGCCGCAGCAGGCGGCGCCCATACTGCGGGACTTCGCCGCACGGTGAGGAGCGGGAAGGGGGCACGGTCAGGGGCGGAGATGAGGGAGACGCCCAAGGGGCGCGACCGGAAGTGTGTTGTTGGGACTCTGCGAAACCGTTGGCGACGCGCACCGAAACCTTCGTTAATTGGGTTTGTGCGGCTGTCTTCTGGCCATTCAGCGCGCATGGTCTGTCCTTTCTCGGCGCAGCGAACCACATTGCCGTGCGGCAAGATCACAAAAGCAAGGTGGACGCCCAAACACCACTCATCCTGCTGTACGCTTGCTCTGGCTGGCATGCAGGTGGCAGTCCTCCATCGAGGCCATGCACCGGGAGGTGGCGGCGCAGTTCGTGGACGTGGCGTGCGGGCGGGACGTGCTGCAGGCGTCCATGACCAGCCTGCTCAAGTACTACACGCGGTGAGCACGGAGGAAGAGCGGGGTGCAGCATGGGCCAGGGGGGAATGGGGTTGGAGGCACAATGGCGTGGCATGGGGTGGAATATGGTGTAGGATGTGGTGCAGTGGTGGGGTGGGGTGGGGTGTGTGAGCAACGGAGGTGGACTGGTGCGGGGGGAAGGGATGGAGGGCTGTTCTGCTCGCTGCCTGCAGGCCACCATGGCCAGCTTGCTAAATGCTACACGCGGTCAACACGGAAAAATATCCGTGGTCGAGTTTGGGGGACACCCCGCGTGTTCCGGCCTGGGGGTGGACCGGTGGCGGACGCGGCATTCTGCCCCACCCAAGGTTCATGGGCCTGCTTGCCCATCAGGGCCAAGCGCAACGCTGCACCTGATTTCCCCCCTGCTGCTCCCCCTTCTCCCGAGCACTATGTATCCTTCTTAAGGAAAACATCATCCCACCAAGCTCATTATGCTTCTGTTAATCCCCACACGCAGCACCACACTACACCACACTTACCGGTACTCTTGCACTGCTCCCTGCCCCTCCTGCCCCCCTTCCCCTTTCCCCCAGCTTCCTGGAGCTGCTCAAGCGCCAGGGCCCCGACGGCCTGACCCTGGTGCGGGAGGCGGTCAACGTGCCGTCCATCATGTACGAGATCAAGCGCATCACAAAGAGCTGATCAGGGAGCAAAGCAAGGGGCTGAGGGCAGCTGCTGCGCCATGCAAGGATAGGTGCAGCTGCAGCAGTGCACTAGGTGCATCAGCAAGAGCTGAGGCAGCGGACCCTCAGCAGGATAGGCGTCGGAGGTCTGTAGGCAGCTGCTGCCGCTGCGGCGGCGGCAGCTGCATGGGTGGCTGGCTCGCGCGGAGGCCGGCAGTCACCAACTAGGGAGCCAGTGCGTGTGGTGACTGGTCTGGCGGGGTGACGGATGGGACAGATTCGAGGGCGGGGCCGGACGGACGAAAGCGCTGGTTGGTGGGTTGTGGGGTGAGGGGTGGCATGCTGCAATGGTAGGCTGGCGCAACGGGTTTGTGCAAGCTGTGTGGCTCGACGGCAAGTGGGGGCTGTGTCTTGATTGTGTGCATCTCGGGGAGGAAGGCCGCATGGCGGAATGAGAGGGCCGAGGGAGCAAGGCGTGGGCTGGACAGGGGTGCGCCGGTGAGGTGGCGCTGTGGAGTGGTAGGGCTTCAGAGACACAGCGAATGCGCGTGCGGTGAGAGGAAGGGTCCTGATGGCACGAGGCGGGGTCCAGGGAAGTGGAGGGTGCGGGCCGCGTACGGCGTGTTGGTACTGATACTGCCAACGGCGTGTTGATGATTCCTCCGCCCCTCATGGCTTGCGAGCAGTCGGCATAGTTCGTGGGCGGCGGCCCGGGAAGTGAGGTGGCGCAGGGTGGCACAAGCTCAGTAAGGGACTACGGGTACGGCGGTACGCGCGTACGCCGTTGTGTCGAACTATCCCTGTCGGGATAAGGTATGCTCTCACTCCTTGACTGCACGGTGGTGTGCGGGGGTTGGGGCGTGGGGTACCGATAAGCGATAACCCATGAGGCACGTGACGTCACCTGATACCGCCAATTACTGCAGAGGGTAGACTGCAAATGGCAATTCAGCGTCATATCGTTTAGCTCTAGGTGCTGGAGGCGTGGAGGGGGCTTCGTGAATGGCAAATGTCTTTCGCACCTCCCACGTGCACGGCTGTACGGCGCAGTGCGGTGCGGCAGGCTAGCAGCTGCAGCAGCTTCCAGCTTGCCGTGCGAGGAAATTCCACCATGTGCCACCTGATACCTTGCCGGATACAGCAATTACAGCATGTGTTGCGTGTGCACGGGAAAGGCGAAAGTTTGGCTTTTGGGGGTAAGGCCTGGACGGCGTGTGAAGTCCAACAGAACATCCTCCGGGGAGCGGGGACATCCCTTGTGTCGGCGTCAGACGGACGGATTTCATCGCCTAGTGTACAGCGCTTTTTACGCTTTCAGGCATGGCAACGTATATTCTCTTACAGCTATCCATTGTCTTTGGGCCCCAGCCGACGAAACTACCTTGCCTTTGAGCAGACCCTTTGATGAAGCCCTCCTGGGTAGCTGGTCCGCGTCGCCTAAATTCTTACAACTTACATCGCAAAGGAAGTTGTGCAGCTACCCGGCTTGTTCTGCAGCGTGATGAGCGCTCTGCCCGACAACCCGCAGACGCCGATGCGCACGTGGTACCAGAGACCCTCCTCATACATGTGAGCAAACAGTACAACTCCCTTATTTGAATCTACTGCCTCGCGGAGGCACAGCAGCAGCTCGCGCAATACCCACCCAGTACCCACCCGGCCCACTTCGCCCAAACAGGCCGCTGTGGAACGGGGCGCGCGTGGCCGCGGCCTCTTCTATCAGCCCAACTACTCGTCAGGCTCTTCGGGACGCACAAGGGAAGACGCTTATACCGCCGGGAGCTTCTGGGGACCGCATGTGGCAAGCGGTGTAGGAGGGGCAGCTGGTGTCCCTCCGGAAGCTGACCGGGCGCTGGTCCGCGTGCCCCTCGCCACGGGCCTGACCCTGGTCACGGATGGAGGGCCCGTGGAGCTGCAGCAGGAGCTGTTAGACGAGTGGCAGGTGGGCGGGGATACGGTGCCGAGGGACACGGGGTAAGGTGATGGAGTTGCAGGAGGTACGGGGCGATACCCGCCTGGTGGGCGGCGGCCGCAGGTTAGCTGAGGCTGTCGGAACCAAGCGCTCTTCTTCATGGAAGACAAACAGTACTGAAGGCACGCGGCGCGCAGACAGCCCCCCTGCAGAGTGCTCCACCACATCGTACAGCTAGTAAAACAGGTCGGTGCAGCAACGGAACCCGGCCGTACTGGTACCTTGCTACCCCCAGGCCCAGCACGGCGTGGTGCTGCCTCCTGCCGTACGGGGGCTGGTGCTGGACACCGCCCGCCAGCCCGCCATCAGGTGGGTCGGGTGGTGGGTGGGCTTGACCATACAGCTTTTTAAACCCGCTGCCGGGGGCTGCACCGCATGGCCCATGCACGGTGCTGTGGCACGCCGTACACCGCCGCCGCCGTACACCACCGCCGTACACCAGTACCGCAGCCACCTGGAGGGGGGGACCGGGGACGTAAGGGCCTCGGGAGTCGGGGCTGGACCGTGCAGGGGCCCAGGAACCCAGGCCACATGTGCGTGACATGGCATTGGCAATGGGCATCGGCAAGCGGTAATGCGCTGCCACAGCTTCTCTCACCGGGAACACGCTATAGCAAGCGTTGAGCCGTACAGCCGCAGCACGCACCACCCCCCGACCCCTGGCCCCGGTCGTGCTTACGAATACCACATGGACCGTTGCCTTCACCTGGGTCACGCAGTCACCCCACGCACCTGCATCCCAGCCCCATGCTGCTCGCCAGCCGCCCGCCCCGTGCCCGCCACCCCTCCACATCACCACCCTGCAGGATGGCCGCCTGGCTCATGTGGTCCGTACGGCACTGCCCAGCACTAGCGTCGTACGCCCGCCACGTGATGCCGCCCAACAGCGCGCCCGCCTCTTGTCTGCGACTGGCGGGCGGTGACGTTGCGCTGCTGCCGCTCGAAGTACGCGTGGAGCTGGAGCGGCTGAGGGGCCAGGTGGGGTACGCGTAAAGCGCGAGGAACCCGTGTAAGGCGTCAGGGAAACATGGGAGCGCTGGTGCCTGCGCGAGAAGAGCAAGTAGGTTGACGAACGACAGCAGACACCAGCAATATTTACCCATATTCCCAGTAAAGCTGTGCTGGCTGCGGGCCGAAGGGCCGCGCGGGCTGAAAGGCGGGCTGCGAAACACGACCCAACCCAAATCAGCCCGCTGCAACTGAGGCTGTGAGCTGAGGCTGAGCTAGCAGCTGAATGCGACCTCGTGCCTATGGTCCCGCAATGGCGCAAACCAGCACACAACCCAGACCCCACTACGCGCCATTCCGACGTAACTGACCTGAAAGCAGAAATGGAGAGCAGAAAGCAGGAGGAGCAAACGGTCAGTGGTTAAAAGGAACAAGAAACAAAGGGCAAGACGGCAAGGCAGGGTGCAGCGGACGTGCGAAGGCATGCTGAGCTGTGTCGGGCGCGGGGATGGCTGACAGTGAGGCGTATAGGTGAGGGACGGAAGAGCGAAGGACGAAGGGTGTCAATAGTGGGCGCAGGTAGGGGATACGGGGCAGGTAAAGGGCGGGAAAGCTGAAAGGGAAGGGACAGAGCAAGGCCAGGTGGGGTGTGTGGGGCCCCTTCCTGCCGTATGCATCGGCCCTAAGCCAGCACCAAGCTCCCCTTGACTGCTGCCCGGAAAGCATGATCCAAGGGCATGTGTTGGTACGCAGACGTCAGCATGTGCTGTGTCAGCACCAGGTCAGCACCAGGTCAGCACCAGGTCAGCACCAGGTCAGCACCAGGTCAGCACCTGGTCAGCACTGCCCGTTTCTTGGTATTAGCATGATGCAGGTGCAAGCTGCTGTACTTGAATACTTGTACGAATTTTATAATCTAATTAAAACATTATTTTACCTGTCTGAACGGCGCAGGTGAAAGCTGCGTTGTTGGAGCTGCAGGCGTGTGGAGTGCTGCTGCCGGCCGCTGGCGGTGACCGGCCTGGCGGGGCGGCGAGCAATGGCGGCACGGGGCGCAGCCGGGGCGATGTGGCGCTGGCCTGGTGGGCCTTTGACATGAGTGAGTGTGGGGCCTGCGGCGAGCTGTCCAGGAGTGTACCAGTATGGGTGCGTAAGTACTAATGAGAGGTGCAATGCAGGACTGGGTGGTTTGCTGATTTAGTGCAATGTGCAGTGGGACATGGTGCGCGTGCACACACGAGTGCCACGTGTGCGTGTGACGCGTGCGCACGATGCGCGCTGTTGCTGATGACACAGAGAGTGCCATGGGGCACGGTGTGGCCTGGACCAGGGAGTACGGCACAGGCCCCAGTGGGATCCTGTGGCCGCCTTACCACTGGGTTGGTTGTTTCTGACGCATATGCCTTGTCTCGTGCACAACTTCGCGCGGCACCGACCTGATCTGATTAGTGCACGCCCTTGCCCCCACGCCCCACCTGGCCTCGGACCAACAGTCAGCTCCAGGTGCTTCGCCGCAACTTCGGAGTGGCACCCCTGCGGAGTGGCACTGCCCGCATCCGCAGCAGGAGCAGATGGTGGAGCAAGTTCGGGACACCTCGGTTTCCACCACATTACTAGCAGCAGCAGCAGCAGCAGCAGCAGCAGCGAAAATGGCAGCGGTAGCAACGGCAGCAGCGGCAGCGCCCACATGGGCAGCAGTGGCCCACGGGTCGTTCGCCTGGCGCTGTTCGTCCCGTGGGCTGACCTGACCAACCACAGCAACCCACCCAACGCCGTGTTCTCAGTCAACCTGGGGGCACCTGCAACCAACTACAACCATAACCAAAACCCTCAGGTCAATGGCCACTCCGCTGGCAGGCACTGCGGCTGCAATAACATCCATTCAGGAGGCTCGGCGGTGCGCAGCTTTGCAATCACCCCTCGGCTGAGGTTCTCGCCCCTAGGGCCCCCCGGCACGGAGATCTGCATCAGCTACGGCACGGACCTGCCCAACGCACAGCTGCTGCTCAAGTACGGCTTCTGTACGGCGGCGAACGAGAACGACCGACTGGCGCCGCCGCCGCCGCCTGACGTGGCGGCGGCGGGCGGCTGGCGGCGGCGGAGCTATGCAGGTGTGCTGTGGGGCGTGCAGGGTTCTGTCTGGAATGCGGCGCTGCATTACCTCGCGTGCAATGCCTGGTCCAGTCCTTGCACTCGGGTCGGCTCTCGGTTTCATGGGTTGCTGTACCCGCCTGAAGTATACCTGGCGCCCTGGTCTGGTGCGGTGTCGCAGCCCCTGGGACAAGGGCGCATGGAATGCTGCCCCACTGCTGACGTGCTAGTATTTAGGTACTCGCAGGGCGGAAGAGTGCCCTCCTTCCCGAAAGCCTGTTCCGGCGGTCTCACTGGGGTCACCTGCGGGAGGTACTGCCGTTCCCGCATCGTCACGTGGCCCGCCGTCGCAGCCCCCTTGGTGTTCGCCCAGGTCCCGGCATGGCACTTTGCAGCTGCGAATCTCCTGTAGGTTCGCTCGTCTCTGCCTGAAGTCCAAGCAGATTCGCTCGTCATGTCAGCCTCGTCTGCTTCCCCCGAGTACGCACCACCTGCCACCACATGTACTGAAAACTGCGCCCTACTAGCTGCACGCAATGCACACGGCGTGCTCGGCCCTGGCTTTCCTCACAGGGCTGCGGAGGACGTCACCGAGCAGCTGGCATGCCACAACAGCAGCAACGGCTGCCACCAGGGCAGCGAGCGGCTGGGCCTGGGCCCAGACTGGCACGTGTCGGTGCAGGTGCCGGGGTCGGTGCAGGTGCCGGGGCGCGCCCACGTGTACGCCGCCCTGGCCAGCATCCTGGAGCCGCCGTCCCCACCGCTCACGCCAGCGACGGAGCCAGTGATGCACTTCGCATCAGCAGCAGCAGTAGCAGCAGCAGCAGCAGGAGGCGTAAGGGGCGGGGGAGCTGTCGTTGCTCAGCCGTCGCCAGGTAAGCCGCAATCCGCTTGGCGTCCAGGTGCCGACCGTACGGCAAGTTGCGATGCACCCATGTTGCCGTACGCGCAACTGTTGCAGAGTGCACATAGCACATTACAGCTGCAACGGCAACGAACACGCCCTGCTCCATTCGTGATGCCGTACAAACGCACGCTCCCCTCTTTTGTACCTTAAGTATGCCTGTTGGTTGTAAATGGCGTATGCATCAATGTCCCGCAGGTGCGGTGCCACAGTCCGCAGCGCCAGCTGGGGGTCCCACCCCCGAGGTCACAGCTCTGGCGCTGTGGCGCTGGTGGCTCGGGGCCCAGCTGCGGGAAGCCACAGCAGTAGCAGCAGCAGCAGCGGCGGCGGCGGCGGCGGCGCCACAGGCTGAGCGGCCAGCATCTAAGCACCGCTCGGCGGCGGGCGGCCTTGCCGCCACGGCCGTGGATGCAGCCATACCGCACCTCGAATGCGGTGACGCGCAGCAGCGGCAGGAGCAGGAGCAGCCCCACGGCTGTGCAGCAGCTGGTGTGCCGGAGCTGCCGGCGAGCGCAGAGCTGCGTGGCGCTATCGCGGCGCTGTGGAGTGAGCGGGCGGCGCTGCTCGTCGCGGCAGAGCTTCTGCTGCGGGCGTATGCGGCGCGGAGGGGCCTCCCTTGGTGACCGGACACCGGGGCTCCCCTGGTGATCAATCAACGGGGCTCCCCTGGTAAGCCGGCGCGAGGCGATGCGTGGCAAGCGACGTGGCATTAATGCGGCGGTGCATGTGCTCCAGGTCCGTGGTGCTGTCCTGTGCAGCTGCGCCCTGGGCTGCGCACACCCGTCGGCAACAGCAGGCTGTGCTAGGCCGCGCCGAGCATTCGCATGGCCTGTGATGTTTCGTTGCCATGCTGGAATGCACTGCGTAACAGTGCTGGTTACACCGCAGGCCGTGGCGCTGAGGGCATGCGCCGGTGTGCGGGTGGGCTGTGAGAGTGGAGGTTGGAGCACGGGCACGGTGCTCCCCAGGTGATATCGGACAGCGAAGCAAAGTTTATGGGGGGCCACTAGCCATCATGTGGGGCTGGGGCAACGCTCGTAGGCCCCCGGAAGGCCTTTTCAAAACTATGGTATGTCGAATGTCGTACACGCGTAGGTGATGGGTGACGGGGCTCGTTCGCGCGCGGGTGATACCAGTGTGCCGGATACTGTTATCCAAATTTTGCCGGAGCAGAGGTTTGCCCTGATGCGTGCGTTCGGTCGGTGGGATTGAGGTCAGTGTTCCGATGTTCCGTGGGGGCTTCCGGATGACATGTCGAATGCGCCTGCTTTACACCAACCGATGATAATCCCCCTGGGGCCCTGGGCGCTGACGGAGGTGCCGGTGCCGGTGCACCTGCCTCCTGGGACTGCTACGAGCGGCTGTAGTAGTGTGGTGCAGTGTGGCGGCCTGCCGTGTCCATGTATCGGGGGGCAAGCCAGGCGGGCAGCTGAGGTGCTTTGGAGCTGGGGCCATGGAGCACGCAATGCGGGTCATTGGCAGGCAGCGCGCGGGTGTAGCACGTCACGTTGACGGTACCCTGCCTGATTTGTGCTGGCTCTAGGATGTATAGTTGGTGTGCTGGTGTGGCACGGGACCATATTGCAGCCGTAATGCAGGCGCGCAGGGCGCAGTGTGGCATACCAAATGTGGCGATGTATGGCTGAGCTGAGCGAGCTGTAAGAGCTCAGGTGACAATTCCGGGGTTGCAACACCCCTTCTACATCAGAGGGCAGGAGGGTGATACTGCCCCCTGGTTGGGCGCCCAGTTGGCCAATGTCTGGTCCTGGCTTTCTTTTTCAATCTCAATCTCGGTGCCCTGCCAAACCACATTAAAGGCTTGCTCTGGATGGGCACTGCTTACCCCCAACTAGGGGTTGAGGCTTCCCAGTAACCAACAATGGTTGTTGCTGCTTTGCTTTTTGCAGAGTTCTAGCTGCCCGCACATGCACCCTAATTCTCAAGGCAGAGGCAGAATGACGTCCCTGAATGCCACCCGGAAAACATCACAAGCTAGTTACGCGTCCATACCAAATTCGCCGCACCCATCACCTAGACCAGACGGATCGCAACAGGAAAGATGGGGACGGAACCGCCACACTATACATCCTGACCCAGGCGACATCCTAACCTCGTGTAGATAGCGCCGAAAGCTCCTTCAAGCGAGCCTAATAAGCGACCCGCAACCCGTACTCCGCTTGTGCATGCGATGAACACGACACACAGCTGCTATATATACGCCAGGAGTAATCACGCAACGGCCGTCAGCAACCGTCGCAGCTCAGGGCGGCTCGATGAAGGCCAATGAGGCCACCATGTACGCACCAGAGCAACTGGGGACACACCGCCGACCTACGCAACCTACATGTACGTTCACGCACGTGACTTCACATGCACTGCGCGACAAGTAACCCGAGGATTGCTCTCCTACATATACATACGGTACCGTTCCGTTCTACAACGTCACGGCTTTGGTATTAGACTGGTACATTAGACTGGTACCGTACTTGGTGGCAATGACGCTGTATATGCATCCACGCACGTCATTATGCACCGTACACCGAAATGCGCACCTTCGTTGCACTGCCACACTACCATTACCACTACCACACCCGCGTCGCTCACTCGATCATGGCCAGCAGCTCCGCATCGTCCAGGCCAAGGGGTACCACGTCGCCCACCGCGCCGCCGACCCACGGGTCGGACGCTGCGCCAAATCCAGCATCGCAGACCCATGGGTCGCATGCCGCCTGGCGGCCCACGGGTCGCAGCAGCGACAGCGCGGACGGCGACACCGACATTATCCGCCGCTCACCCTGGAGCTGTGTAGCGATGTGGCATGCAGGCTCAGCAGCAGGGTGTTGGTAGTGCTGCTGCAACTGCAGCGGATCGAGGCCGGCGGCTGGCGATGGGTCTGACACCCAGGAGGCTGAGGCCTGGTACGGCTGGTTGTACCGGCTTCCGTACATGCCGGTACGGCACAGCTGGGCAGCGTGCGAGCCGCTGCTGACGCGCCGCTTGTCGTCTCCCATGGATCGGTGAGGGCCCGCGCCGTGCTCCCTCTGCTGCCGCCGCTCCTGCTGCTGTTCGCAATGGTCGTGGTGATAGTATTGGCCTATCTTGAGCGTCGATGTGTCTGTGGTGTGGGGCCAGCCGCCTGCGACAGCGGTATCACCAGCTTGAACAACCCCCATGGGTGCGGCATCACGCCAGATGGTGTGGCTCGTTAGACTGCCACTGCGGCTGTGCGAGAGAGGCTGCCATTGCGTCTGCTGCTGGGGCGCGTGGCAAACCTGTGGCACCGCTTCCGCGCTGCTGTCGCTGCTGTGCAAGGGTCTGGTCTGCGAGCAGTGCATCTCATAGAGGATTTGGTGAGGGTGTGGCACCTCCCGCAAGTCGCCCACGCCAGTAGCCCAAGGGGTAGAGCGGTCTTGCAGCCACTGCTGCTGTCGCGGCGGCCCTTGCAGCTGGTTGTCGGGGTGCTGTGGCTCAGAGCAGCTCGCGGCCACGTTGTCAGCACGCGCACGCGCAGGCACGGCCACCGACGGCGCACAGTCGCTGGTGGGGTGGGGTGTGGGGTGTTGCGCACACCCCGGGGAGCTCAGCCGCCCGCTGGGCTGCTCCTGCTGCTCCAGCTGCAGCTGCCGCCGCCCACATCCCTCCCTGCAGGCCTCGAGCGCCGCAGGACGTGCTCCTGCGACATAGCCTGCCCACAAGGGCTGCTGCTGCTGCTGCTGCTGGGGGTGAACAGCGGGCAGCTCTGCGCTTCCTCCTCCGCCTGCTGAAGCAGCGGCTGCTGCTGCTCCAACCACGGGCGTGCCCTGCGGCTGTGCACCAGCAGGCATGGGGCTGTTGCTGCTGCTGCCGCACCCGCCAGCCGTGCCGATGCCACCCCTGCAGGCGCGGCGCTTGAGGGGCGGCTGCAGCTGCAGGGAGCTGCCGGGGGCGTGGCGATGGTGGTCCGGTGTGTAGATGGGCCGCGAGGGGCAGCAGCTGGTGGTTGTGCTGCTGGGGCCGTCACAGCACGGCGCACGGCGATCGAGGGGCGACATGAGCGGCGGTGGAGGCAAGGGCTGCTGCTGCCCAGGGCAGCCGTTGTTGCCGCGGCTGCCACAAAGCGAGTGCGCCGGCCGCGAGTCATGGCTACCACCGCCGCCACAACCAGCAGGGGCGGCGGCGTGCCGGCACTTGAAGGCTTCAGAGCCGTTTGCGGTCTGTGCAGTGCGTACCGGCGGAGGGCGCAAGGGCCAGACACGAAGTTAGCACAGTTTGGACGCACGGTGAGTCGTGCACTCGTGCAGCGGAACGGAATAGTAAGCGTACATGGACCAAGCGTTGAAGCTCAGCCCTGTTTCAGTGGGTCGGTGGCCATGCGTACGCCCCGGGGCCGTTGCAACCGTTACCGTTGGTACTAGACACGTGCTTTATCTACGCATTCCCTAACCCCCGGGGCCCCTAGCCAGCCATGGGTCAGCATATTTCCTTGTATGTGTGGTCGGGACCAGTAAGGGACCGGTCCCTTGCCGGTACCAGTAACGACCGTGTTGCCCACACCAGTTGAGCGTAACACACAATTCCAAACACGCCGTTACTTGGCCTCACCCGCCCCTGCCGGTGTGCGGGCACCCAGCCGTTGCCGTATGGATTCTCTCCACCAGCCGGACACACGGGAACCGAGGACCTCCCCTGCAGCACCCGCAGCCAGGGCAGCTCCCCTGCCCGCTGCTGCCCCTGCTCCTCCCCGCGCCCCAGCCGCAGCTCCCACCCAGTCCCCCATTGCTGCTGCTGCTGCTCCACCTGTGGTGGCGGCGGCGGGGGCGGCGGCAGTTGCTGCGGCAGCTGATCATTGCGGCACCGGACTCCCTCGCCGCTGTCCGCCGTGCCAGCAGCTTGGCCGCCCTGGTACGGCACCGACAGCTGGGCTTGGGGTTGGCCGCTGCCAGTGCCGCCGCTGTCGCGTATGGGCCGCTGGGCGGTCGCTGCCACGTCACCGCTGTACGCCGCAGAGGGTGCGTCCAGCGAATTGCCCACCTGCGGCAGCGGCGGCGGCGGCTGCTGCGGTGCGCTGCAGTCGGCCTCTTCCCCTTCCTCGTCATATCCGCAGCTGCGTTCATGCTTGTCGACGTTGCTGCGGCTCCCATCGCTGCCAGACCCACCAGTGGAGCTGTTGTCGCGGCATCTCCGTAAGCGGGGACGCCGCTGCTGCCGGCGCGGCTCGCTGTCCCTTCCCTTGTGGTGGGGTGGCGTGCGGGCAGCTGCCCCTTGCCGCCTTGGCTGTTGCCGTGCTGAGGTGCGCAGAGCCGAAGGCCGTTGAGATGGTGGATGTGACGTTAACAGGGGACTTCCGGGAGCTGTTGTATCGGCTGTCACCGCCTGCTGAGACTCGTCCCCCAGAGGGCTCTCGTCGACCTGTGCGATACTTTCTGACATCGCGGCCGTGGCCGTTGCGAGCGCCTTGCTCCGCGCGTGAGGGTCGTCGTCGCGTCCCTTGAGAGCATGTATATAAGCGCGCAGTAGGGAACGTACGCCGTCCGTCTTCAAGCGCCGCGTTGAGTAGTAAGCGTTCTGTTAGGTTGGGGCACGGGCAATTGGAAGTGCAGGTGCACGTGATACTCACCCTTGACGCACACAGAGTTGCGAAGCATAATGAAACTGATATCACTTACAGAATTTTGTTCAGTTGCATACCCGGGATTCACCTCACAGCAACGTACCTTCACGTCCAGCGGTGTTCGACCAGGCAGCGCTTGTGCGATTGTTACGTAGCTATTGCCATTCACAGCGTGTAGCTGCGACAGTGGAGAGGAGTAACAGGCACACCAAACGGGGGGGCAACTACCGGTGCAACTCAACTAACGCTGGTGCAAGAGTTGTAGCACGTACATCCTCAATGTTTATCATCACATATGTGCCCCAGGTATCAGTGGCAGGCTACTGGAGCATGTGCAAATAGCGAAGGGGCACGTCACAGCGAAAAGACGTGTTCAGCATACAGCATGCTCTGGCTCGATGGAGGCATGCAAGCTTTGCAAGAACCTCATATGCTAAGCATGCGCATTGGTCCGGAGGCATCAAGCAAGTGTGCCCCTACCTGCATTAGGATGGCCTCCTCGTCGGCGCTCCAGGGTCGTTTCCTTTCCCTCGCTTTCCTGTGTGTACGCATTGTGGCTGTATGCCTGTCTTCAAGCTACTGTCGCGAATGCAAAAGCGCGCTGCCCGCTACGCACGCATGTAATGCTTTGTCACTGCTTGCTCGAATATCAATGGTGCCAGTTACTTGTAGAAAGATCACGCCCGAAAAGATACAACGAAGAAGCCACAGGACAGGTGCTTGTCTGATACTGGCCTACTGTTTTCCCGGTGCGGTACAATTGCGACACAATGAACGGGATCGACTGCTACCATGTACTACTCAAACGCAACCAAGCAGTTAAGACCGGGCAAATAGAATTTTAGATAAGGATATATGGGCTCGTTGTGGTTAGTTGTTACTCTTGTCGTTGCCCCGCTGTACGGTGCCCCCTGCCCCTGTTACTCCCTGCTGCATGTCATGCTTGAATCCTTGTTACTCCCGATCCGTTCAGACCAAGTCTGCATTCTAGTATTAAAGCATGCTTAGGAGGGACTCCTGCCTTCTTTGACATGTGGTGCATGCCACGTGTGCACCCTGCAGTACCATGAGTGAGTCCGCATTGGTCGGAACAAGAGGCAGCAGGGAGGTACAGGATTAGCTCCTCTGGGCAGACCGGCTGCTGGCGCCAACTCGGGCTGCGCTAGATAGGGCGCTTGGGCGCGCCCAAACATGCATGGTCGGGTGAGGCCAGCGCATCATGATCAGGGGAGCTACAGTAGGAGCCGCAGCCAGGAACGCTCCTTTCTGGATGGACTGTGTGTCCGGAGGGCTGAAATCACCGTCAAAAATCCGCATCGTGCCAAAAGGGCTGGGCACGAAATCGCTGGAAAACCGCATCGTGCGAGCCTGGAACCCGCATCGTGCAAGTACAGAACCCGCATCGTGCGACCCCAGAACCCGCATCGTGCCGAGCCCAGAACCCGCATCGTGCCGAGGCGAGAACCCGCATCGTGGCAGGGGAAGGCCCTGCGGCCAGGGACCCCTGTTGCCGCCTCTATCCTGCTGGTGCTTGTGTGTATTAGCAGCCCGTGTACCGTACATGCAAGCCGGCATGTTTGACCAGTGCCTGTGCAGGCCTGTGTGTATACTTGTATGAAGTGAACGCTGCGTTGCTTACAACGCAACGTTCATAACCATCGTTCATAACCATCTCCGTGTACGAGAGTCTGCCCCCCGGCCACGTGTCTCCCTGCCCCCTCCTGCCCTCCACATCACACGGTACTACCCACCTGGTACTACCCATGCACACCCCATGCCACGTGCGCTCTCAGCTTCCCCATTGTTCACTGAAGCACTCCGTTCCGCTTCACGCCAGCCCACTGACCCGACACAAGTGAAATACAGGTCTATTACGTACAACTGCCTGGTAATTTCATTCCATGCAAGGGAAGTTGCCAGGGGAATTTGCAGGCCCAACAGCCCCAACGCCGCGTCCCCTTGTGCGCTGTGCTGCCACCGCCATGCATCCAACTTAATAAGGTTGTGGCCATATATGCATGTCAGCTGTGGTGTGGTCACTGGTGATCCGGAGACGAGGGCCATCGCCTTTCGCCCAAGTCGCCCAATACAGTGCGGCCTTCGCAGCCTCTGCCATCTGAATGATAAGAACAGTCGCATACATTGTTGGGGTCGAGTCCCGGCGCGTGGGGCGTACATACAAATTGCCGGGGCTCGACGCGCTTCAAGTGCGCCACTGGCGCACACCGGCGCAGGGAGAGTGCCGCACAGGCCTGGTGCGGCCCCCGGGCCAACAGCAACGCCCCAGAAGCCGCAAGTTTCTATGGCTCATATGCTGTACTGAGCTTGTTGCTACATTGCTGCGGCGCCAGCAACCCTAGGACCCTAGGAGGTTCATGCTGTCGCCTGGTCTCCATACTCTGGTAGCGCTTGTCTGCAGATTATGCTTTGTATGTTCCAAGCAACTTTTGTCCGTATGGCCGTTGATGTCGGTCGCGCATATGGATAGTCAGTGTTCGCGAACGACGGTATGAATTGATAATCATTTGTCCAGGACAATATTAGGAATGTAGGACAGGGACAGTAGCCTCAGTAGGAGTGCAAGACAAGAACATGACATGGGCAGAACCAGAACCATTCGGGTAAGGGAGCTCCCCTGGTGTCTGGCACGTGGCATTCTGATTACCCACACAGTGTACCTGGGATGCCCAGAATGCACATCGTCCAAGTCCTGGATGTGCAGAATCCACATCGTGCCGACCCCAGAACCCGCATCGTGCCGACCCCAAAAACCGCATCGTGCCGACTCGAAAACCTGCATCGTGCGAAGGCACGATTCGAATAATTCACATCGCTGTGCCCAGCAGGTGTAGAAATTCCACTCGCATTTCACCCCTCTGGTGTGTCCTACTACACTCACCCCCTTCAAAGGGCACGTCCCTGGCCCGTTCGACCCTACCCATGCATCGCCGTGGGGTGGACAAGGTCCCACGTCACCGTCTTGCCAGGAGCTCCCCTGATCCGGCGCTGGTGCACTCGCATGGGGGCCACATGCTGATGGCACGTCAGTATGGCCAGACAGTCAGCGACGCGCGACGCGTGTTCCTCGCACCGCCTTTGGCTACCTTATTACCGGTATCACACACGATGTTGCAGGATGCGTTGAAGGGGATGACTATGCAAGGGGAGTGCAAGCCTGAGAGAGTAGCTTCGGCAAATCGACCGCGAGGGCATGGTTATTAGGGACGCAGGGAGGTCCAGGGAGGTCAGCCGGTAGCAGCAGAGCAGCAACTTGCAAGGCGGCACAGTCTGGGTGATATTCTTGCTCACCTGTCCTCGTGCGGGACATACACCGCAAGGCGCAAAGAGCCAGCTTTGCTGCTACAGGTAACCCTCATCCATGCATGCACCGCTCAGCGCTGTGCATGCCACTGCTGTGTTGCCGTACAACACCGAGTTAACAGGGCGGTTTCCTGCACATCCGCATACGGTATAACCATCCACCCGTTGCAACCATCGCTAACGCGCATCAGCGCACCAGGGGCTGTCGTGCACCACAGCCCCACCTAGCCTATTCCCTCAGACTTGCCCCACCCATGCCGCGAGCACACGGCGTGCACAAAGGCCGCGGCCATCTTGGGCTGCGGTAACTTCCCACCCCCTCCCACCGCAGCAGCGCTCTCTCCCCGCCCCCACTAGCACTGACCACAGTACGCAGCATAGGCTGCTAGCAGCCCAAACCACACCTCTCGCACCCACGGTAGCTGGCCCGCACGTAACTCTCTCCCCCTGCCCCTGCACCCTGTCCCAGCCCCCTGTCCCTGTCCCAGCCCCCTGTCCCTGTCCCAGCCCCCTGTCTCTCAACCCCTGGCTCCCTGCCAGCACTACCCATGGCTCTCGCATGCCACGCAGGCCCAGGGACCACCTGACAACGACTGCGCACGGAGCCTACCGTACGCTAGTCTGTGCCCCGCACCGGCCAGGCGGCACCCGGCCAACCTGCCGAAGCCAGAACTTCTGGCCGGAGCTGAGCCAACGCACTCCACGAAAAACACGACGCAACAGCTCTCCCACAGCACAACATTTAAATTCAGTCCTCGGCCGACAGGAAAACGGGGCTCTGACTTCAATACGCGTGTGCGCGGTTGGGATAGCAGCTTAAGCTAGTCCTCAAAGTCCTCCACGTCGTCGTCGTGCTTGTACACGAGCCCCAGCTCGTCCATGTTGGCGCCTTGGCCGCCAAACGCATTGGCGAATGCCGTTGCGTCCGGCGGCTGGTACACTTGCGCTGTGTTGGCTTGTTTCTGCGGACGGGGTGGCCGTGGCGAGATTAGCGTTAAGGCAATGGGGCTGCGGGCCTGCAACCCAGGGGATACACCTTCGGTCTTGCAAGATAGGCGTCAAGACACCGCCCAACGGATCTTCCTAGCCCATGCGGTGGCTGTACGGCGGCACATGTCTGTCAAGGATAGCATGTGGACGAGGCGTGTTGCTCAGCGCTCCGCGGGTAGCTGAACGACGGCTGGCTTGCGGTGCCGCCGGGCGTTCAGGCGTCCCCATATAACGTGCTCGTCCCCATGTGCCAAAACTGGTCCAACGCCTGTGCAGCTATCAGCAGCGACCCATGACCCGGACAGAATGTGATGCTACTGTTCTAGCCGTCCCGCCGGGCGTTCAGGCGTCCCCATATAACGTGCTCGTGCCCATGTGCCAAAACTGGTCCAACGCCTGTGCAGCTATCAGCAGCGACTCATGACCCGGACAAAATGTGATGCTACTGTTCTAGCCGTCCCGCCGGGCGTTCAGGCGTCCCCATATAACGTGCTCGTGCCCATGTGCCAAAACTGGTCCAACGCCTGTGCAGCTATCAGCAGCGACCCATGACCCAGACAGAATGTAATGCTACTGTTCTAGCCTTTTCCCCAACGCTCCTGCTATTGCCTTGTGGTTAACCACACCACTACGCCTGTGCAACGACCCATGCAGGTCGCATAAAAACATCCACCAGTGTAGGCGTCCCCGCACACCACGCTTACACCCACTTACACCAACCCGCACCCCACACCCACCTCCAGCTCCTCCTTCTCCTTTTCCCGCATCTCCTCCTTGGCTCGCCGCGCCTCCGCCGCTGCCGTCTCCTCCGCCTCCCGCATCCGCCGCTCCTCCTCCTCCTTGGCCTGCCGCGCCTCCGCGACGGCGCGCATGCGCTCCTGCCCCGTGCGACAGCATAACATTGGTACACTCACCCGGGTTATAAAATGCTAGCATGATCCCAAACCGTGGCATTGTGTCAGGGCTATGCGCACGTATGGCACCGCAGACGTGCACTTGCAGCCCTCCCGCTATCCCACGCCGCAGCCAAAGTGCCATCACGAGCACGCGCCGCAACTCTGTGCCTGCGCCCCCGCCTTTGTTGCTCACCCGTTCCCGCTCCTGCTCAAGCTCCTTTCGCCGTTTCTCCTCCTCGGCTTTCTGCGAGGGCGCAAGGGAATGCATCTTATGATTCATTGCTAGGAGGGACAAGCCTCGAACCGGCGTAAGCACAAGTACAGCTATGACATGGCCGTGTCGCTAGCACTCACATGACGATGCCTTGGGGGTGCCGCAGGCCACCAGCCGTACCGTGCGCACCAGCAAACCTGGCAGCGCAACAGTGCCCGCACCGACGATCCTGCACTTTCCTCCCCTTCCACAATTGTTATCCTTCCCCTCCAGCACACCAGCGCAA
Organism: Chlamydomonas sp. KOR1; assembly: GCA_036984285.1. Classification (NCBI taxonomy): domain Eukaryota; kingdom Viridiplantae; phylum Chlorophyta; class Chlorophyceae; order Chlamydomonadales; family Chlamydomonadaceae; genus Chlamydomonas; species Chlamydomonas sp. KOR1. The sequence goes on along the minus strand of BQMZ01000004.1, from coordinate 210,660 downwards.
CAGCACCGTCCCTCCTCCCCTCCTTGCCCATACCCAGCTCCACCACAGTTGTTATCCTTCCCAAGTCTACGCACGACCGACCCCCACCCCAACCCCAACCCCGCCCCTTGCGCACCTGCTCCTTTTCCCGCTCCGCCACGTTGCGGAACGAGTCCCACAGCTCGTCGCCGTCCTCCTCGCCGCCGCCGCCGTCGCCGCCGCCCTCCGCCGCCGCCACGCCGCCCTCCGCCGGGTCCTCCTCCGCAGTGTCGGTGGTCCACGCGCTGGCGTTGAGCCGCACGTCCTGCACGCGCACGTGCATGCGTGCGCGCCCACGGATTGTTCGCACACCCATTGTCAGCACGTGGTGGCAAGCAGCTTTAGGACGCACAAGCGGCAGGGAAACACAGCAGGGTGCTGGTGCGCGCGGAGGGCGCTTGAGAGTGCGGCGTACTTGGGGCATGGCAGGGTGGTAGGGATCACATGATGCACGGCTTGAGGAGGTGCGCAGAACAGCAAGGCGGCATTGACGACAGTGTGCGCGCTCATGGGGGCAGTGCATGGGCAACAGCTGGTAGCAGTCCTGTAACAGACGTTGCCAGGCGATGGCGCTGGCAGTGCCTGAGCCAGGGTGCAGCGTAGGACAAGAGACCGTGTACACGGACATGCACCGGCTATCGGGCCTCGATTGCCATTGAGCGAGCAAGAAAACGCTGTAAATGAGCATGCCAGCACGTATCTCATTATGCTATTACAGCTTCGAAAGCATGTAAAGCAAGGCGAAGAGCCCAAGCCAATGGGGCCATGCCAAATGCCTGTCCGTTGTGGGATCCAATATGGATGCATGCAACACCCTTTACTCATGTCAAGCACTGCAGTCAGACACACACAAGCAGCTCGTCGGTCAGGGTCCAAGCACCCCTTGCCCGTGTCACGGTTCTGATGGGACATGCACGTGAAAGCCCGAAGTCAAGCAGTCCTACACTCAATCTCCCGTGTCCTGGCCGCATGACAAGATGCGATCCATGCGCCATGTTCCAGCCCAACTCTCAGCCCGTGCTCCCACAGCAACGAGGAATACGCCGCACCAAACAACGTGCTGTACCTTATTGCTCTTCTTGTCCGTCGCAATTGCGGACTTGTCCTTCGGCGCCGTAGCGGACTCATCCACCGGTAGTGCGGTGCGCTGGTTTTTCACAAAGTTCAGCTGACCTGTGCGCAGGCGCACACCAGCACAGCACAGGCACAGCAACAGGCAACAACGTCAGCAATACAGATCTATCCAGAAAGAACCAGCGTCACCAACCTCAAAAGACGTCCAGACCGAACGACTCCAGTGCCTCAGCCATCTCGCCACAACGCCATACGACGCCCTTCCAGTTCCGAGTGCCTCCACTTGCGATCGATTGCTTCACTCCTGCAACGAGACCAGCACCAGCATCAGGCCAAGCGGCCGTCCAGCCATCAGTCATCGTCAGGCCCCCTGCCACCGGGCCCGTGGGGTACGGGGCACCACCTAGCCGACCCCATGCGCCGTGCAGCGACACCGCGCGGCACACAGCGGGACCAGCACTGGAGACCGGACACGGCCTGCCGCTACCCTCGGCAACTGCCTGGGTGCACAGCTTTGCGTCAGCGCATGCCAGCCGCATGCAGCCGGCGCACCAGCCACCAGCCGGTGCCGCGCAATGCCAGCGTGCCGCGAGCCGCGCAAGGCACTTACTAACCCGACCCTACTCCCCTTGGCCCCCCTCGTCCGCTGGCCCCTCTGCCCCTTCAGCCCCCTCCCCGGACCCCGGCTGCTCCCCCACTGCTGCAGGCTGCTGCTCGCCGCCCACCCCCGCCTCCTCCCCCTCCGCCCCCGGTTCCGCCCCCGCGGCCCCCGCTTCCTCCCCCTCCGCTGCCGGCTGCTCCTCCCCCTCCGCCGACGGCTCCTGCGCGCCGCCTGCCCCTTCGCCCACCTCCGGGTCAGCAGAGGCCTCAACTGCAGGCGCGTCACCGCCCTCCGCCGCAGCAGCAGCCCCATCTGCTGCTGCTGCTTCCCCTTCTGCCTCCGTCTCCATAGGCGCCGCGTCCCCACCCTGCCCCGCCTCCCCGCCGTCGCCCTCGGCCCCGTTGTCGCCCTCAGCTGCCTCGCCCGCATCACCCGCTGCCGCCTCCGCACCCTGCCCCTCAGCGGCCGCTGCGTCCCCGCCCTCCCCCTCTGCCGCCGCCGCCGCCGCTGCCTCCTGCTCTTCCTCCCCCACGGGCTGCTCCCCACCGCCCGTTTCCATGGCGGCCGTCTCCCCGCCGTCCTGGCCCTCACCCGAGGGCCCCTCTGTCACGCCATCCCCAGCATCTACTGTCGACTGCGGTGCGGCATCCTCACCCGCCCCAGTTGGCTCGTCAGCTGCACCCTGCTGATCCCCTTCCCCACCAGCAACAGCATCCCCAGCGCCCGCGTCGCCCTGCCTCGCCCCGCCCCCGTCCCCGCCCGTTCCCTCCCCGCCCTCCTGTTTGACCGGCTGTTGCGCCCCCGCCCCAGGAACCGCCCCCGCCCCCGCAGGCCACACCCCATTACTTTGCGGCTGCTCCACCATGTTGCTGCCCTTGACGTCCTGCTCCGCCGAGTACCGGTCCGACTCTGCGCACATGCAATTGGGTTGACACGCAGCACGTTCCTCAGCCTCGGCACGTCAGACACGGCATGGACCCACAACACGTATGGCACACAACACATCACACCTCCCAGGCAGACCGTGTGCTGGCCGTGATGCCAACGGTGCGGCTGAGATCCCTCAGGCAAGCGCGTCGGGTTAGGGTACCCTTAAAGAACCCATAGCCGGTCCACAAGCCCTTCCCCTTCCCCTTACCCGATCCGCTCTCCGTTCGCGCCGGCGGCTTAGTCCCCGCCACCTTCCCGTTGTCCTGCGCCGCTCGCGCCGCACCAGACACCGCCCCCGTCGCGCCACCACCCCCTGCAAGGCCGCCCACGCCGGTCCCCGCCGCTGCGGCCGCCACGGCACCGCCTTTGCTGATGGCGCCAGCTTTGAAGGCTGTGCGGTTCGCGACGTTGTCGCAGTACTCCCGCAGGCGCCACAGGGTGTTGTTGTCCAGCTGGTCCACGTCCAGCTCGATCTCCTCATCGTCATCGGGGTTGACGTTGGTGAGGCTCTCGGCGATGATGTTGAGCACGTCCGCCAGCTGGTCCCCCTGCAGCTCGCTGAGCGCGATGCTCAGCTTGCGCTTCTCCACCTGGCGGCAGGGAGGGGATAGGAAGGGGATAGGAGCGACATGTCGGGGCTTAAGCGACAAAGCGGTCAGAATCGGGTCACGAGGAAGCAGCAGTGCGAGGGATCAAGGCGGATTTGGATTGCGGGAGTAGAATGTGGGCGGGGCGCAGGAGGCTCACAGGCAGGACACATGTACGGGACAGGCGGTCGACCCGTAGCACTGACACGGAGCGTGTTGGAAGCCTAGCAAGTTGTATTGTGAGATAGGGAATTTGTGAGGTGGCTAAGCTGCCGAGTGCCAGCTTGACCAACGATTGTGGGTACCACGGCACAGCACAGCAACCGCTGCGCTCGAACTTTGACGTGGTGGCGTAATGCAGCTCTGCGTAAGCTTAGTGAGGTCCTAAGCACGCGTGAGCAGCGGTGCACGATGCCTCACCGTGGTCATGGGTCGCGAGGGGTCGAGGTCCGGCAGCACTGAGATGGAGTTAACCCGCTGGATGAGCTGCCGGGCGCTGGTCGCTATCCGCCGGTCCAGCGCAACAGCCTGTCGGACAGGACAACAGCACGAACTATCAGCCCAAGGGACGCGAACATCGCTTGGTGAAACGTCACCCTCCTGTTGGTCAGGACGACAGATGTTGCACGGGCAAGGCCCAGGGGCCGGAGGGACCCCACAGCCACACGAGTAAGCCTTACGGTGAAGTTGCCAAGCCCAGCCCTTTTCCCTGCACTGCCCTACTTGCCTGTGGGTCCCGCTGCGCCATCAGCTCATCCCATTTGGCCTCCACCCCCGTCTCCGCCCACTTCTTCTCCCAGTCGTCCGACAGCTGGTCACCCCACTGCCGCACAGGCGTCCCGAGCTGGTTGTAGGTGCGGCAGTTGTGCCACACCAGCCGAACTTCCGCCGCAAACTCCCGCGGGTCGCTGTATCTTCGCTCCCTGAGCTTCTGCTTGATGGTCCCCAGGTCCATCGGGTTGCTGACGAACTGCGTGCAACAGCAGAAAAACATGTTGTGGGGTTTCATGCTGTAGGTTATGTGTATGTAACTGGCACGGGCAGCCAAATGCCTGCCTGAACCAATTATGATGATGGCTCCGTGCGGTCGCAAGCCTGGTCGCCGTCCACACCTTGAAGTAGTCGGGGACGCCATCCCGGACCGGGTCCACGGGCTTCATAAACACCGATGCCAATTTCTTTTTCCCCAGGAACTCGAGGACGTTGGAGCACATCCGCCAGACATCCATTATCCGCTTGTCCGTCTCTGTATCGAGCCGTGGTCGTTTGGTATCCGGCCCAAGACCCCCGGGTAGGTTTGAGCGCTTGCTGGCTGCTGCCTGTTTGCTCGCTGCTGCAGAGCCAGATAGTCCTGCGACTGGCGCCGGCCCCGCCTTGACTTTCTCGAGAGCCCGCGCAAGCTTGTTGACCAGCTCGAGGTTGATCATTTGGCGCTGCTCTACCAACTTCTTGAGCTCCTCAAACTTAAGCCGCACATTTGCGGCCTCGGCCGGGGTCAGCATCCGGCCGGTGCTCATCGTCTTACAGTGCAACTTAGGGTTGATCTAAACAGGCGCAGGCGTGGCAGGCAAGCATACCACAAGGGCAGGCGAGCTTCACGCCCGCGCCAAACGGGCCGCAGGGTCTAGATTGTGCCTGTGCCACAGAGGTCACAACAAAAGGTATTCTATGCTACTCCAATGTCATTCCAGAAATGGCTTAATGAGTATAACGTGTTGAGCGAAGCCCTGCGCGTGTAGAAGGCAGACCTTCTACTTCGCTAATGCATGCAGCCCCATGCAGGGCGAATGACCAGGATTCACATGCCACTGCCTCTGGAAAAGCATGGCGTTTGCTCAGGAAGAGCGTAAGCAGTGTTCACTGGCTGTGTTCGAGCGAACGGGGGCACCTGCCCGTCAATCGTCGTGTCCCATCGTTGCCCCTATGCCCGCCTGTTCCCAACAGAGCTGCTCTGGCAGGGAGAGGCGATGCTTTACCCCTGCACCTGACAATGTTGTTTCAGCTGGTTTGGTTCGGCACAAGGGCTGATGGAGCTGTGGAAGGGGCCTAGCCCTCGGCTTGGGGCTACCCTCGGCTTGGGGCTCCTCTCTACACGCCGTGGTCTCAGCCACGTTTCTGTGTGATGAATACACTATGCACGATGGGGCTGAGCAATCGGATGGCTGCTGGGTGGTCGTCTTTGGCTCAGCGAGCGCAATGAAAGTCTGGGGCACCTCCCCTGGCGCACACGACCACGTTCAAGGCGTGCCCAGTGGGCCTTGTGGCTCTACCCTGCATTGAAAGGCATAGCCTCCAAAGCCTTGGGGGCAGGCAGTTTGCGCCTACAATACTTCTGCTATGTTATAACACCGTTCCCCTGGGGAGTTCAAGTCAGCCGTGACGACATGGAGACACGTAAGCTTCCGGCTCAGACTGGCTTGCGCTAAAACCCTTGCCGTCTATCACTGACAAGCTGGCAATGACCCGTACGGTATGCTGAGGTGCACCCTTCACCATGGATTTCTCAGGCAGGACGGTGACAGTGCTATCTGTGTGCCGAGTATGCCTGCATAACTCATAAGGCAGCCAAACTGCTCCGGTCGGCATGGTGCTGTCCCGTACGACGTCCACAGAGGTGTTGCAGGATGCGGTGATGGGAGGTACAATCGCAATGTTCAGTGGCATGTTGGTCCTTCCCTACATCTTCGGCTAACAGCTGCTGCTTCGGTCACTAACCTCCAGGGCCTAGGAGTGTCGTGCCTGCCCGCGCCACAGTGACAGGTGCTGTGGCTTCAATCAACACGAACGTGCCCACAAGCATCATGTTACAGTACGCGTGGGGTGCCCACCAAGGCCGCATGGTTGGTCATACCATACATAACGTAGCCGCCCATGGCTCCCGCCAGCGCTCTGAACACATAACTCGCTGTTATGCAGTTTCTGGGTCCCTGCATCTACACCCGACCAATACCGGTAGCAAGGTGTAGGCGCCTGTGCAAATGTGCGACGTGGGGCATCCGGCGCAAGTTGAGTGTCATATACCGTAGGATGCATGGCCGCCATGGACACGTGCCGGTGGCCCGTGGATCAGGGTTTAAGAAGCCGCCATGGACGTGCACTTGCAGCTGGATGCGCGTGTCTGGTGAAATGTGGCACTGACCACACTGCCACGTCACGGCTTGTGTTGAGCTGGGTTAAAATGTGGCACTAGCCACGCGTTCAGGCGCAGAGCTCCAGGGCACTCGCAAAGGCAGACACTGCTGCGTAGCGTAGGCTGCGCATAACGTCCACATTGGCAAAACCAACAGTCTGTTCCACAGACCGCGCACGAAACCCACACCGAAAGTAATTCAGGCTAGGGAGGCAAAACGTACGCGGCCGGATGCAACGAGCACCTTACGTACCGGCCTCCCTCAATTGCCGCGAGCAAAGCGGTTTGCAGTCAGTGAGCGGCAGCCAACCAACGGGGCACATCGCTCCAGTTGCAGAAAATAGAGCAACAATGCTCCACCGGAGAATTCATCAAGCAACACAATTGCATAAATGTAGGCTGGTCAGGTTGCGGGCTGCCGCACGATCGCAGCGTGTGCTTCCCCATGCTCCGGCAGCCGCCTACGACACTATCCCATTGAAGCGTGTCGCACCTTTTGTGCCTCACCCCTGCACCCAGCCTCCTGGCAGCCCATCCCATGACACCACCCCATCCCATGCCTCACCCATACTCGATCAGCCCAACTTCCAGAGCCGACTGGCAGTTCCTGCACTGCTCCTAGGCACACCTGGAGACACCCTCGTGCTACACGCCTGCATCCGCCCGTTGCCAGTCCTCATTTCAATCAGGCAACTGCTACCAACAGCCAGCCAGTGATGCTCCGCAAGTATCCCACAGGAACCGTTCAGCAAGTGAACAACCTTGAACCCGGGCGGAAAGACACAGTGCCCACGCACCCCAGTACGCACAGGGTGTCAGCAGTTCTGAAGGAACCAAAATGCACAGTGGTAAGAGGCCACCCCAGTATCAATAGCCACGTAACTCGCAGTGTGTTGTAAGCCCGCGGCAGTCAGTTCACGTGACGGTTATCGATCAACGGCCGAATGCTTGTTACACCAAGCTGCACCAAGCGCCACGCGTGAGCTCAAGTGTGCGTCCCGAATCCTGGTCGTGCTCTGCGCCAGCGCTGCACCCCCACAAACAACCCCAAAGATCTAGTGGTACATGTCCCAATCTTCGCGCGAGCGCCTCCGCCACATACAGTGTAAACAGGACACCGTCGGCTTTAAAAGCGCTCACTGCATGGCAGATACTTGGAAAGGCAGTTGCACGCCTCTCTGCCCCCTACGCAGGAAAGGACAACCGTTTGATAAGATGCAGTGCACGGAAGTGCGACGCGAGAAAGCACAACTGTGTGGAGGGGAGCACGGAAGGACGGACGGAACGTTGGCAAAAACCACCCCACTGCCGACTTCAAGCCTTGCGCAGCTAATGGGGACGCAGCAAGCAGCATATGCAGTGCAAGTCACCCACGTAAGCGTACTCCCCCGAGTGTACACCCCCGTACCTGGTCCTGGCACTTCACACACCCACCGACACGCTCACAGGCGCCAAGATGGAGCCAGAAACAGCACATACACCACACCCTGCAAATACCTTCCGCGCAGCTGTCCCAGGTACCTCGTTCCTTGCCCCTCTCTTCCATAGGGACAAGAACACATGCGGAACTCGCGTGTCCGGTGTTCGGTGGACATCAGGCGCCATGCCCGTTTATCGAATTTCCCAAACTCACAGTGAGTGCCTGCGACATAGCCAAGCAGCAAAGCCCTTGACGGTGCCATTTTACCAACCCGTTGCGCTGTGTGCCCTTGCGCACGGACTTCACTGCTTGTCGTGACACGTGGCGCCTTGAAAACACGCCACCTCTCATAATAACGAACTCGACCGAAACGAGCTACCACACCGCTGCTTGAAAAATGAAGGCAACAGTTTTATTTGAGCCGCTGCCCCGCCTCACGCAGCGCAGTGCACAGTACCTCCCCAAAGGCCGCCTCAAGTGCAGAAAGGTACACGAGCTCACCCTGGCAGGTGTTCATCGAAACTGCAACGCCGCATGGACAGCAAGCCGCCGCAACACCCCTCAATGCTTCTACGCGCAATGCAAACCAAGGTGTCTAAACCCACATTCCTGCACAGTCAACAACCAGCGTTGAAGTCCGAGTACAAGTCTCGAGCCCGCGGACGCCTGACGGCAGCAAACCCACGGCGTTGCTGCACCAGCCGGCTTACGCATCTGCGCTAATTGGGTACGGCCGGCCGTCGTCGTCTTCCACCGCTACCTCACGCGTCCCCTCCGGGCTCGCGGCGGCCCTGCCCGCCATTGTGCCCCTCCCACCGCTGCCCGCAGCGGCCTCCTCAAGCAGGAGCGGCGCTCCCTCGCCCAAGCCCCTACCCCCAATGCCCCGCATGCCCTGCAGAGACTTGAGGCACTCCACGGCTTGGAGCTCGAGCCTCTGCCGCTCCAAGGAGATGAAGTGCTGCTCCTGCTCCTGCTCCCCCTCCTGCCCGTCGGCGAGAAGCTGCTGCTCCTGCTGCTCCTGCCGTGTAATCTGCTTCTGGTGCTGCTGCTGCTCCTGCCATGCAATCTGCTTCTGGAGCTGCTGCTGCCCCTGCCTGAGCTGCTGCCGTAGCTGCCGCTCCAGCAGGAGCGCGTCACGCCTGTCGTACAGCCCGTAGCCACCGTCGTACGACACCCCGTGGCCGGCCGCATGGTACCCCTCCTCCATCTCGACGTCGACGTCAGCCTCCGAGTCCACCAGCTGGGCTGACGGCACCAGGCTAACCAGCCCCGAAGGGGGGTCGGAGGGGCCTCCGCTGACGCGGCCGAACGGCACGTGCAGCCCGACTGGGCACGAGGACAGGCGTGCTGGACGGACGAGAGGCGGGTCGGCGGCGTCACCGGACGGCGGCCGCAGCGGCAGTGACAGCCGGGTCAGGTCCAGCGTCGCCGGGGGATCCATGGGCCGACGGCCACCAGCATGGTGCAGGGACTGCTGCTGCTGCTGCTGCATATCGTGCTGCCGCTTGATCTCCTGCATCGCGCGGATGATGTCAACGGGGGCCAGCTCGCCGCAGTCGTCCAGCAGCCGTGCAGTGGGCTGCGCCAGCTGGCGGGCCGTGCCGCCGCCAGACCCGGACGCGGCCACGTACGTGCTGGACCGCAAGAGGCCGTCGAGCGACTCGCGCAGCGAGCCGCCGTTGGGCATGCCGTGCATTGGCCGGGTGTCCACGCGGCGATCGCCGAAGGCCGTGTTATTATGTGCAAGGAGACTGCGGGACAGCGCATCGAGCAGCTCGTCTCTGCCGCCGGGAAGGTGCCCTTGCGGCTGGGCTGCCGGCTGCTGTTGTTGTTGTTGTTGTTGTTGCTGCTGCTGCGTGTTGCCTGTGCGCTGCTGCGCGGCCGCCAGCGCGGACAGAAGCCCCGAAGGCGGGCGTCCGAAGTGCGGACCTCCAGGGGCGCCGAAGCCTGCAACAGGGGCACCGAAGCCTGCAACAGGCAATGAAACGCAAGGAACGGGGCAGTCAGCACGTGTTCCGGTGGGAGCACTTCACATCTGAGCACTACCAATACGGTACTATCATTTCCTGGTTGCAGCAGATTACCAACTGTTTTGCAAGCCGCGCGCTAGGGATGGCCAAACGGCATTTTATCCCGGCCCTGGCCACTCCCGTACCTGCAACAGCACGCTTGGAGGCTTGTTCCTCGTCCGGCGGCCGCCGCACATCCTCCTCGCCCACCGCCGCCGCACTGCCGTTGTCTGCCGCCGCACTGCCTCCCGCCGCGTCGTCGTCCAAGCCCACCGACAGCATCAGCAGCAGGCGCTTGGTGCCGCGCTGCCCGCCGCCTGCCTGCTGCTGCTGCCGCCTGTCCACCGTAACCGCCCCCGCCACCTGGGCCCCACGCAGCAGCGCCTCCACATTCGCCATGCTGACGCCGCTTCCATCTGCCTGCAGCCCCGTCCCCTGCAGCCCAGCGCCCTGCTGCTGCTGCTGGCGAGCTTCCCCAGGCCTCGCGTTCCGCCTGCCCTGCAGCACACTCAGCAGCTGCAGCAGCTCATCCACATTCTGCACCTGCACCACGTCTTCGTGTCCCAGGAGTGCAGCCGCTGCCGCTGGCGCCATCCCGCCACCTTCACCACCCCCGCTAAGCAGCCCAGCCAGCCCACTCAGCACATCGCCTCCGCCGCCGCCTCCGCCGCCCCCAGGCCGCACGCAGCCAAGCGCTTGCCCGCCCAGCGACGCCGCACTACCGTCAGGAGGCAGGGACGCGCGGGAGTAGCCCCCACCCTGGCCGCCGCCGGTGTCGCCGCCTCCCGCGCCGCTGCCATAGGACCGGCCCATCAGGGCGTTAACGTTGACTGGCTCGCGGCCAGACCAGCTGGCGGCGTGGCGCGCGTCCAGGCCCAGGCCACGAAGGCCGGGGTGCCCGCTGAGCTGGTCGCTGGGGCACCGACCCATGGGTCCGTTGGGTCCGCTGGGCCCGTGGCCGCGGGACCGCGCGCCAACGTCAAGGCCGCATCCGTGGACATGACCTTGGCCATCGTCGTCCGCAAACTGCATTGTTGTTGGGAAGCCAGGGGAGTAACGATTCAGGCGTGTACCGTACTTGAAATTCGGGCGAAAGCGGGAGCCACCAGCTCGAGAGCCGAGGGACATGACAAGGCGGGGCACATAAAGGGCACATCCGGACCCCATGCAAACGCATGCCGGTTGTGTTGTGCAATTCCCGGAACTACCCGCAGCACCCACCATGGGTGCCGTGGAGGCCGAGTTGCTGTCGCTTTCGTTGGGCCGCAGACGCCCGCCGCCCAGCACACCCGCGAGGCCGCTGCACTCGTCGGACAGCAGGTTCCCCCTATCGCCCGCCGCCGCCAGCCCAGCACCAAGGCGGCGCGCCTCCCGGTAGGGCGAAGCCGTGGCGGCGGCGCCGGGCCCAAGGCCAGGGCCAGGGCCGCCGCTGCTGCCTGTAGCCTGCTGCTGCAGTGCCTGTGGCAGCTGTGGCAGCAGCATGCGGAGGGCGCCCAGCACAGAGAGGCTGTCCCCTTGTGGGCCACTGGGGGACGAATGAGGGGCAAGGCCGGGAGCACGGCCCGCGGGGTCGCTGTCCAAGTGCGCGAGCTGCCCGTGGGAGGTGCGGTCCAGCAGGGGCGCGGCTCCGGCGCCGGGGCCAGGGCCGGCTGCGGGGTGCCAGGCGTCCGAGGGCCCGGGGCCCCTGCGGCCGGGGGTGGCGCCCAGGAGGCCCAGAGGGGGGCCGGGGCCTGCGGAGTTGAAGGGCCAGGAAGGGCCGGGGTGAGGGCAAAGGGGAGAAGGACAACACTTTGCTGATTGCTGTGGTGCGGTGCGGTATAGTTTCATGCCCACCAAGCTGTCTTGGCGCCGCCGAACAAGGACCGGACAGGCCCCGGACACAGCGGCACATCCGCCGTCGCGTCTTACCCGGCCTGGCTCCCAGGTTCCCGTCTCGGCGGTCCCGGTCTAGCGCGGCAGCCACAACGGCCGCCGCGCCCCCGGGCGGCTCCCGTCCCACTCCTCCACGGGTCGCCTGCCTGTCCAGCGCACGGCCCCCTGCCCTGTGCCCTGGCGGCACCTCCCGGCCCAAGTCATGGCTAGTGGCATCGTGCGTGTTGAGGGCAGCCCCGCCAGCCCGCTGGCCGCCCGGCGCAAAATCCACACCGGAGAGGCGGGGTCGCTTGAGGTCCTGTGGACCGTCGAGAGTCATGGGGTGGCATGCAACCCCCGTGAGGCCGGCGGGCGTAGCCCCCGGGCCGAGGGTGGGGGATTGCGTGGCGGAGGTGGAGGCGGCCAGGGTGCTGTGGGGCGGGCCGGGGCCTGGAGGGCAGTCGGCTTCGCCGTCTACGGTGGAGGCGAGACCATTGCGGCGGATACGTGCCTGAGCGCGTTGTAGGGCGGCGGCGCGGGCGGCGGGATCGCTGGGGCCATCTCCGCCGAGCTCCGCCCCGAGTTCCCTGTGAAGGCGGCAAGATGCAGGTCGCGCTGAGGAATGCACCAGTGGGTGGATCAAGTATGAAGGTGAGTGGTGAGACGGTGCGCTACATGGTGACGACAGTGAGTCGTCCACAAAAGTCAAACTACCGGTAGGTGCGGCGCAGTATAGTAGCAGCGGAAAGGACCACAGCAAGGTTCTGAGTGAAGCGATACCAGTGGCATGGGGCAGTCACTGGTGGTTTGGTGCGCTGGGTCGCAAACTCGGGGGTGGGTGGGTGGGTGGGAACCGAGTTTTGGCCCAGGGCGAACCTTCCGTGCAGTAGTGCGAGGCAGGGCCGTGGAACAAGCGCAGGTACCTAGCCCTTAATGCAGCAGGGTGTACAAGGGCTAGGCAGTTCGCGAGGCTGGGTAATTATGTTACCTTTGGTACGCCCGAAGTAACGACCGCGTTCCGGGCTTCTTGCTGCGTAGCGTGCTGTGCCAGACACTGCGAGCAACGAGGTATGACACGATTTCACTCGGCGCGACAATGCTCTCTGCGTCTGAGCGCAAAGGAGGCCAACCGCCCGGCGCAACTAGGCCGACCTACTTTTTCACGTCGTTCGCGCTGCGCCCAGCAAGAGCCTCAGCAACAGTTCTCCATGAGCTGCCGTGTTTGCAGTGCTGAAGTACTATTAGCATTTCTTCCTCCGCTGTCCATGGCGAGTGCCTCGTGTAGGCACGCCTGAGTGGAAACGGTGAGGAGCTACAACGTCTAGGCTCGTCGTCAGATGTGCTGCCGGGCCCAGTCTCATTTCCATATTGGCCCAACTCGCTCGGGGCCAAGGCGCTTGGCTCCATCTTATCCCGCGAGCTGAAGCCACAAAGCTAACAATGCATATAAGTATAGCAACGCTGAAGTACGTATATAGACCGGAGAGCCTATTCCCTTGAACTCTAGGCGTCCTTGGGAGATTTCAGGCTAGCAGCTGCTGCAAGCAAAAGAGACGCCGACCTAAAGCATAAAGAAATTATCTGTGGGCACGAGTGCTGTCTTGCATTGACAAACTACAACCCAACACCGGGTTTTCACAACTTGTACAGCCCATACGGCGAGAAACACGAAAAACGCCGTTGCAGCCTTGCTTCTCTGCAGCAGATACATCTTCATCGTTATCAGCCAAGTAGACTCTAACAGGGCTGCCCTGGGTCATAGCAGGCCTGCAAACAACCCAAGAAGTGAAGAGCTCTCCCTACGTCTCCAGTATAGTGTAATGCGGCAGTGAACAGTAGTGATGAAACATATCGGGCTGACTATGCAAAGTCACGATACTTTTTTATGCTGCGGTGCCGTATACATGACACATCTCACGATTTGGTCGTCGTCAGCTCGTCACCGACGCCAAAGCCCAGCACCAAAGCGTGTCTAGAGAGAGCGCAGCAGATGCTCAGCTGTTACCATCACACAAGGGATGCCAGAATGCAGAAGGCTCCCAAGGCACGGCCCAAGAAAGGCGCAGGGGCATGTGCACACCAGGGGAGGTCTCCCCTGGTGCACACGGGCCCAACCTGCTGCACATGTTAGTTGGGCCCTTGGTTGGGCCATGGCCCATGGGTCACGGCCCAGACACGCGGATTGCAGACTACGTGTACATCAGAAGGACTGCTTTCATCCTTGGCATCCGAGCGGGGCTTCGGTCACATGGAGGGCGTGGCGAGGTGCCAGGTGCAGGATCCCGAGAGCTCCAGGTGTTGCCAGCATGCCATCACTTATGAGCGTGCCGCTTGCACTTGAAGGACACGTGCGGGGCTCCCTTAGCAGTATCGGCTAGCTTGCACCGGTATGGTAGTCAGTATCTTCACGACTGTGCCCAGCGTAGCGCAGTTGTGCCTCCGGTACTAGAGGGGCTTATGGGTTTGGGGGCTTGGGGCGCCGTGGGGCGTAACGTGAGGGTTGGACTTGCCGGGTTCCCGGCCCATTCCCTCGTCCATCAGGGGAGACATCTCCCCTGCTCGTCCATTCACTTGCACACGTGGCGCTCCGGCTTGAGGTGAACGGAATCCCTTGTTGGTTTTAACCCCACGCTGCCTCCCACATCCCCACACCTCCAACCTGATGAGCACGCCGTGAATTTTATTGTGCATCTGGGACCCTGCAGTTGCGTTCCAGACCCTATGCCGTACGGCAGCACACAGGGCGACAAGCCCCTCCGCTCCCCCCGTCACCACATGCCGTGTCCAATGCTGAGGCCGCCGCCACCAGGAGCCTCCACCCTTCGCATGATGGATTCGGTGCAGCGCCGTGCAGGGCTCTACTCCATCCCACCCAGAGCCCCTGCAGCCTGCACCCCGCCCGACTGCCCGTCCACCTGCCCCCAGCTGCATCGCCCGCCAGAGGACTCGGACCCCAAACACGCGTGTTCTTTTGCCGACATTGTACACCTGGGCCCCGGCCCACCGTACCACACACGTGCCCGCACTGCAGTTGCGTTCCAGACCCAGCCGGAGTGCCAGACCCTGGCTACATGTCACATTTCCCCGCCGCTACTGAGAGTACAGCCCGTTTTTCCCATATAAATGGTTCCCGACAATTGCTTGTACATGAGCAAGGCCGGCAAGCAAGTACATGTTCGTTCTGTGTCCTGTGGCAGTACGGTGTCCTGGCAGTACAATGTGTCAGCCCAAAAACTCAGCAACAACTTCATTGCTCGTCAAAGCGACTGTTACTCCTGTGGTGTGGGAACTTACGCCGGTTGTCAATGTGGCCATGCTTGCAGCTTCTTGCAAGCCAAACGACTCAGGCCCTGGACTACACTGAGCCCTACGTTATAACTGCACACGCTGGCCATATTATGCCTGCTATCATTTCCTCAAATGTTTACTGGCAACGTGTCCACTACCGTCTGGGAGCCTGGGCTGAGCATCATGCATCCTTGCTTTCGAACGCGGCGCCACATATCGTGCCATTGGTTTCGCTTATTTGACGCGTAATGTGATCGCCACGGTTACCACGGGACAAGGTCGGGGCCTCTTCGCCCAGCACAGGGCCCAAACGTCGAATTCCTGACCAGGCTCCGCATTGCCATCACGGCAGGACCTGGGAAGCCGGCCTGCCGGGAGCGATGGTTTCGGCGCACCGCCGTTGCCCCACCGCTGGATGCGCGATCACGAGCCAAAGAGGCTGTTACACATGACAAGTGTACTGACCAGCAGACAGCTGCAGCAGACTTTTTTTTCCCCAAAAAAGGGGTGTGTTCAATGGATTTTTTTTGGCGCTCCATGTTACATGGACGCACAGAATTTGGCGTTGCAATACAAGGCGTGTACAAGATATTGCGCTGTTGGATGTTGCGCAGGGAACAAGCTGAAAGGGTCCGGGACGTCCCACCAGCACGTGGCCTCTGTTGGTCGCAGATCCCTGGCACATGTGAGGAGCTCCACCCTTGGGCACCTCACCAATTGGGCGACGACGATGCCGATATGTACTGTGCGGAAACAGTGCTGCCACCATGCGCAGTTTCGGGGTCATGCGAACAAAGCCCGACGCACGCCCTTACCCAACTGCAGGTACATTCACATGCTCAACCCAACCTGCTCCTCCTCGATAGCTACTGCCCGCACTACGTTCAGCACGTCAGCAAGGGAGCACTCTAACTCCTCTGCCTTACCACCAGGGAAGCTACTCTGTAGCAATTGATTTTTAACCTCGCCGCCTGTACTATCACCCGATTTAGCGCCGCCGACAGCCCCTGCAGCCCTGCCCGCCGCCTTCCCTTCATCTGCATCCGTCCCAACTCTCCCTCCTCCCCTTCCGCTCCCCCACACTGTACCATCTGCAAGCCTACGGGACCCCGCCCTGGCCGACGCGGAGGCTCCACGCAGGCAGCTGCGCGCGAGCCGTGACGTCAGCACGCCCATGCCCTGCCGTTCAAAGAGGCCGTTGTACGACAGCAGTACCTCCCGAAGGTACAGGGCCTTGCTGTACGTCGACAGGTGCAGCAGCTGGAAGCGCTGGGCCGCCTCGGCTATGCGCTGTGCTGCTTGGCTGTGTTGCTGCAAGTGCTTGAGGACCTGCAGCGAACAGAGGCATTAGGGAACACGGGTTGTGCGGAGATCGTGTGCATGGTCAGTGCCGGCACGGGGAGCAGTTCACACCGGCGCCTGTCAGGCGGGCGCCGCTTGGTGGGCGGCAAAAGGGGCTTTCGATATGCAAGGACCTCCTCAATCCCCCAGTCCGCTTACATACCGACAGGACGCCCCCATGCCGGTAGCACGTTGCAACCTGAGCCTGTAGCACGCCTTCCTGGCCCCTGAGCCTGTAGCACGCCTTCCTGGCCCCAACCTTGACGGACCATGCCTCACGCCTCCGCTTGCGGCTTGCTGGCAGGAACTGCTGATTAGAGTCGGCATGCAGAACATGGAGCTATGAGCACTTCCACCATAGATCCCTTTACCTTCGCCTGCCTTGTACTGGCGAGAGGGCACACCCTGACCCTGTTTGTGCCCCTCTTGCCTGCGCCGGCCAGAGGGTTTAGCCAGTGGCGTGTCTGTTTTTGTGGGTGGGCGTGTGGTGTGCTGCCTTGCTGCGTGTGGCTCGGGCGCCTTGGACGGCTCTTATTCCGGGCCCTTGTGCTCTGCTTGGTGTGCGCCGTTTGCTGCCCTGGCGTGCTGCCGGTCTTTGGCCTTCCCTGGCGTTGTGTGTGCGGGTGGAGCGTGTGCGGTCCTTCCTTGCCTGTGCCGTCTCAGGGCTGTGGTTTGCCCTTGGTGAATAGACCCCCACGTTTGCTGTCGGGCGTTGTCCCGTGTCTCGAGCCCTCCCGGCTCGTGCCTTCGGCCCTAGAGGCCGTCGCTGTGTCTCGGTCCGGTTATGGACCCCCGGCTCTTGCCCACAGTGTAACACTGTTTTCACCCTGGCGTACCACTACCATACGCGCCTGTCCGTGCGGTGCCACAGCCACGGTACCGGCACCAGCACCGGCACCCACCGCAAAGAGGCTCGGCCCAGGCTCGAAGGACACGTAGTGCACCCCGGGCTCCAGGCTGCGGTAGTACCACTCAATCCAGGGGCTGGCCTCCTGTGTGTGGAAAACAGCACATTTACAACACCACCTGTAACGGCTGTAAGCCACATGATTGCATATGGATGGAACTTACGTCCCAAGGGGCACCAGGGCTGTGCGTGGTGGTACGCTAGTGCCACTCTGCTCATCGGCTGTACGGGGGAACTCATGTCAGCTCATGTAGCTGTAAGAGTGTTACTTGATGTAGCAACGGGACAGTTGATGTTGGTTGATGCTGCTCAGCTCTAGTCCGGGCCACGGCCCCATCAGCACGCAGCGCACACGCCGGTCAGCCCCAAACACGCCATTCGCGCCCACCTTGGGCTCCCCGTCATGCTGGCGTGGCAACTTGCCTAGCAACGCAGAACAGCCAAACCTGGCACCCTAAAACACATGCTCTGTAAGGTGCACGCACCTGTCCGCACAACAACACGCCCCGCCCCGCGCATGCGCAGCCCCCTCCGTACCATCCGCCCCAAGTCCTGCGTGCCCAGCATGTTGCTGAGCCTTAGGCAAGCCACCCAATGCACCCCAAGGCACCCCTAAGACACACGTGTCATACACACACAAGCACTGGCCAAGAGCACCACGTCCTTTACGCCAAGCAGCTAGCTTCCCCAGCCCCACATGCCACTTGGCCCACCCTTAGGTACAAGTGCTGTAAGTGCATCCCTCCCCTGCTCTCCAGCTGTCCGCAGCCCCCTTCCCAACCTGAAGCACCAAGAAGCTGGCGCACAGCTGCGTTCCCAGCCGTACATGCCAACCAGTGCGACCTCAAGATAGACGCGCTGTACTTACACCTTGCATTTACATTTACACGCGCGCGCGCCACCCGGCCCTCACGTTCAGCACCACGCACTAGGGGCGCCCTCCCCTGAGCACCACGTCGTTCACGCTGAAGTGCTTAGCCACGCAGGGCATTGAGCTCACACACCAATGGGCACGCCGTGACACGCAGACCTGGCATCACCTTGAGCACCACGCCGTTCACGCTCAGCAGGTTACTAGGCCACACAGGCCACTGAGCGCGTCCTGGCGCACACGTGCCTGACCCCCGGCTTTTGTCCGCAGACACCCGCCGCACCTTGAGCACCACGCTGTTCATGCCCAGCAGCTTGCCCAGCCGTGTCGAGGCCGTCACGCCGTCAGTGGACAGGAGGTAGCGCCAGCGCGCGTGGTCGGGCATGGGGACGGGCTTTACCTGCACGGCTCAAAATGCAGCAGACAAGAGGCGGATGAAAGTTGGGCATCAGTAAAGCTGGGCATCAGGCCGAGCAGAAGGGGATAGGCCCTTGTTGCCCCACAGGGCACGCTGTCCCGGTCTTGGCGCTGTACAGGAGCAGCTTTGCTCTCAGTGGCTCGGTGCTGTTTGCGACAGAAGCATGCTGGTAAGCGACGCTAGGGAGGTAACATCAGGGAGGCTGCGTCTGGGTGGTGCACATCGTACAACGTCGTGGGTGTGGGTGCCAATGCGGAATGGATGGGAAAACGGCAGAGGCAGCAGGGGATGCCCGGGCTAGAGGGGTGGCGGGGGCTGAGCCCATGACAATGGGGCCAGGCCCGGGCGCCCGGCTGGCGCAGATCACGAGCAAAGCAATAATAACGTAAACATTGTTCCCAGCACAATGAAATATCAGTTGCTCGAGGGTTTAGCCCACCAGGGGTCCTGTGTACTTGTATGTGGTCGAAGAGCTGATGCCCACGTCCAGCAGCTGCCCGCCCTCGGGGTGCTGCGACTGCAGCTGCAGGAGCCGCACACGGCTGCAGTTGCGGGACATGGCGTGCTGCGCACGGAGTCAGGCAGGCGCCCGCGGGCAAAGCGGATGGTCAGGGGTCCAGGGTAAGGTGAGTAGTCGCTCGCGCATGACACGGCGGGGGCGGGGCATCGAGGGTGTAACCTTGGTTTGCAAGGTGCATGTAAGCCGGCGCCGCAGTGGACTCAGCACGCAGCCCTCGCAAAGCCAGTGCCGACCAACCTTGATGCCCGCACGCATGAGCGCCCGAGCGTCCTTTTGCTCCCATGGGTAAAACGTTAATGGGCCGTACTCGTGGTTGAACAGCGGTACGAGCAAGTCCAGCTCCTCCGCCGCACCGGTAACGTCATCCCAACGCTTGAAGTAGGACATCACGGGAGTGGCGCAGTGCGGTCCGGTGTCCCTCCATCTGCCGGTGCGCGCCGAGCAGCCCGAGTCGTCCCACGCGGTCATTAAAAAGGCTGTGTCTGGTAGGATCAATGGTGGAGAAAGGGAATCGAAAGTGCTGCTCGGCCCTAACACTGAGCTTGCAGGATGCACTGCTGCTGAAGAAGTGGCGCTTATGTCTCCATCGCTGCTGTCTGTGCTGGATGGGAGCGTGGCGAGTGGGGACACCTGACGCTGTGGGCGGGACAGCGCCGGCGGCGTCTGACGGCATGGCATCAGGGCGTGCAGCTTGGCGCGCATGGCTGTCAGCTGGACCCCAGAGCCATGACAAGCCGTACAAGGATGTAGGAGTGATGCACAGGGAGTTAGGGTTGGGGTCCGAGGAGGGTAGAGGAAGGGGACACCAGCACCGTCAGCAGAAGCTGCGTTGCAATCATTGCAGACGTTGCATGGGTATCGGTACGAGTGGGTGCGGCGGGCGGGCGGCCCAAGCAGCGCTGGACAGCTCACCGCACCAGTTCCCTCAGCACGTGCAGCAACATGGTGCTCACGTGGTGCATTCCGGACCGGAGCCTCCAACATGTGAGCGTAAGAGACGGGGTGAGCTAGCTCAGGGATCACCTCGCTGGCGGGTGCAGCTGCTCGGTACTCACCCGCTTGGTCATCAGGGTTGAGGGCCTCTCGGACAGCGGCACCACGTGCAACCTGCCGCGCAGCACCAGCACCAGCGCCAGGTGGGCGCCACGTGCCATGGCACTGCCGCGTGTGGCCATTTCGCGCACGAACCGCGCAAACGCCCCGATGGTGATGGGCCCGCCGCCAGGCTGCTGCTGGCGCTGGAGCCAGGGGGCAACGTCGGCGTGCAGGTTGCGCCTGCGGGCAAGAGCCATCGATAACCTCAGTTGCCGTACCGTCGCCGCTATTTCTTTCAAGAGGGCACAAGTATCCGTCCACGTCCGTTCAAGCAGCGCGGACAGGGTAGTATGCACACGTGTGCCACACTGTCATGCTGTCCGCATGCGGCACTGCACGCCCGTAGGACTACACAGGAGGCCATCCCCACATCTTGGCACCCACCTGACCAGCTCTCGGAAGGACGTGGCGTTGCGCTGCTCCCAGCCCTGGGGGACGTAGCTGGACACCCGGTCACCTTGGGTCGTTGGGGGGCATCCCCTGCCCTGGGCACCCATGGATTGCCGCCATGCACGCAAGTAAGGCGACGCAGCTGACTCAGCTTGCTCAGATGAGGACTGCGTGCTGGATGCTATGTGTTGTCATGAGAGACTGCAGGAGTCGCTCACAGGCAGTCATGTCAGGTCACGTCAGGTGAGGGTGTTGGCTTACACTTTCTTGATGGGCCACCGCACCGGGAACGCCAGGGCTGCGCATGAGTCCCACCAGCAGCATCAGCAGCAAGGCTGGTGACACGCGCCTCAATGCTGCAACGCAAGGAGCGGGCCCTCCGCTGCCGCAACACCGCCCCATGGCAACACCCTAGGCGTCCAGCCACAGACACCGTCCCAGAATTTCGCAACACAAAACAATCAATCTTAAGCTGCTATATAGATGTGGACATCACATCCAAGTCCTTAAAGATGCTATGAATTGGAGTTTAGTTGGTGACAATCGGCAAAAGCATTCGGGCCACGCACAACCGTGCTCAGGACACATCGGCCCGTCCCATGTGGAGGGGCGGAAAATGACTTGTCCGCTCGGCAATAGCCTTTAGAGCCAAAACCATGCTAGGAGGAGCCTGACTAAGTGCTGGACTTCAATTGCACTAGGAAACAACACAGTGGTGTTGGCACAAGCATAGGTGCACAGCATGGCAATTCACAACCTGCCGGCATTTGGGTATCCAGGATACCGGGCCACGCGTGAGCCAGGTTTGCGTTTGGACTGGCTTGGAACACAACAGACCGTTCAATGTACAGCACGCAACAACTCAATAACCGCTCATCAGGTGACCGGCAACAGCAACAGCCAACGCCGTCTGAGGCCCAACTATCAACAGCCTCCTTGGCCTCCGCGACCCACCTGCCCGCTTCCAACCGCCCCAACTGGCCAACCCATAGGTGCTCTCCTCATCCCCAGCCAGTGTAATAAAAATATGTAGGCGAAGCGCCCTGCGTTGCTGCAGATGGCAGCACGCGTTGCCCTAGGGGCACAATAACCGCGAGCACCCCCGGCGCAGCCCTAGCCCTCCCTGCATCACGCACCTGCCCAGCGGGCACTTCTCCCGGCGCGCCCTAGCCCCACTGAGGGCACGGCTAGCAGTACTAAGCTACACACGCACACACACCGCGCGAGCGACGCTGTGACGGCAGCAGCTGGCCCCGTCAGCACATCACATCACACCACAAGGGAGTCCCCCTTTTCCACACCGTGCATCCTGAGCACACGCCACAGATGCAGGGTCGCCCACAGGACCCACAAAGCACTTCACACGGCAACCTCTCATGCACAGGACAACTGCACAGCCTCGGCCCACTTGGCCTCACCGCAACCGGAGAGTGGGGGGCCGGCAACGTGGTTGACTACTGCTCCTTGACAGCCGGTTGGTCACTGTTATCAGCTGTTATACAGGCCCCTTAGCGGCGCCCGCCAAAAGGGCCAAGCTGCCCAAAGGCGAAATCTCTCCCGCAGCACTTTGCGCCCTTGTCGAACACGGAGTAGCTGCAGCCGTTGAAGTCGCCCGCGCGGTGGCACAGCTGCTGCATGGAGGGGCAGGCGCCGTTGGCCTTGAGCACGATGCACACCTCCACACCGTCTGCGGAGTCGACGGAGAGGCCCATGTTGCCCGTCTTGAACACCTGCAGCAGCAAAATCACAACAATCAAGCAGTAATGGTCAGCTGTCGGCTGCGGCTGTATGGGTACGCCACGTGCAAGGTACCGGCACGCTGCAATGGACGGTTCCGGATATCAACAGTGTCGCAGATGCCGCACATGCTACCAGAGCGTACCAGCAGTGGGAGCTCATGCACACCTGCATCAGCCGCCCGGCCTTGCTGTCCCTGCTTGTCTGTCCCTGTTACAGGCTCATGCTGCCCTCTTCCCGCACCGCATCCGCTACACACCTGCATCAGCTGGCCGGTGCTGGTGTCGTTGTGTGTGGACCAGGACGGCGCACGGGACAGCTCCGGGGAGCTGCTGAGCGTCCAGCCGCGCACGGAGCCGCGGCAGCGGGTGCCGTCCGCCAGCCACTCTGCATCGAGGATGTTAGGCAGAGGAGGAATGCGGTTATGGCAGGGTGTGAGGGGAGGGCTAGGGACGAGGGTATTGGGTACGGGGAGGAGCACGAGGGTGGAGGGCGCACGCAGCGGGTGTTGTTGCGGATGCGGTTCGGGAATCAGGCAGTATGAGCCTGTTACAGCTTGAAGCAGGCATAACTGGGAGACAGGGCGACAGGGCAACACGGCGCGGCAGACAGGTGTCGGAGTGCAGGTCGATGGTGCTGTGCTGGCTGGTCAAACTCACCGATCTTGTCCATGGCCATGCTGCAGCAGCGGTGGGTTCCGCAGGCCGCGGTGTCGGTGGCGATGCGGAAGCAGTAGACGTTGTCGGCGCCGCTCCTGTAGCGGCGACTGCGAGGGTGCGGGAAAAAAGGCGGGGAAGTGACATTGTCACAGCGGTCGCAGCAGACCCCTGGGTCGCAGGTCCGGAACGCGGAAGCGCAGGCAACCAGATATAAGCGTACAAGGTTGAACACAAGTGGTACTGCGGCTTACCTGAAAGTAACATCGTATGGCGTGCGGCTGATGTTCCACGGCGTGCAGTCGCAGTAGGGGAACTGGTCGGGGACCTCGGGGCGGCATGTTGACGTGAACTGGCCGCGGCGGCACTCCCGGCCGGTCCGTGAGTCGGTGATCTGATAAGATAGGACTGACTGAAGGCAAACTGGACGACCATTGACCACGCCGACGCCGTTGCCGAAATCGACAAGCGGGGCAATGACATTTTCAAACCCGGTCTGCGACAGCCAGCGGCCGAAGCCGGTAGCGTCGACAGAAGTCGAAAACTCTCCGCAAATGGTCATGGTAGCGGTAGTCGTGTTGACGCGGGTGCAAACGAAGCCACGGTCGGGCGCCAGGCTGTAGGCCTGTTGGTCCACTAGCTCGTTGACCACATTGGCCAAATTGTCGCAGGTCTCCTGGTCAACGCTGGTCCTATAGTTGACCCAATTAATGCACATGGAGACGCAGCTGGAGGCCACCGGAGAGGGAGAAGAAGGAGGGGGGGCAGTCGGAATCGTGGGAGGAGAGGGAGCAGGCGTGCTTGGAGTTGGTGTGGGCACAGGGGTAGGAACAGGGGAGGGGGAAGGAGTGGGGCTGTTTAGGGGAGGAGAGGGCGGCGGAGGTGGGGGAGGAGGGGTAGGGGTGGGGGCGGGGAGGCGCGGGGGGGTGGAGGGGAGGGGAGGGGGGAGGGGGAGGAGGACCGGGGCAGAGGCGGGGTGGGGGAGGAGCGGGTGGTGGTGGTGGCGGGGAGGGGGTGGGGGAGGAGGCGGGGGCCAGGAGGCGGGGGTGGTGTAGGAGGAGGAGGCGGAGAGGGAGGTGGGGGTGGGGGAGGAGGGGTGGCGGAGGGGTGGAGTGGGAGGCGGCGGGGGTGGCGGAGGTGGTGGAGGATAGGGTGGAGGTGGGGGAGGCGGTGGTGGGGGAGGAGGAGGGGGCGTTGGGGGTGGGGGGTGGAGGGGTGGGGTTGGAGGAGGCGGGGGAGGTGGGGGAGGGGAGGCGGTGGAGGCGGAGTCGGGGAGGTGGTGGGGGAGGAGGGGCAGAGGAGGGGAGGCGGCGGAGGAGGGGAGGCGGGGAGGGGGAGTCGGGGAGGAGGGGTGGGGGAGGAGGAGGGGCAGAGGAGGGGGCGGCGGCGGGGAGGGGAGGGGTGGAGGCGGTGTGGGGGAGGTGGAGGCGGTGGGGGAGGAGGGGGCGGCGGGGAGGCGTAGGAGGAGGGGGCGGGGAGGGGGTGGAGGGGAGGCGGCGGGGGAGTGGAGGGGAGGTGGCGGGGAGGCGGAGGAGGGGCAGGTGGTGGGGGAGGAGGAGGCGGTGGCGGCGGGGAGGTGGGGGTGGTGGAGGCGGTGGCGGCGGGGAGGTGGGGGTGGGGGAGGTGGGGGCGGCGGGGGAGGTGGGGGTGGGGGAGGAGGAGGCGGTGGAGGAGGGAGGGGCGGTGGTGGAGGGGCGGTGGTGGAGGGGAGGGGGCGGTGGTGGAGGGGAGGGGCGGTGGTGGAGGGGAGGGGCGGCGGAGGAGGGGAGGGGGCGGCGGAGGAGGGGAGGGGCGGCGGAGGTGGTGGAGGCGGGGGTGGCGGAGGAGGGGAGGGGCGGCGGAGGGGAGGGGGCGGCGGAGGGGAGGGGGCGGCGGAGGAGGGAGGGGCGGCGGAGGAGGGGAGGGGGCGGCGGGGGGAGGGGGCGGCGGTGGTGGTGGAGGCGGAGGTGGAGGAGGTGGAGGCGGGGAGGCGGAGGTGGGGGAGGCGGAGGGGAGTAGGAGGTGGAGGAGGCGGAGGCGGTGGCGGTGGCGGTGGCGGCGACGGGGAGGAGGTGGTGGTGGTGGTGGCGGCGGCGAGGGGGGAGGAGGTGGCGGGGGAGGAGGTGGAGGTGGAGGAGGGTAAGGAGGTGGGGGCGGGGGAGGTGGTGGAGGTGGGGGCGGCGGCGTGGGGAGGGGGTGGCGGGGGAGGAGGTGGCGGGGAGGAGGTGGGTAAGGAGGTGGGGGCGGGGGAGGTGGTGGAGGTGGGGGCGGCGGCGTGGGGGAGGAGGTGGCGGGGAGGAGGTGGCGGGGAGGAGGTGGGTAAGGAGGTGGGGGCGGTGGGGGCGGTGGAGGTGGGGGTGGCGGCGTGGGGGAGGAGGTGGCGGGGAGGAGGTGGCGGGGAGGAGGTGGGTAAGGAGGTGGGGGCGGTGGGGGCGGTGGAGGTGGGGGCGGTGGCGACGGGGAGGAGGTGGCGGGGAGGAGGTGGGGGTGGAGGAGGATAAGGAGGTGGGGGCGGGGGAGGTGGTGGAGGTGGTGGTGGCGGCGGAGGTGGAGGCGGTGGGGAGGGGGAGGTGGTGGCGGCGGTGGTGGGGGTGGAGGGGGCGGCGGTGGCGGCGGAGGAGGGGGCGGGGGCGGGGGCGGAGGCGGAGGGGAGGGGAGGAGGCGGAGGGGGCGGGGAGGTGGTGGAGGCGGGGGTGGCGGTGGTGGTGGAGGCGGGGGTGGCGGAGGCGGAGGCGGAGGGGCGGGGGAGGCGGAGGTGGAGTAGGAGGTGGGGGCGGGGAGGTGGGGGAGGTGGCGGCGGCGGCGAAGGGGAGGTGGTGGTGGAGGCGGGGGCGGTGGTGAGGGGGAGGAGGTGGCGGGGAGGAGGTGGGGGTGGAGGGGGGTAGGAGGTGGGGGCGGGGAGGTGGTGGTGGTGGTGGTGGTGGCGGCGGAGGTGGAGGTGGTGGGGGTGGAGGCGGCGGCGGTGGCGGCGGAGGAGGGGCGGGGGCGGGGGCGGAGGCGGAGGGGAGGGGAGGGGAGGAGGCGGCGGAGGCGGCGGGGGCGGGGAGGTGGGGGCGGGGAGGGGAGGGGAGGAGGCGGGGAGGAGGCGGGGGGGGGCGGAGGCGGAGGCGGCGGCGGAGGCGGGGAGGCGGCGGAGGCGGGGAGGCGGCGGAGGCGGGGAGGCGGCGGGGGCGGGGAGGCGGCGGAGGCGGGGAGGCGGCGGAGGCGGGGAGGCGGAGGAGGGGCGGCGGCGGGGGCGGGGAGGGGAGGGGAGGCGGCGGGGAAGGGCGGCGGAGGTTGGGACGGCGTGCCGGGCGCATTGTAGGGAGGTGGAGGGGCCGGGGGTGGGGGTGGGGGCGGGGCGGGGGGCGGCGGCGGAGGGTTAGGAGCATTATACGCTGGAGGAGGTGCAGGCGGAGGTGGGGGCGGGGAGGCGGCGGCGGAGGCGGAGGGGCCTGGCGGGGGCGGTGGCGGAAGGGGAGCAGGCGATGGCGGGGGCGAGGGAGGCGGGGGTGGGGGCGGGTAAGGTGGCGGCGGAGGGGGTGGCGGGGAGGCGGGGAGGTGGGGGCCGGGTGGGGGCGGAGGAGGTGGCGGGGAGGCGGGGAGGTGGCGGGCCGGGTGGGGCGGGGGACGGGGGCGCTGGCATCGTCACGGGGGTTTGAGTGGGTGCGGGAGGGTCTGTGGGGCGTGGGGAGTCGCAGGTAGACACGGGGCAGCATGTGTGGTTGGTGCTCCACAGGGCCGTTTGGCAGGCCACGCCGCCCAACAGGCCCTCCAGAGTGCTGCGGGGGGAAGGGGAGGGTGGCGGGCAGGGGTACGGCTCAGATCGCTGCGGCTGACGTGCAGGTGAGCACGCGACACAGTGCGCGCCGTGTCCACAGCGGCAATGTTACAGCCCGAACATAGCGCTGAGTTAACACTGCCCGGCGTAAGCAACCAGTATTCCTCGAACAATGGCCTCAGAACCTGGGCTCAGTCCTGTGGCTCAATCGGCGAGTTGCATAGATGATCATCCTTCATTCTGCTGCCTCGCCCCAGGTGCCCATGCCGCAGCCCTGAGCCCCCGCCCCAGCTGTAAGGTTCCGCAGCGGAAGGCACAATGCAAATCTGGTGTTCGCATGCAGCAGGTGCACGGTGCAGGTGAAGGGCGCAAAGCCCTTGCCCGGCAGGATCCCCGCCCTCCGACGCGGCGCGCTACCCTATCCAGGCACCCCACCTTGGCAGCACCGCATCCCTGCCCTTCACATACCCTGCTGTCCCACCCGCACGATCCCGCGCGGTCAAAGCAAGCACGCTGCCACAGGTGCCTCCGCCTCCCTAGCAACAGTGCCACGCCTCGCACCCAACCGCTCGGCTACCACCACAATGCGCCCGCCCCACCTGCACGGCCCCGCGAAGCTGATGCACACCACCGTGCCATCCGCATTGCTGGCGTTCCTATCCAGGTAGTGCAGCCGCAGCGTGCGCTGGTTGTCGGCCGCGTTGGGCGGCTGGAAAATCTCGGGCCGGCCGCGCGCCGGCACGCCATCAACCGTGGCGTTAAATACGCGCTGACCGGGCACATCGCACGAGGCGTCTGGCGGTTGGGAAGTTGGTACGGGAAGCGGTTAGAAGGAGGCGGTTGGAGGGACGTGGGCAGGGGCAGGTGCTGGGAGCATGTGGCAGGCTGGGGGGATGTGGGGACGGTGAGGTACACGTGGATGTCGAGAGGGGGATGCGGTGTGCGGTGTGGAATGATGTACGACAGGTTCTGGAGTGGTGCGACTGGTGTGACAGGCTTCCGCACTTACCGACGTTGACCTCGATCTTGTACAGGTCCTGGCTGCAGCAGGGGTCGTCCGTGGTGCACTGCTCGGGGTTCACCTGGGGGTGCGATGGAGGCGAGGGTGTGGGCAGCGGACCGGGAGGGCAGCGTGAATGGAAGAGACTGGGAGAGGTTGGGACTGGCGTCGGGCAAGGCCCACAGCGCCGGCTCCTGTGGCAAACCTGTGGTGCTCGGCCTAAGTGCGGCACGCTCGTGTGGGACATGCTACTTAGTGTTATTCATGTTGACCGCTGGTGAGCATTCGCTCAGTGAACGGATGCGCAGCCTGTCGGCCATATGCAGGCCTTCGATGAGGGGCTTACGCGTGCACCTATGCGTAGGGAGCACCTGGTGTCCCGGTTCCAACGCTAGCAGGCACTAGAGCCAGCTGGAGCCGCTGGCCTCACCCTGATGGTCCAGCAGTACGTGCCGGCGCTGGGGCTGCTGATGCTGGACTCGGTGGAGTAGATGCTTCTAGACGCTTGCCGTGTGCAGGAGCTGTAGGGGAACAGCAGGGGCGCTCGCCGGCCCGCAGTGGCTTGCGTGGGTTGCCGGTTGTCCAGCGGGAAGGGGTCCTCCATCGTCGTTTGCGCATCCACCACCATGTTCGCTCTGCAGTCCAAGACATGAAATGATCGGTATTTGATTGACGGCCACCGCAAGGTCTACGACTGGGGCAGCATTGTCAGCGAGCACAAGGGCGATGCCGAGACGCAGTGACGCGCAAGCTGCCCTGGTGACAAGAAAGATGCGGTCGTCGCGTTAGGCAACAAGATCACAGCTTGCTTGCGATGGTGGCCCTCCGCCAGGACTACGGCTTCGGCTGTCTCCCGTTTCCTGGCCGACTGAAAGCCCTTCAGCGACTAACTAACTAGCCATGACTAGCACGGCCTCGCGAGAACATTTGTGACACATTAACCGGTTAAGGCAGCGCGCAAACGTTGTGGCACGGAGCCGTGTTGGTTGAGCTGCAACCGTCATGGGTTCAAACGTGCACGCTATACTTACAAGGACAGCGCCAGCAGGAGTAGAGCTCCCATCCATCTTGATTTCGGCAATTTCGCTTGCCCCATGCTTCCCTGGGCTGAGGGGTAAGCAGCCGGGGTTCGGAGTGAGTGGATGAAATGTCATGCCAATCGCCGACGCCAGCGGCAGGCTCTTCCAGGTATCCAGGTGCCAATCGTTTGCGCGAGGAAGTCTCATGTCACTACATTCACCTGTCTAACTAGCGGCGCCCGCAGATGCACCCAAAGGGCATAAGCAAGCCGACGCCGGCAAGTGATATGCTGCAGCCGCTGTGCTATATGACGTTGTAATACAGACTTCGCCTTCTTCGCCTTCGAGCCTTCTTATGTGTCGTTTAAATCGGATGACTCTAGTGTGCTGGTACCCCCCCCGCACGAGCCTGTCTGCCGGTGAGTAACCACTTTCTAGGTAAGTGCAAGGAGGTGCCAAGCTGTATAATCGTTACAATGACACTAGATAAATATCAGTAAGATAAAAGGGCGCTGTGCAGTCCCATGTATCGTGGAAGTAGTACGAGACTAGGGGAAGACAAGGGGGCGCGGTTTAAATCAAACCATACGGGGCCCCAGAGCCTCTGCGCAACTCGGGTTGCGGTAAGCTATTCTTTGTTTGTGATGGATTATGTGCATTTCTGGTAACAGCTCTTGATTAGCACAGAAGCCTATGCATGACAGGGCAGCGACCATGGACAACGTCCGCAAGGTCTCCTGTACCGTCCAGAGAGCACGACGACGCAACGAGGGTCGCCGTTCACTAGTGCATAATGACAATCTAGCGGTTATGCCGTCCGCCAATGGTTGACAGATGCCGCTGGGCCAAGTTCCCGAAGGTGCAAGCAAGGGCTGTAGCAGACAGGGGAGGCCCCTGGCAGACACCCCACCGGCAGCCTTGGACCCGCAACTGCGTTTTGTACAACTACTTACCTCTCACCTTATCTTCACACGAAAACCCAAGCATACACACTCCAGCCTAGCTTGGGTTGTGCTCTTTGTTTGGCTACTTACCAGGGGTGGGACTGGTACTGGCAGGCACACAGCCTAGCGCCTAGCTTGTTGCGCACATGGTGGCGACAAGACATTGTGCTGCACTGTGCAATCCCCGTACAGCTTGAATCGTACATGGACTGCACGGTAACGCCCCGGTCAACTACCTTCTGGCCACCTGCACGTACAGCACGATGTCGCTTCAACGGTGGGAAAGGGAAATAAACAGCAGGGGCACGGGTGCGTGCTCGCTCCCATGGCTAGTTCATACGGGTAGTTCCCTTGCTTTCAACTTCCGGCCACATGCAGGCCAAAGGCTTATTTGCCTACTCCCGCACCGCATCCACAACACGCAGGCCAAAGCGCATCATAGTGCATCGCCGGTGTACTGTATGGTGTGCAGTAGCGTGTGGAGGAACACTCACCCGCATCAATGCACTCCGCTCATCTCCGCTTTGTGGACCACCGCACGTTGAGTCCAGCTGACTTCTGTTGACATGTGGGGGGCGGCGGAAGTGGATGCATCCCGGCCGCCGCCTTGGCCTGCGAACGGGTGCATTGATGATACTCTCCTGAGCGTTGGCGCATGGCCATGCCTTCTTGCTGGATTCCGTACTGCGATGCATTTGGACAAAGCGTTGCGAGGGGCGAAAGCAGGTGCGTTGCCAAAGTGCACCACTCATCCACCTAAGGGGGCCTTGGTGTGGCGCACGAGACATGGCAGACGGTGCCGCCCTGAGGAGCCCCAGCGGGACCAACAATCCCGGCCTTGATGATGGCAGTAGCCTTGCTGGCGGACACTGACCGTGTGACCGGAACCAGCCGGAACCCTCGCAACACGTGGCTGAGCGTGGCCAAAACCGCGTCCGCTTGCTTGAGTGCCCCCGTTCGCCATTGCGCCGTCAATGCTGCATGGCCCATGGGACAAGTCCACGCGGAGTGCAATTCATGACGATGCCGTGCGATGCGTACGATCTATCGTGCTGATGCCACGCTTGCTGCACTTGTATGGGTCACAAACGTGAACGAAACTCGCTCCCAGCTGATTGCAGCATCCAGGTCAGTGCAGGAAGCATACTCTCCGCCAGGTGCCACCCCTACCCCGGGCCCCTAACGGCTGGGGCCAGCTGTGTGTCCGGAGCGGGCTGGGCTGTGGAAGAGGACCACAACTGT
This sequence comes from Chlamydomonas sp. KOR1, assembly GCA_036984285.1. NCBI lineage: Eukaryota > Viridiplantae > Chlorophyta > Chlorophyceae > Chlamydomonadales > Chlamydomonadaceae > Chlamydomonas > Chlamydomonas sp. KOR1. The sequence goes on along the minus strand of BQMZ01000004.1, from coordinate 179,873 downwards.
AAAACCATGCATGCCTGCAGTGACCCCGCTTCTGGCCTAAGAGCGGATGTGAGCCCTTTGCTCCCGGCATCGTCATTTTGCTTCCACGCACGTATTCAGACCAGTCAACACGCGTAAAGCGGGGAGAGGGGGCGGGCTCAGCCTTGATTATGCCATTCTGTTGCCAGGGTGTGCGTACTTGTGCGCGTTGTGTTTCGGCTTGCACTGCCTTGCACACCATTCATACCTATTACGAATTGCGCTTGTACCTCCCATCACCGCACCCTTCAATACCTAATACGAAGTGAAGGCGAAAGGCAGCTCATGGGCGCACGGCCAGTGGCGGCAGTGAACAGCGGCCGGCATGCTGCAGGTAGGCGCACCGGCGCCTGCGGCGCGACACAAAGCAAGGAGACGCGAGAGGTTTGCAGCCAGAGCTTCTGCCTGTTGCACTGTCACCCAGGGAAGTCGCCAGAGTACTTGTGAAGCGCACGGATATCGTGTAAGACGCCAGGGTGGACCTGGGTGAACATGCTGTGTTATCCCATGCCGAATGGTAACTCAACTACTGCACGATCCGATCATACCGCCAACATGCCACGGCGGACGGCACGCCTGGGTGCGCCAGCGCCGCAGGCTGGAGGGGAGTGGACAAGCATTCCGTGCAGCATCAGCTTAAGGGCCACGTGGCAACTGTACGTGGTGAGTCCTCATCAGGGGAGACTTCACTTGGTGACCATAGCGCCGCCAGCCCGAGTGCCAGACACCATGCCGCGCGATGGGTGGAGGCAAGGCAAGGCTACACTGACCCTCCGCTGCCCGCCGCGCCGTGCCGTGCCGCCTGGGATCTGACGATCGGGGTCAGGTGTGCCGTGGGGCGCCCGTACCAAGAGGGTGGATGTGCATGACTGCGGACGTGTGAGAGACGACCATCTTGGATTGGCCTGTAGAATGGCTGAACCCTGAAACTTTACCTGAGCTTGTAAGCTCGTATCTAGGGCCCTTGCTCAGCGCTCCACATGAAGTGTACCAGGGTACGGCATGCTCAGGTGTGATCCCTCCGAGCGCCTCACCCATGCACGAAGGATGCAGCCACGTGTCCGAATGCAGGTGCCAACTGCGTTAGGGAGGTGCGAATGAGAGCCGAATATACCATCCTGTCACGGCCCGTCCAGTCTCCTATTAACGTATATGAGCCATTATGAGATATGGTGCAGACTCTTCGAGGATAGTGAGCGCATTGCGCGTCGGGAACACGGGCAGCACCTTTGTGCCACAGCGTGCCTGCTGCCTGGACGCGTGCTGGCGTGTCCGGTGGCGTGTCGCACGCAGGGGTGTCCTCAATGCCGACGAGTGAACCAGCCAAGTTCACAAATGCCGAATATGCATAATGGGCACATAAGCTTGTGCCGCGTCAACTGCAACAGCTATCCTCCGCCTGGTTCGGGAAAGTCGACACAAAGACCTCATGTAATGGACTACTAGACGCCGGTGCCACAACTCGCTACACATCTTGCTGGGATACTCGTAGTCATCAAATTGTACTAGTTACAAGCGTCTCCTGCTCCTGTCTCAGCTGATTTGAAGGAACGATCTTGTATTGAACCCTTCTGCTTGGCGCCGCAGGTGCGGTGAATCCAGAATGAGTTGCACGATTGTGTCTATTTGGCATTCGCCAGTGATCGGCGGTTCTCGGTCTTGACGCTGACGTCTTGACGGGGGCCCTCACATCTTGCCGTCACAGACGTGAAAATGAAGCTGACTTTCCGCACGATAGCGGGGAAAAGCTTCAGCGTGGAAGCTGAGGAGAGCCTGTCCATATCGGCGCTGAAGGACAAGGTCCAGGAGACTCAGCCAGACTGCACCCGCGAAGCCATGAAGCTGGTGTACAAGGGGAAGGTGCTTGACGACGCAACCACAGTGGCGGACAACCAGATTACGGAGCAGGGTTTCATTGTAGTCTTCGTCCAGCCTAAGAAGGCGGAGGCGCCGAAGCCAGCAGCTGCGCCCGCTCCGGTGAGGAGCTGTCGGGTCACGCTTGGGGGTTGGGGCGCTGCCATGAACAGCTGTACGCTTGGTCCAAACGCTGCGCTTGGGAACCTCTATTTGCGCAGACCCTTTCATGAATTACATTCGGGGCTTGCGGTAGCGGGTACAGGCTAGACTGCTGTGTATCTGTGTCCTGTCAGGTGGCGTGATGGGTCACAGCACGTCCACTGTGCGCATTTGACCCTCCTGGGTGTTGAACCAGCTGTGAGCCGGATGCCGGCCGGGCAGAATCGCAACCGAGTAGTGTGCACGAACTACCATGGTAAGTCCTAATGGCTCCCGCTTCCATCGCTCACGGCTTGCCCACTGTGCCCCCTCTCACCCAACCCAACCTGCTTTTCGAAGGCCGCCACGGAGGCCGCGGCCGCCCCGTCGGCCGCCCCCGCTGCTGCTCCTGCGGCCGCCCCTGCCGCTGCTCCCGGTAAGTCCTACAGCCCCATGACCCCCTCACCGCCACGGCCCCCTCACTGCCGCTGAAATACCTCGCTGACAGCATGCATGCCCGATCTCTTGCTCTCTTGCATACTACCCCGTCCAACAATACCACACGCCCGCCACACCCCGTGCACTCCAACCCACACCCAACTTCCCGCCTCCCCTTGCCCCCGAAACGTGCCCGCAGCGGCCGATGCTGCCCCCGCGGCCGCCGCGCCCGCCGCTGCCGCGCCCGCCGCCGAGGCGAACCCCGCCGACGCCTACACCGCCGCCGCCTCGGGGCTGCTGTCCGGCGGGGCGCTGGAGGGCGCCATCGCCAACATCTGCGAGATGGGCTTTGCGCGGGAGGAGGTGAGGCGTGCTTCCCGTTGTCCCGTCGGTGGTGCAGCACGGGTTGCTGGAGCTGTCTTGGCCGGAACAGGCCGGAAGAGGGGGCCGCGGGGTAAAACGTACGTAAGGTCTTGGAGGCGCGGGTCATTTCCTCCAGCTTGTGGACGCCTTCCTCGTGGCCCTGCCTGCGCCTGCGCCTTCCCTGCATGTGCCCTACGGCACGTCAAGGCGGCCGCTGACCCCGTCCCTGCCCCTGTTGCCTCCAGGTGGTCCGCGCCATGCGCGCCGCCTTCAACAACCCCGACCGCGCCGTGGAGTACCTCATGACCGGCATCCCAGCCAACGCGGGGCCGCCGCAGCCTCAGCACGCGCCGGCACCAGCGCCCGCGCAGGGAGGCGGCGGCGGCGCGCCTCAGGCGGTGCCCGTGGCGCAGGTGCGGTGCGAGGCAGGCGGGCGGGGGAGCGGGCGAGGGGGCAGGCAAGGCAATAATGGTTATGTCAGGGATGTGCAAAGGGGATCAAGATGCGGGTTAGGGCGGGTGTGAGAGGACGGCGGCGGCGCACCCCCAGCGGTGCCCGTAGTGCAGGTGTAGGTACGGTGCGGGAAAGGGAGAAGGGCAACGAGATGCTGCCAGTTTAAGGGGGTGGGAATACAGCTGAGCGGCATAGTGAACAAGGCGGAAGCCAGTAGGCCTGCAGAGGGCGACGTTGGCGGCAGGGGTGCAAGAAGTGAAGTTTTAATCTGTGGGACGTCAGGGGGCAGTGACAGCCTGGGGGCAATAGGTGGCGCCCGCGGTGCAGGTGCGGGGTCGAGGCGGAAGTGTTGGTGCAGGGAGCCGTGGGATGAAGGTGGTCACGTAAGCCGGGGTGGGGCCGGCAGGGTGCGGGTGGAGCACGGCGCGGGTGGGCAGATGGGGCCTGGTGGAGGCAGTCAGGATGGGGTGGTGGGGGCTAAAAGGGCAAGAGGGGATATCGCAGCACGACGCCTGCCCTATCTGCTATCTCCTCGTGTCCCCGAGGGGATAGGGCAGGCGTCGTGCTACCCCCAGTGGGCAGCTTTTACCCAGGTGGGCACCAGCGGACGGCTGTGGGAGGGATACGCCGCTGCACACGCGGGCTAGGGGCCTGGGTTCACTGTATGACCCAACGCCGGTGTTGAGGCCTGTGTGCTGTGAGGCAGCGGGAAGTAGTGTTGTTGGGGGGCCGTTACCTGAACGCGGATAACGGCAGCGCTCTGTGCACGACATACGAAAGCAACAGGTTCCCCTCCTGCCCCGCCCTGCTTGGACCTGCCCTCCGCCGCGGCCCCCATCATGTGCACTGCCCTTGCACCCTGTGTCGTGCCGCCCAGGCCCCTGGCGCTGCGCCCGCTGCCGCGGAGGGCCCCAACGCGCAGCCCTTCAACATGTTCGGTGGGTAACGGGGTCCAGCGGGGTTGTACAGATGGGAGACGGCACTGGAGCGAGGAAGAAGGTCCTTGCAATAAGGCAAGGGGGTTATGTGGCCCATAACCTGCCCTAGGCCCCCACGCCTGCAGGTTTTCACTCCACTCCACTCCACCTCACTACGGTCGAGCGGCAGGCCTGCCGGCACCTGAAGCTGTGCGGCACCTGTTACTCCGGCAAATAGCAGCAGCACGAGTACCATTACTGCTATCTAGGGACCACGGCAACCAAAGACCAATTGATTGCTATGTTACTGCCGCAGGCGGGCCTGCTCCCGCTGGCGGCGGCGGTGGCGCGGGTGAGGGCGCGCTGGCTGCCCTGCGTGACAACCCCGCGTTCGGCATGCTGCGGGCGGCGGTGGCGCAGGACCCACGGTCGCTGGTGCCCATGCTCCAGGTGGGGGCCTGGCGCTTGTGTACGTGTTACCAGGTGCAGTAGTTGCAGTGCATCGGTGCCCAGCTGCATTTGGCGGCGGGGCCAGGAATGCGTGTGTGCTCAGGGAATGCACCGCGTGTGTGGGTTATGTGTCATGGAGGGTAGCGAGTGGTACTTAGACGCCGTGCAGCACAGGACCCGCAGGTCGCTGGTGCCCATGCGGGAAGTGGGGTCTAGTCCGTGTGAGTTTCGGCCGTGTACATGTGGACCGCTGCAAGTAGCTGGTCTGGGAGGCTTGTGTGTTCGGGGCGTCACCCAGGCGTTCGTCGCCGCAGGCGACGGCTGTGACCAGGCAACGGCGGCGTACGCATACTGCCTTACAGGACGTGTGAAGTGTGTAAGGAGGCATCCTGGGGCTATGGAGTGTGGCGTGTGGCGCCGGTTGCGCCCTGGTCCCTTCCTTACAACAAGTGGACAGCCCTGCCTTCGACCAACCGTACCTTGCCGGGCCACCACCTCAAACCCCCACTTCCTCCCCGCCTGACCGAACCTGTGTCCCCTGGTACCCCGCCCTGTGCGCAGCAACTTGGCCGCTCCAACCCCGAGATGTTGCAGCTGATCAACGAGAACCAGCAGGAGTTCCTGGCCATGCTGGCCAACCCTGGGGACGACGACGATGACGAGGTGGGTTGGCCCTGGGGTGGGAAGGGGGGAGGACCGAAGTGATAATGCCTACATGGCAATGCAGGAGGGTGCCGCGAGAGACTGATGGGTTTTGATTGTGCAGAAGGGATGTGCTAGGCGGCCTGGGGAGGACGACGGTGATAACGTGAGGCGAAGGTGGTGCCTGGGGGTCTGGACTGGGATAAGACTGGATTTCGTGTGCGCAGGTGTGCGAAAGAAGAGGATGTGCTGGCTTACCCGGGGATGAAGACGACGACGTGTGGCGGGGGGCGGCGAGGGTGTTGTCTTGCCTCTGCATCAGCGCATGGATGGAGCCGAGCCGCATAGCTGTCCCACGAAGCTGTTCGTGCCAGCTCGTTACCGTATTCACAACTCCCGTGCCTCCCCCAGGGCATGGCCGGCCTGGGCGGCGGCGAGGGCGGCGAGGGCGGCATGGTGATCGAGCTGAGCCCCGAGGACGAGGCGGCTATCGGGCGGCTGGCGGCGCTGGGCTTCGACCGCAACGCCTGCCTGGAGGCCTACCTGGCCTGCGACCGGAACGAGGAGATGGCGGCAAACTACCTGGCGGAGAACATGTTCGACTGAGCGCGGGGCGGGCGGGGTGCGGGGCGTTGCGTGCATAGGGGCAGGGGAGAGAGGGGGGGGGGTACAGGGGCGCCGGCTGGGGCGCTGGCGGACATGTGCAAGTGGGGTAGTGGGTAGTGGGGATGAAGGGTGGTTGGCTTCCAGGGTAGTGAAGGAGTGAGATGCCGTACGGCGCCAGATGCGACGTTGCCGGGGCGGGGAGTCCTGATGGGACGGGTTGGTGCTTCAAGGGCTCGGGGAAGCGGTTTTGCCGCTGGAGTTGGTGGAAAAGGTTTGGGTTACGCCGGCCATGAGTTCTGGGCGCAGGTCGTCGAGCAGAGACCGAGTGTAACGCGAGCAGGCTGGCTGGCTTCCATTTGTTTGCCTCTGGGCCCTGTTGGGGCGTGCACGTGAGATGCGCAGACGCCGCAAAGGCAATGGCGCTACATCAGGCTGTGGGTGCAGCTGTTTCTCCGTCCCGTTTGCAGCAACAGGGAGGTTTGCATGGGGTCACACATGGGTGCTCAAGTACCGGTAGTGTTGACTCGTGGCTGTAACAGGTGCAGGCGCCCTAGCGCCAGGCTGAAAGCTTCTGCACCGTGGACGTACACACTAGGGACGGAGGTTCCTTCAGTTGACAGCGCAGGCGACTGCACTGCCTCCACGGTGGGTTATATACGTCCAGTGTCAACTGGCTAGAGTGGCTTGGATGGTGCTGTGGCACGGGCGACGGCAGGCATGGAGGGTACGACCTGGTGGTTGCAAGATGCCACCGATCATCAGGGGAGGTATCGGTAGCTGCTAGCAAGCGTTGAAGCGCGCAGCCGTTGCTGGCATGGACACCTGCTGTGCATTGTAGCATGCTCATGACCGCGGAGTGCAGTTGCAGCCTTGCATGGCCAGAAGCCGGTGGTGGGTAACAACTAACCCGATGTCGCTGCGTGCTTGTGGCCCGGTGCTAATGCGAGCATGTGCGCTTGGTGCCACAGGTCTTTGACGTGGAACCCTGACACCCACACCCCGTTGCGGTGAACACGGTTCCAAGAGCGGCTGTCAATGTGGAAGCGGGCTCGAAGCGATCGAGCCTCCATTAGGGTTTTGACACGAGCCCTAGAGACGCCGACGGGTAGGCGAACCTCCACTCTGCTCACTCCTGGAGGCTGGGTTATAGCATTACACCTCTCTGCACCTCTTGACATGGCGCAGATGTGCGTGCCGCCTACGCAACCATTCCTTCCCTCCGTCCGTCGACGGCCTCGGCGCCTCCCGCCCCTGCCAGCTTCCGGACCCAAGGTGCACGCACCCCCAGCGCCGTCAGCTGCCCAGCGTCGTGCCTAGTCCAACCCAATACAACACACCTGACCCCTTGGCCTTCACCGCCCCCGGAACACCGCCATCGGTGTTAACACCACATTGGCATTGCGCCATTCGATGGACCAGGGGGCAACGTGAAGCTACCCTCCGACTGCTGCCGTTGGCCTGAGTCCGCCATGGCCCGCCTGCCGCACTGTGGACGAGCCTCGGACGCCGTCAGGTGCCCGGCAACTTTCCATGTCAGAACCTGCTCCAACACCCGCCCCCGTCCGCCTTCACCTCCCGCGGTCAAGCGCCACAAGCACCAACCCGCCCACCACCGCGCCCGCGAACGCCGACACGCCCGACACAACTGCGGGGCTCTCCGCCGCCGCCGCCAATCGCCCCTCCGCCCACCGCCACCACCTCCCCGCCCGCTGCTGCACCACCCTCCGCCAACCCGACCCCTCCACCGCCTCCCCATCTGTCCCCGTCCCAATCCCATCTCCCAGCCCGTCCGCACCAACCTCCAACTCTGCCCCTTCCCCTGTACCGTCCCTTCCCCCTCCCGCTATCTTCCCAACGGATCCCCGCGCTCCTTCTCCAACTGACCCGTGGGTCTCAACGCCTACCGACCCATGGATCGTCCCCGTCCCTGGCGTCCCTGCAAGGCCTCGCTCCCGCAGCTGCGCCGCAAGGGCCTGCACCGCCGACCCATGAGTCGCCACGCCCGCCGCAACCGCCTCCAACCGCTGCTCCACCCGCGCCAACTGCCCTCGTACCTCCCCTGCATCCAACCCGCCGCCGGCTCCACGCACCCCCGCCGCTCCCGCCCCGGCTCCTGCTGCCGCCGCAGGGGCGACCTCCCCTGGCGATCCTGCCGGCACGGGGCCCAGCATCACCGCTCCCCGCAGGTCCCTGAGGCCCTGCCCCACCTCCCCCACCTCGGACCGCAGCCCCTCCACCGCCCCCCGCAGCGCGTCGACCACCTGGTTTCGCAGCCGCCGGGCCTTGAGCGGCTCCATGACCAGGTAGATGGTCTGAGGGGAGGAGGGAGAAAGCCAGAAAGGGTGTGTGTGTTACGGCGCGTGTATTTGCAGGTGCTCTATGCTGGGTGGGGGTTGGTTTGGCAGCCGCCAGGCCTTGAGCGGCTCCATGACCAGGTAGATGGTCTGAGGGGAGGACATGCGCAGGGATGGTGAGCTATCCACCTGTGCACTGCACGTGAACGTACACCGTGCTAACCCGCATCCCACCTGCGCTTACAATAAAAGCACGCCCGCTGCAGCCCAATGAGCCCAATGAGCCCCATCTCCTCCCCCGCTGCTGCACACAGCCCGCATGGTGCACCCTCACCCATGCTAATTCCCTCCCAAGCTAGCCCACACCGACCAGGAATGACGCCAGGTGCAGCCCCATCAGCTCCACCGTCCACCAGGTGGGGCCACCGCACGATCCAGCCTACCCACTCACGCTAACCCACACCCACCAGGAACGACGCCAGGTGCAGCCCCATGAGCCCCGCCGTCCACCAGGTGGAGGCGCGGCGGATCTTGTCGCTCCACAGCGTCTCTGCGCTGTAGCGCTCCCGGATGGCGGCCAGCACCTCCGAGTGGGCCGACTCCAGCGCCTCGGCCGCGGAGCCAAAGGCCGTCTGGGAGGGCACACAGAAGAAAAGGCACAAAGATAGGGTGGTTATGACCTGCACCTATGCGCAATTCTACGGTTGTGTTACTCGGCACGTTCACAGGTAGGCATGGGGGTGTGGAAACAGCCTCTGGTCGCTTGTGGGAAGGGGTTGCACCACGGGATGGAGCTGGACACCAACGGGTTTGCGCCCCTCAGCAACACTGCGCTCGTCGGGGCTCTGCCCGTGGTCTGCCATGAACCGCATATGCCAGTGTGCGCTCATGGCCCTTCCTGACATGCGGCAGACCCCCGCGGCCCCTCTTGTAGCCGCCCATTCCGGCTGCCGGCGCTCAGGCCAGCTGTTCGACGTTGCCCTTCCGGTGTATATTGCTAACAAAGCATCCTCTACATGCACCCTCTTCCAGCCTCAAACGTTCCAAGGTCAGGCTGCTCGGCTCCTCGGCGGCACAGCATAGCACACCCCCTTACTCCCCGTCTCAACCCTTGGCCTACGCCACCACCACAACGCCTCGGAACATAGGAGGACACACCTATCGCGGCACGGCTTGCATAGTCCAATACATGGCGCACACGCTTTACTGGGCTGCGGTCAACCCCCACCTTGGCCTGCGCCACCGCCACCCCCGCCTCGTGCTCCTCCCTGCACAGCACAGCAAAGCGCTCCACGTCCGCCGAGCCCCAGCTGCCCTTGCGCTGCAGCAGGGACATCTGCTGCTGCTGCAGGTTGCTGCGGGGCGGAGCAGGGCGTGCGATAGGGGGATACACGGAAGAAGGGGAGGTCAATGTCCAGTTGGACTGGAGTTTGACGCGGGTTAGGGCCGACGGGTGCACGACGACGACCTACTGCCAAGGATGTGGAGTGGCCCGGCGGGGCTGCATACATTGCACAGCGCGCATGAGAGGATAGCCCCAAGTAAACGAAATTCGTGCCGTTGTTGCACAGAGAGAGGGGGGATCGTTGCGGATTGTCGAGTTGTCTGCTTGTAGAGTCACTGTGCGCGGCATTCTGGTGGCGCCTCCAACCATGGTGCAAGGGCACACAGCATCATGGCCCCTCCCCTCCCTTCCCTCCGCCCACCGGTGCTCGTGCAGCCCGGCACCGTAGGCGTGCTAAGCATCTGGGTTGTGCTATCTCTCCGCTACACGCCATCCTGTCCGCCCACCAGCCGTCTTCCCTCCACACGTCCCTCTGCCTTCCCAGTTCCTTCGCGAGCACATGCCTCCCTCCCGCCGGCATCCACTTGTGCAAATTACGGTGATGCCCACACGTCCTCCTGCCCGCCCAAACACCCCGTGCCCACCCGTGCTCGTGCAGCTTGGCATCGTAGGTGTGCTTGGCGTCCCGCAGGGCGGCACGCGCAGCTGCCAGGTTGTCGTCTGCACGCTCCACCTGCATGTGCGGTGGGGCGGTGCGGTGGCGTAAGTAGGTGGTGCATATGCGCTGCCCTCCTTGTGGGTGCTGGGATGAGAGACCAGCGCAGCGCAGCGCAGAGCAGAGCAGATCAGAGCACAGCAATGGGTAATTGGTGCGAACGGATGTGGCCATGCAGTACCGGCACCAAGCGCCTCCACATGTGCATGACATCATGTGTGCCATGTGTATTGATGTCAACAGCCGAGCCGCTGCATGGGCGTCTGGCTACGCCACAGTGTGCATGTCATCGTGAGAATGGCAGCGGCACGTTGACGCGGATTATACTTTGGCCAAGGCGCACAGCAGGAAGTGCCCATCCCAAGGGTGCGCGAGGGCATACTCTTGCATACCGTGGCAATGGCACGACGGTAGTGCTGCCCGACCGCACGTGCACACTGCACAGCACCTGCCATTGTTGCCCGCGGCCCTCATCTGCTCACCCCCAGCTTGAGCTGCTCTATGACATTGTACCCCGTGACTTCATTAAATTTGGAGCTCAGCTGTGCGACACGAGCAGCCAGGAGTTGGGAGGCAGTGGCTAAGCTGTTCGGGGTGCTGCTGCTGCTGGTGGTGGTTGGAATGGAGCTGGTGCTGGTACCAGCGTTGTGGGGTGTGGATGTGGGAGATGTGGGCGAGCTGCGCAGGATGGTGACCGTGACGGGCCCCTCGCTGGTGTGGGTCGACACGGATCCTGGCGTGTTTGTGTCCCTTGTTGTAGATGACGGACCTGAGGGAGAGCTGTTGCTGTCTGGGCTCCTGCTTGTGCTGTAGGCCCGGATGCAGCTGGGGTGGAGTGCTGCTGAGGGGTGCCGGACGGAGTATCTGGCACCGTCAGTAGCTGATGTGGACGGTAAGTGAGCTGCACGTCCGTTCTGTATGTGATATAGTGTTTGCTGGAGCGGTACTGGTGGGGGTGCTTGGGAGGGAATGGAGTGAGGAGCCTGCGGGTTGCTGTCGTTCCACGCGCGTTGCGGAACCCGGGCACACCCGCGCGCCAGGCCGCCAACTGCTGCAACTTCAAGCAGCTTCCAGGTTGCAGCCGGATCGCTTGGGAGGGCTGGCAAAGCAACTACGGCTGGAGTGAGCCGGGAGAGCGGCAACATCCTACTGCCTTTGCTGGCAGCTGTCCAACACTACACTACACTATATAGCCGTACTACGTTTCTTCCTAGACCGATTGGCATCGAAGCTGCGCTCGGACACTCCGTAAAGTCCCTCGACGTTGGTTATCTGTGTTGGATTGTAGGTGGACTTTTTTGTTAGCACAGGAAGGCCAGATGCAAGGGATCAGGTATGTAAGCTTGGCCTCCTGCTGTGCCTCAGCGAGCCTGTGCTCGTGAAGTCGTGCTGCCTCGTGCAGTTTAGAGCAAACTGTCACAACCGCTTGTGGCTTGCGAGATGCGACTGAAACCCTGAGCCTTGAACTCTGTGCCAGGTACATTATTAGCACCTGTTACCAAGTACGTGGACACACGCGTTAGTACATGCTGCGCTGCGACTCTTCGCCTCTGTCGCGCACTGACTTTTACTTTCACTAAAAGGTTCAGCAGTGTCTCAGTAACCTCTGAAGCATACAAATAAGTACTGCAGGCCATATTTACTGATGACGTAGTTGTCGCTCGATCAGGATGTCAAAGGACGCACCTGCACCATCCTTCCTCCGACTGGCCCTGAGCCAGTCGCTGGACGTGTCTAGTGTTGTGCCAGTAAGTTTACTTTTGCATATTTTGCTTGCAAACAAGCGAAAGAAGGAGTGGCTGCCTTGCTTGTCAAGGACGGAATGGTTACCCCGCGCGGATCGGTCGTCCCCGACACTGCACAGGCGGACACAAGCACCCTTATCCGTGGACTCCATGCCAAATGCTTCTGTTTCCACCCCACGAAACCCCTGCTCGCTGTGGTGAGTCGTGTGGCTTACCCTGGGTGACCTGCACCAGGGGAGGTGGAACCAGAAGTCTCACATGCCAGGCTGAGGGGAGAGGCTGCAAAGCAGCATTTATACTTGGAGCAAAGACGACCAGTGTTCTGGTTGCTCGGCGAGGCATGGCGGGGGGTACCACAAAAGCCTTGACGCATGAGGTCACGTGGGCAGCAGCTGCTGCGAGGGACAAGGACCGTGGGATGACGACAGCGATCAACTGACCAGGATTTCAGCCAGCGTACCAGCAGCGCTTGCAATGCCTTCCGGCCATGGAAGAGTTAGCACGCCGAGCGGGCCTTCTCCGGCTCCTGCCAGCGCGCTCTGCCTGTCAGCACCCACCACCTTACCCACCATCCACGCCAGAGCCATGCTAACCTCCGCACGAACCTCTCTGCCATACACCATGTAAAATGGCATCCCCTCCTTTAGCCCGATGTCCTCCTCCTCCCTTTCCTCATGCTAGGCATGCCTGAGGGCGTGTCTAGCTTTTGGCTGTGTGTGACATGCAGACGCCTCCCCATAATTTCAGCATCCTACCACCGTCGGTTCCCTCCTTCCTCCGCTCTTTCCCCAAACCAGCAGCTCCCTCGCCCTACTTCTCTTCCCCTCGGCCCCCTGGTGCCTCAGGGCGTGTTTTGCCGTGACCGACCTGCAGGCAGCCGTCTGACGCCCGCACATGACACTCAGCCCGCACCCGACGTCCCCTCCCCTCACCACCATACTAGACGCTGCTTTCTCACATCAGTAGCAATGTGTCTCCTCCCTACCGTGCCCCAGGGCGTGTCGGGCTACGTTGCAGTGTACGACCTGCAGAGCGGGGCGCGTGTGGGGCGTGTGGACATACGCAGCGTGGCGGTGGAGATGGCCTTCGCGCCGGACGGCAGCGTGCTGGTGGTGGTGGTGCAGGTGGGGCGGATCGCTTCATGACAGACCCCTGTCCCCTACCCATCCCCTAGGGAGGCAGGCTGGACAGCGGCAGGGGGTTACGGGGCCAGAAAGGAAGGGGGTGCGGCAGGGGTCGCTGGTACCGGTGCAGCGGCAGATGCTGATGGTGGCAAGGCAGGCAAGGAAAGGGGAGGTTGGAAAGGGGGGCAAGTCAACCTGGCATCGCGCCAAGGGGCGCTGGGGGCCCCGCGGTGCGTGGTGCCGACGTGGCGGCATGCCATGGGCCCGGCGTGCGATGTTGGTCGACATGCTCTTGGGTGGGCAGCGAGTGTCACCGACACTTGCACACTTGCAGGAGGCACTGCGGTGGAACCACTGCATGCTACCATGCTCTACGCACCCCTCGGTCTTCACTTCACTAGGTGCTTGTTCCCCTTCCACCCCCTCAGGACTGGATGCTGTTCAGCGTGAGCACCTCCAGCTGGAAGGCTCGGCTGCTGGTGCCCCGGCGGCCCAAGATGGACAAGCCGCTGGAGGGGTGCCTGCTGGCGGTGGCGCCGGTGGGTGGCCGGACAATGGCAGCAGGACGGCATTGGGCAGCAGTAGAACCTGCTGCAATGGTTCCGGGGGTGGTGGGGATCGGGGGCCTGCGTGTCAAAGCACAGTGTGTGTCGTGCGTATGCAACGTCCCGGGAACAGCAAGGGCTGCTTGCTGGCTGTAGCACCGGTAGGGGAACAGGAGGCTTTGGGCTGCGTGCCAACTAGGCTGTTAGGCATCCCCACAATGGGCGACAGGGTTTTGTTCAAGCAGCTAGCTGGCTGCATCCTGATCCCGGCGCCGGTGCTGTGATGGCGGGCCGCTGTGTGCCAAGGGGCTTTGTGTGCCGTCTGTGTGTATGTTGCAGCTGTGGCTCCTATGGCCTGAGGAAGGTGTACCGGCCGTGGCGCGGGTGGGGAAACGGGGGACCTTTGGGTCCAAGGGGTATGTCAGGGCCCTGGGCGCCGGCTTTGCACCTGCATACATTGACGCCCCGGGCAACAATCCGCTGGAGGCCTACCTGCCGGCCGTGGCGCGGACGAGCCAGCGCTGCTCCACCAAAACGCATGGCCAAGGCAACGATACCGGTATGCGCATTTAACCCCAGCCATATGCCATCGCTCACTCGTGACCGGCCCTTACCGTGCGTTCCACCTCCCATTCTTCCCCCAGGGCTCCAACCCCTTCATCTACTTCTGCCGCTACGCCAAGGACGCCCTGCGCCTGGCCACCCTGCCCACGCGCTCGGCCGCCGCCGGTTCCGGAGCCGGCGGCGAGGGCGGCGGCTCGGGGTCCGGGTCCAAGGGCTGGGGCAGCCGCGTGAAGCTGGACGTGCAGAAGGCCATCCTGGGGCTCACGGCGCACCACATTGACGCGCAGCTGCTGGTGCTGGGGGTGGACGGGGCGCTGAGGGGGTACGCCATCGCGGGGGGAGGCGGGGACGTGCTCAGCCCGCTGTACGCCGTACAGGTGAGGGAGGGGTGGGCAGGTGCATTGCAGGTGTGTTGTAGCCCTGGGAGTGGGGCGCCAAAGAGCGGGGAGGCGGGGAGGTGTGAAGGTCCTGAAGGAGTCGTGGCTGCGGCAGTGTGGCCTACGTGGCGTGTGCTTTTCGCGTCGTGTGACGGGGCCGGGGCTGAGGGTTGTATGCTCAGCGCGAGGTGACCGCGTGGGACGGCCTGGCGCCACCCCTGACCTCCACGCCTCCACCACCGTGGCCGTCCAAGGTGTTGAAACCCTTCAGCGGTACCCTCAACATGTACGCCAAACCCCGCATCAGCACCACCACCAATTGACCACTGCTGCCCTCCCGTACCGCAGGTCCAGGCGGCGGTCGACAAGGTGGTCCCCTCGCCGGGGGTGCTCACCTGCGTGCCGCACCCCAGCGTGGCGGGCAGCGCGCTGGTGCTGCTGGTGAGGCACGCGTGCTGGGTACTGGCGTGGGCACACCAGGTGCCGACGGTTCTGTGAGTCTACCCGCATGAAACGTGGAGACGATACGGGTACCCACAGGCGCCCTGCGCATGAGCGTGGCGGGGGGCGTGCAGAAGGGGCCTACGCGCATCTGCCTCCCTGCGCTTGTGCACGTTGGGACCGGCTTACCTCACTGCCTGCCGCGCCTCCGCCGTCGGCTGGCCTGGCCGCGCTGTGCTCCGCGCATCCCCTTACTGCTGCACTCCCTCCCCCCTCCCCCCTTCAGCCGCCAGCCGCACTGATGTGACCACTTGCCCTCGGCCCCTCCTCCCCTGCCCCTTAGGCCTCCCGCACGGGCCATGCGGTGGTGCTTGAGGCGCCCGGCCGCTCCGCCCCCAGCCCCGTGGTGCAGGGACGCGTGCCGGGCTGGGCGGCGGCGGTGGGCATCGGCCTGGACAGGGTGCGTGCAACCGTGCGGGGCTGAGCGGGCGGTATACTTGTATTGCTGTGCCGCACCCCACATGCCCCTGTGCGGACTCATCCGTAGCAGTGTTTGAGATGTGAGCGTGTGCCGGAATGGACGGCGGCGGTGCGCATCGGCCTTGTGCGTGTGCGTGTGTGTGTGTCAGACATGAGTCTGCGTGCCCTTGTGCGTGAGTTCACCAAAGCGGCCAGCGTTGCGGATCCAAGAGGTTCTTGCGCAGAGGCGGAATGCAGTCCTTGCAGTCCTTGCAGTCCTTGCAAGGCGGTGACATGTCCAACCAGGCTGCGCCGCCGGAGGCCCGGCACGCGCCTGCATTGCGGTCCTGTCCCTCACGCATCTACCCCACGCCGGCATCGCGCCCGTAACGGTGCCGCATCCCAAACCCACTTCCATGCGTGACCAAGTACAGTGTTCACCCTCCATGTCCTCCCGCTCCATCCCCAGGTCACCAACACGGTGCTGGCGTTCGGTCTGACCAAGGACGGCAAGCTGCGGTGCAGCGGCTGGCGGTTGGCGTCCAAGCAGGGGCAGGGCGGCGTGGCGCTGAGGCCGGCACGTGTGGAGCCGCCGGTGCGTTGGGTTGTGTACAGCCGGTTGCTGGTCAAACATTCAACCGGCACCCAGCATACCCAGATGCAACAGGGTGCAGTGCGTGAACGGCCAGCTGGATACCCGCCCGTTATGTGCACACATGCTGCACCCACCCGAACACCTTTTCTGTTGTACTCAACACCACCAGTCGGCTGCTAACTGATCCGCATGCAGGACGTGAGCGGCCTGCTGGACGCCACACGCCGCGCCAAGGCCGCCCTCGCCACCGGCATGACCACAGGCGCCGCCGCCTCCGCCGCAGCCGCCGGAGCCTCCGTCGGCGCCTCCGCCGCAGCCGCTGCCGCCGCGGCTTCCGCCTTCGCCAACGCCGGGCTGCAGCGCGCCATGACGCTGGGTGGTGGTGCCGCTGCGGCCCCCGCCACCGCAGCAACTGCTGCATCCGCCCCCGCATGGCACAGCCTGTGGAGCCCCGCCCCTGTGTGGACGCACGACGTATCCAGCACCTTCCTGCTCGGTACGTTCGGGCGCGGTGCTCCCTGTGCCTTGTTTTTACTCGTACCGTTACTCCAGACCCGCACACGGGCCCCCGGTGTCCTGTTGTGCCCTCTACCCTAGCCTAGGCGGCTGCTCTATAACACGTACCGCTAGACCGACAAGCCTGAACCTAGTTCCTACATCCCCCTGCCCCCCCAGACCCGCACACCGCGCCGCTGGTGTCGCGTGTGGCTGTGCATCCCGGGCTGGGCTGCTGCGCCGTGGGGGTGGACCTGCCCCTGGCGGCGCAGGTTCACCCTGAGATGCTCATGGGCCCGCGGGCGGGCTGCAGCATGGAGGAGGCGGCGCTGTGCAGGTGGGTAGGGGTCGATGTGCAGCGGCATGGGTAGGGTTGTGTGGGATGCAGCATGGAGGCGGCAGCGTTGCGCAGGCGGGAGGACTGGTGTCCGGGCGTGGGCCAGGTATGGATGTCACACGCAGCACGAGCGTGGAGTAAGGGAGGGGGGTGTGGGGTGCAGCATGGGGGCGGCCGCATTGTGCAGGTGGAGGCGTGTGGGCGGACGCGTGGATGCACTTTGAATCCTTGGATTCAGCTGCGAATGAAACGCACTTGCTGTATCGGCCAACGGCAAATTTTTCTGGGTGTGCTGTGTGTCTCACCATGCAGGCGCACCAGCAGCGTGGCTGTGCTGACGCTGCACAACCCGGAGTCGCACCTGGCGGGGTGGCGGGGTGCCCGCGCGGCCCCGCAGCACACCGGGCTCACAGCCTGGCTGCCGCCGGGCCTGACACCGCCGCCGCAGCTGCCGCCTTCCCGGGCCGCCAGCCGCCGAACCACCGCCGCCGCCGCAGCCTCTGGCGGCGGCGGCGGCGGCGGTGGCGTCACCCTGCCAGCTGGCGCCGTAGCGGCTGCTGCGGCAGCCGCCGCGGCCGCTGCGGCGGCGGCGGGAGGTTACGCCCGGCCGGCGGCGGACGACTCGAGCGAGGACGAGGCGGAAGCGGCGGAGGAACCAGTGGCGGCGGCGGACGGGAAGTCCACTGGCGGTGGCAGCGCCAAGGCGGCGGCGGCAGCGGAGGCGGACGACGGTCCGGGACTCAAGCTGCCCCCGCACGTGTACTATTTGGCAGGCGGCAAGTGAGTTGGATACCATTTGGAGAGCAGCGTAGTCGTGACGTGCTACGTCACGGCGGCGGCCGCCACGCCTGTTCTCCCCCACCTCACAGCGGTTCAGGGTGTTACGGGATGACCGCCCGCCAGCCCCCTGCATCCGTGTAGCTTACCTGCAAGGCACGCATTGCGGACTGCGTCTCTCACTTTCCAGGACAGGTCAAAGGCTGCTGGTACTCCGGCAGGTGCCTGCCGCGCGCAGCTCACACACGACCGCCTTGGCCGGCTACCCCGCCCCAACCCAACGGTACCCAACCTCCGATCCCCGCACCCCCAGGCTAATGAAGCACTCCCTGGTCACCCGCCAGTCCTCCCCTCTGGCCCAGCTGCCCACGGACACCGCCGACGGCTACGGCCGCCACGCGCGGCTGCTGCTGCACAGCGCCAAGCGGGGCGCGTGGATCGTGTTCTTCGAGACGGGCGCGCCGCCGGGCGCGGCGGGGGCCAATGGCGCTGGGGCCGGACAGGGCGGACAGCAGCAGCAGCAAGGGGGCTTCCCGGAGCAGTACAGCTGGAGCGTGCTCAACGGCACATGCTTCGAGGAGGAGGGCGTGAACAGCATGGTGTCGTGGGTGCGGCCAGGTGGGCGGGGTGAAGATATGGGTATGGAGGGGCGCAGCCAACAGGAAAAGGGCGAGCGGATGGGGCTCGGTAGTGGTAGACGGGTTCGGGAGTTGTTGGCTTGGGACTTGAGGCGCGAGAGGGTCCAGCACGGCCTTAAATGCGGGCAAAGGCCTGCTCACTAATGTTGTCAAGCTGGAGGCTGCGTACATTAGGAGCAGGGCCATGCAGGCTCGCACGGAGGCCCGTACAAAGTAGGGCACACCGCTGCCTCTGCTACAAGCCATAACTCGTGCCGTACATCACCCGTACCCTGGCCAGGCAAGTACGGCGCGTTCATTGGGCCCGACGACGCGCACTTCGCCATTGTGGCGCCCAACGGCCGGGCGGTTGAGGTGTACGACACCGACAAGACCAGCGGCTCCGGAGCCGCGGGCCCCCTGTTCAGCCTGGTGCTGGAGGGGGGTGCGCTGCTGCCCGGTCTGGGCACGCCCATCTTCCCTGGGCCGCCAACAACGAACGTAGGCAACCCGTTACATAGGCATGGGATGCGGGAGGGGGCCACGGCACGCGGGGCCTTTTCGCTGGGGGAAGGGCGGTGATTTCAGAGGGCTCGGGGTGCCGGGTGCGATTGCTTTAAAGGGGACCAAGGCGTGGATAGTGGGGCGTGCCTGCCAGCTTAGTGTTGGAGGGGGGTGCGCTGCTGCCTGGGCTGGGCACACCAGTCTTCCCTGGGCCGCCAACAACGGACGAAGGCAAACTGCCGGGCTGCGAGCCATTTCTCCTTGTAAATCGTGCGCTACCATATACCCATGACACTGCGATGCCCCTCCTCGCCCGCAGGCCCCCGTCCCGGAGGCGGTGGCTCCCCCCGGGGCCCCCCCGCACGACGTGCGGCGCTTCCGCGGCACCGGCTGCCTCATGTGGCAGAGCGCCGACGGCTGCCTGTGCATGTCAACACTGCCCGCGCTGAGCAGGGTGCCGCTGGTGGGTGCGGTAGTGTAAGGGGCCTGACACATGCTGTGTATGGCCACACCAGCAGGGTGCTGCTGGTGGGTGCACCTGCACGTGTTGATACGCAACTCTCCGTTCGCGAGGCGGCCTGACCCTGTGCATGGCCGTAACGGACTAGTACTCACTAGATACAGCTGGTGGAGGTGGTCTGTGGCGCTTGCAAATGACAGGGTCGGCCGTTTGTGCGCTCTCTTGTTCGTTGCACGTAACTGCTGCACACCCTGACGCGCACTTTTTAACCGCAATGACAACGCGAGGCACGCATGGTCCCACCGGTCTTCTTCCCGGCCTCCTCCCCGGCCCCCTATCCTGCTCTTCTGTGCAGGAGCCCCCTGCGCCCAAGGCCCCCGCTGACGGCGCCGCCAACGACTCCTCCGACGAGGACTACGACCCCACCGCCGACTCGGCGGGCGTCTACTACACCACGCTGCCCAAGGGCCACCACTTCGGCCCCACCCAGCGCCAGGCCTGCCTGCCGCTGCTGCCAGGCGAGACCGTCATACACGTGGCGTGGCAACGGCTGCAGCTGCTGCCGCCCCCGGCGGCTGCACCGCGGCCACCGCCGGCCGCTACCCGCCCCGCCGCCGCTCCCGGCGTCAGCGCCGCCGGCGGCCCCCACGACGCTGTCGCTGCCGTACTAACTAACCAACGGCTACTTCTTCTGACGTCAAGCCTTCGGGTGGTGTGCGCGGTGGGTCTGGCGGCGTACGGGTGTACGGCGCTGCCGAGCGAGCCGTGCGGCATCACGTCGCTGATGTGGGCGGGGCCCATGCTGCTGCTGTCAACCGCCGGCGGGCAGGTGCTGCAGCTGACGTGGACGGGCAGGCTGCTGCCGGTCGCCACCCTGTCGCCCACGGGACACGTGTCATTGCTGGGCGTCACGGCCGACGCGTTGGTGCTGCTGCGCACGCCACTGGCGCCAACGCTGCCGACGGCAGCGGGGACGGTGGCGGCAGCGTCGCCCGCTGCCACCGCCGCCCTGGCAGAGGCAATCCTGCGCCCGGCGTCGCTGCTGCAGCCGCTGCTCATTGGCTGGTCGAGCCTTGCCGCCACGGGGCTACTACCGTACGGCTCGTACGGTACGGGCATCGTACGGCCGGCGTTGCGTTACGCGATCGAGTCATACGACGCGGCGGGGGGCGTTACACCGCAGGGGGTGTGGTCGTTGATTGCTGCTGGCGCTTGGGATGTTGCGGCGGCGGTGGCGGAGACGCTGCCGCCCCTTGACGGCGGAGTGAAGCTGGCCGCGGCGGCGGCAGCGGGGCGGTGGCAGGCGGTGGCAGCGGCGCTGGCAGCGGAGGCGTCGCGGGCGCTGCACGCGCCGGCGGCGCCGCCAAGGGGTTCGGCGTTACATGCGAAGCTGGTGGCGGCGGCGGCGGGGGCGCTGGGGCACGGGCAGCTGGCGGTGGCGCAGGAGCTGCTCCTGGCGGCAGGTGGGTACGGATGCAGTTGCGGGGCCACAGCAGCATGATGATACAAGGCATGTACTAGTTGCAGGCTTGAAGCAAGTAGCAGTAGTGGCGGCAGGTGGGTGGCGGTGTGCGTGCGTTGTTGGCATGTGTATTCCTGTGCGCTGGCTGGGTGCAAAGGTGGGCGGTGCCGAGGGCACCGGATGCGCAGGCAGTCCGCCACGAGTAATGGACGGGGCATTGCGGCGCCTGGCTTTGGAGTGAGGTGCACCGCGTGCCACAGGGCTACACAGTTAATGCCGACGGATGCACAGGGTGCATAGGGTGCGTTGGGCACCAGGACGGACTGCTGTGCCCTCGGCGCTTCAGCTCAAGCTCACCCTCTACTGCCTTCGTGCTTGCAGGCGAGTGGCCCTCCGCCATGGTGCTCGCGGTGTGCCAAGGCAACGCACAGGGCGTGTACGGCATTAGTCAGAAGGTGGGCGAGACGGCGGCGGCGGCGCTGGGGCTGCCCAGCGGCGGCGGCCAGGCCGCTTACGCAGGCGGCGTGGGCGGCGGCGGCGCCGCCAGCGCGCCGACGGCCGAGGCTGCGGCGGCGGGGCAGCTGGCGGCGGCGCTCCGGAACCTGTACGGCGGCGTTGGGAGCCACGTGGAGGACGCGTCGGTATCGCTGGTGCTGGCACGGCGGGAAGGTGCGGCGGGGGCGGGAAGGGGGACTGCAGCTGCAGTCGCAGAGGCAGAGTGCACGAGCGGCAGCAACGTGATAAGTAGCAGCGTTAAGCCGCCTGCTCAGGACTGCAGGTCTTGCGGATATGTGCACCGTGGCTGGGCTGTAGTTGCCAAGCCCCAAACCAAGCATTGATAGTGCACCTTCAATCTGCGCTCGCTTGTTGTCATATTCAAGTTGCTCAGGGGCCTGGCGTGCCTGGTCACTGCCCCACACAGCATGCCTGTTCCATCCTTCTTCTTGGTGGTTCACCATATACACGGTTTCTTCGCGTTTAGCGCGTACTCCGCACCGCCCCACGCCGTAAGCGCGGATGTGTACGTGGCAGAGCCAAACCCCGGGCACCGCCTTCCGCTCCCCTTCCCTTCCTCCGAAACCCCAACCCCGGTCCAGCTCCTCAACCCCTCTGCGCCCCTCCTCCCCTCCCTTCCCCGCTGCAGGCAACCGCGCTGGGCAACCGCCGCCAGAGCAGGTAGAGCGCGCCGACGGATGGAAGCTGGGGACCTCCCTTGCCTCACCCGCCGCCGTGTGCGTCCTGGGGCCGTTGCCGCCCGCCACGGTGGCCGACGGCGAGCTTGGGCCCGTGCCGCCGGTGGGCGCCCCCGAGCGGGCGAACCGCGTGTCGTACTACGGGCTGACGTCGACGGCGGCGGCGAGCGTGGCGGCGGCGGTGGGAACGCCCCGAGCGACAGGAGACGCTAAAGCAGGCGGCAGCGGCGCTGCCGGCGCTGCGGTGGGCGATGGAAGCAGCAGGTGGGGTCCTCACCTGTGACGGGTGAGGGGATGGAATGGGAATGTGGCCTGTGCACTTACGCTAGGGCAGAGCGCGGCAGGGTGGGGCCCGGGTACTGGGTGGGGAGTATGCATGAAACGCAGGAAGTGTGTATGGGTACTGGATTTAGGGGTACTCTTGCACACGGCACGTTTTGGGGCAGATGGGGAAAGGTGGGAGGCGTGGGGAGTATGAGCAGCTAAGGCAGAAAGACGAGGGAGCCGATGAGGGAATGTTGCTACCTGGATAGGCCTGCGGGGTCAGGTAGCGGGGGGCGGCCAAGCGAGACGGGACTGTGGGTTTGAGAGGTGCCAGTGCGTACCGGGCCCTGCGGGCCTGCTTGTCCCCTGTCGCTGGGACCCAAAGCCGCACGTGTTGGCCGGCTCCGTTCCCCTCTTGCCTTACCGGCATGTCGTCCACCAGCCCCGCTCCTAACACACGAACCGCACACAACCCGTCGCAGGACCGGCGGCGCCGCCGACCGCGAGATGCTCGAGACTACCTCCGTCGCCTCCTCCGACGCGGCGCAGGCCGCCGCCAGGGCCGAGTTCCTGTCCGCCATGGGCGCCGGCGGCGGCTTCATCGACTTCTCCTCCGATGAGGACGACGACGCCGACGCCTCTTCCGCCACCGGCTCCGCCGCCGGCACCATTACCAGCGCCGGCGCCGCCAGCGGCCCTGGCGGCGGCCGCAAGATCAAGATCCAGATTCGCGACAAGGGCGGAAACCCGGCCGCCGCCGGGCCGACGGGCTCGGACGCGGCGCTGCGGCTGGCGCCGCCAGGCGCCTCACAGCCCAGCCGGCTCGGCGTGCCGCCGCCGCCGTCACCTGGCGGCGGCGGTGGCCTGGCGCCGGCGGATTCGCTGCAGTTCCCTCCGGGCATGAGCAGCGCGCAGCTGTACGGCGGCGGCGCCGCCAGGATGGAGGCGGGCGACTGGCGCGGCGCGGCGGCGCACTTCTCTCGCGCCATGGCGGTGCTGCTGCACGACGAGCGGGCGGCCATGGACGAGGCGTCGCGGAAGGCGCGGCTCTCGTTCTGCGCGCAGTACTACGCCGCGGTGAAGCTGCTGGAGGCGGTCGGCACGGCGGCGGGGCCGCGGGAGGCAAAGCTGTACAGGTGAGTTGTGGGTCCACGGTTTGGGGCTCCGCAGGTGAGGGTCAGGGCTGCATGTGTCCCGCCCTGGCGTGCTGCGTTATCGGTTTGTACCATCACTGTGCCAAGTAACCGGTTTACATCCTGCCCGGCCAAGGTACCCGCCTGTTTTGCCCAGGTACCCTGCGAACCTGTGGCTGACGCCCAAGCACAGTACGCAACGCTATGCAGGATAGTACCGTAGTGTCTTCACACATGGCATTGGTGACTCGCCCCCCCTTGCAACCTTTGCCACGTGCGCCAGGTACCTCGCCGGCCTGCGGTTGGACCCCCGGCACGCGGACGCGCTGCTGCGTGAGGCCATCACACGCAACAAGGCGGTGCGCAACTTCAGGTGGGCGGCGCCGCGTAGGCAGGAAACACAGCGGGAGCCGGGAAGGGCTGGTGAAACACCGGACCTTCCCGGCGGCGGCGGGCCGCGGTGTGCTGCCCCTCCAACCGCTGCCTAAGCCCCGAGCCCCACAAAAAACGGCCTTGGCCATTTTACCGTATTTCGCAGCCAGGGGCTGGGTGTCAGACTGCATTTGCCACGGCTGTCGTCCACATTTGTGACACTGGTGCCCCCCCTTCCCCCTCCCCCTACCGCCTGACCCCCCTCCCCCCCTGCAGGTACGCCGGCGACCAGCTGACGGCGCTGATCAGTCGCGTGGCGGACACGGCGCCAGCGGACTACCTGGCGCAGCTGCAGGTGGGCGAGGGGCAGGGGGGCGCGTGTGAGGCGGTGGGGGGTAACCGCAGAGCGGCAAAGTAACTGTATCTGCAACGGTCAGCCTGCAAGAGACGAGGCCAGCGGCGAGCGACGAACGAGGCGACAACTGGGCACAACGCTTACCGAGGAATGCTTACCGACGGGAGGGCTGTGTAGGCCGTTGGGGGAGGGGGTGGTGATGGGCGCGCGGTGCTGTGCCCACGCCTTCGTGCTCCCCGCCTGCCTCCCTGTCCCCTTCAGAGTTGCGTGCCAGGGCTATTTGCACAGTCGTCGTAACGGTCACGCATTTCTCTCGTAACCCCCCGGGTCCTTGCACCGGCCGTGGCTGATTGCACGTGTCAGGACACAAATGACTGCTAATCAAGCTCAGGAACTACTGTACCGTACTCAGTGTCTTGCTCCTACCCCCTTCCCTCCGCCCAGGCTGAGATCGAGGAGTGCGACCGCGGCGGCGGCGGCGACGCCAGCGTGTCCCGCGACGAGGACGTGGGCGCGTGGGGGCAGCTGGTGGCAGCGGCGGGGGAGGCGGCGGGCAAGGAGGACGTGGACGCGCTGGTGCTGCCGCTGCTGGCGTGATGCTGGGGCCGGGTGTGTACTAGCGGTGGGGGGGTTGACTTGTGGTGGGCATGGCAACCTGGCAGCGGTCCGGTGGGAGGAGGTGGGCGCGCTGCTGCGGCGGCGGCGGCGGGCGGCTGGCGGCGTGACACGAGCGACGGTTACACAGGACAGGACGTGTGTGCATCAGTGCTGATGAGCATGTCCAACCTAGCATGTGCGGGAGAATGGCCACTGAACGGGTTACATGTAGCGTTTTTTAAGCATCTTTGCTCACGTCCTTCCATACCACCGTATGCACCGCCACAGGCGTCTTCGACTGCTGCTCCCCTGCTACCGCCCCTGTTTCCTCGCATCTAGGAAGCGCTTCATGAGGTGTAGCAGGTCCTCGATGGTCGTAGGCAGATTCCTTCCATCTAGTGTTCCTAGGAAGTCCATCAAGTCGCCACTGCGGAACAACTCATTGTAAGCTTGGAACACCCCCGCCACGTACAGCGTCTTGCCGTGGTTCCGCGTGTACTTGTACGCAAACCTCTGCCCTGCGTCCGAGATGGCCCGCCGCCTCCGTGGATCGGCATCAAGCGCTTGAATGACCTGAGGCAATGATTTGCACAATTTTCTGTTGGTCCGTGCATGCATGTGTATTAAGTGAGCGTCTCATACGGCCAGCTCAGCTAGCGCTTCGGTGAAGATGGGTGGCTTCGGAGGCAAGCTGACCAAGGCACAGCAGGTGGATGAGTGTGGAAGTTAGGGTGCGCGGTTGGGTGGGGGCCATACACAGTGAAGTACCTCATGTGAAAGTAGCACAACACATTCATAAAGTCGGTGCCTCGTGAAAAGGAAAGCTAGCACGCCAGCAGCAGTGCTTGGCTGCACTAGCTACCTGCCTACCGCACGCACCTTGAGGATGTCCTCCTCGCCGTTGAACGTTGCGAAGTGCATGTCTGGCACCACGCTGCGGTAGTACCACTCGATCCAGGGGCTGGGCTCCTGGGGTGCAAGTATGCGCGTACGTGCGGGCGAAAGGCAAGGGGCGAGGCTGTGCTCCTGTGCAGGGTGCGTGGTGGGAAACGTATGTAGCAAAACGCGTGAGGCCGGGCAAGGTGGGTGGAGGGTGTACGTAGGTGTAAGCGGCTAAATGCCCAACCCTGCCATGCATGGTTTCCCCGCTGACAGTAGGCAGCAGGGTGCGTGCGAACCCTTGATGGCAACACTGCCTGATACCACGATGGACCCATTTCGTTGCCAGGTACGAACCCGTGGTCCGTCTCAACTGGTCTCACACGACTGCGACACTACACTACGTACCTCTCCTGGCCCACACGCCGAGAG
Source organism: Chlamydomonas sp. KOR1 (assembly GCA_036984285.1). Classification (NCBI taxonomy): domain Eukaryota; kingdom Viridiplantae; phylum Chlorophyta; class Chlorophyceae; order Chlamydomonadales; family Chlamydomonadaceae; genus Chlamydomonas; species Chlamydomonas sp. KOR1. The sequence continues at coordinate 153,970 of BQMZ01000004.1, read as the reverse complement.
TTCCCCAGCATCATATCCTACGCGTGACAGATGACATGTAGACCCTGCATGGCCGTCTCTGGCCCCTGCCCACGCCCCCCGCGTTGGACACCACGCACGCACCTGCACGCACGCTGCCCAACCTCTCCACTTGCCCCCCCGCCCTTAAGCGACATGCATGCATAGGGACACACATGGGTGATGCAACTGCCTTGTCACCGGAACACCCACCTTGAGCACAACGCTGTTCATCTTCAAAACCTTGCCGAAGCGGCAGCTGGCAGTGTAGCCGTCCGTGGAGATCAGGTAGCGCCAACGCGCGTGCTCCTCCATTGGAATGTACGCAGCCTGCGTGCAACGGTAGCAGCACAAAGGTACGTATACAGGCCGGCCTGGTAGCAGTTGGTGATGCGGGGCGCCTCAGCAACACACAGCAGCTTGGCGCTTCCGTACGGCCACATCGCCAAGTACGGCCATATCGAATGGTGCATGTGCTCCGGCAGCAGGGGGTGGGGGGACAGCACGGATAGACAGGGGTGACGGTGGTAGACACCTGCTTGAGGGAACCAGGAGCCTTCTAAAAATTCATTGGCTGTTTGAAAGAGGCGCCTTCTGGGCATCAGCGAGACCCATGTCCAAAGGACACGTGCCCTTGATGGCGGGCAACAGGGGCGTTTGGGGGCCAAAGTGGCAGAGCACACCCCCAAAACCGGTCAGGACCCCCATCCGAAAGTTGGATTGCACGGAGGAGGACGAAACTTGCTCAACAACTACTTTTTCAGAATCCCCCACGGAAAATCGGAACACTGTCATGCAGGCTTGCGAGATTGGTCGGCCGTGGTTGCTTGCAGGTTGCAGCCTAACCACTGCGCGCTTGCCTGCCTCTTTTGGGCCCCAGCCAGCCCCAGGAGACACTTGCCGATCACAAGCGCGCTGCTGTGCAAGGGCGTTCGCTGTATTGCTGCCAGCCACACAGCACCTATGGTACGCAAGCCCGTGCGTCCAGCCTCGGCCCACGCACACATGGCGCACCTCCTCAATCCTTTCGCCCTCGAGCCGGTTCGGGTGAATTCCGATGTCCAGCAGCCGAGCTGCGTCGGGGTCTCCCCCGCGCTGCAGCTTGAACAGGCGCAGCCGGATGCAGTGCTGGCTGCAATTGTGGAGGCAGTCGTGCTTGCAGGATATCTGCATGCACAATCCGGAATGCCTGTTGCAAAGGGTCATCATGTAATGGCTGCACCACTGCGTGCACTCTGTCCACACGTACGTACGGCCCCACACTGCCTGCATGCGCCAGGGGTCTCCCCTGGCATGCACCAGGACTTGCTTCTTGGATTGTGCGTGTTCGTTCTCATGCCCCGTTATCACGCTGCTGCCATACTTATACCGCTACCGCCATCCCAACCGGTACCATCACCCATGCACGCCGATTTGGTGAACGCAACAGACCCGCCTGCCGCACCCCTGGTTCGCCTCCTCCGGCCCCGCCCCACCTGCAGCGCCGCACGCAGCATAGCCTTGGGTATCTTCTTCGCCTGTGTGTACACCAAGTGAAGATACCGGTAATGCACGTAAGCGGCTGGTGATACCAGGAAAACTCAGGTCAGCCACGAACGGTCTGAAACCTACCTTTTCAGCAGTACATGCCCGCTCCTACCATGCCCGTCACTCTTTGGTTAGCTGACCCCTCACTCGTCTCTCTCTCGCGCGGCCCCGTACACACGCACTTGCCTCTGGATAGAAGTATGCCGCGTTGAGGCTGCTCTGTTCGGTGGGCACCAGGATGTCGTACTCCAGGGACCTGTTGGCCCTCCAGTCCCACCGCTTGAAGGGCGACAACACGGGCACGCTAGCTGCACCTGGGCCCATCACGGCGCCACCGGGCGTGGCGACCCACGGCGGGACAGCGTGGCTCATCCCACACCTGCACACAGCCGTTTTTTAACTGATACTACCATGTTACTCGTCTAGTATTACAGACTGTCGTGTTGCTGAAACGGTGCCTAAGCGCCAAACGCATCAGCATTGCTGGTACAAGCCGTGCGTGGGTGATACCGTAGTGCAGGCAGGTACGAAGCCTGCACGGGCAGCCTGTTACAGTCCGACCAGCTTGCATGTCTCAATGCACGTGCCTTTCAGGCCTGTCCAGTACGTGATTGTCCTGGCGCAATGCCATCCGTGCACAGCGCACCCGCAGATTGAAGCCACACCGTACGTGGGAATGGAGTTCACCTAGCCACCCCGTCTCCTCCATTCCTCCTTGCGCCACACGCTTATAACCACCGCGCCGGTACCTGCCACACCACCAGCGTGTCCGGCAATTTGTACGACAGCTCGGCCACGGAGTGGTGCATCATGTGGGTGAAGACGCGCAGCTGTGCACGGGGAGGGACAGGGGCATTGATGAGGTGCATGCAACAATGATTGCACTGCAAACGCTTGAGGGTGTCAGCCTGGGCACATAAGTAGCGGGCCACGAGGTGTTGCCCGGGGCTTCCAGCCAGCAACCTGCAGCAACCGAGCAGCCATGCCCCATGCGGCTAGCGTGCCGGTAGGGGCGACAGCTAGCTAATCCACGCACCCGTTCGTCATACATCTCACGCCACGGGATGTTATAGGGCAGCAGGTGGATGTGGTTGTCCTTGACCAGCACCACTGCCGCCATGTCGTCAAAGCGATCCATTTTGATCCTGCTGAGGCCGTACACCAGGTCGTACAGGTGGCGCAGGGTGCGAGGGGGCATGGCGCGCCAGGGGGCAAAGTCGCGGTCCAGGTTGTCCCTGCGTAGATGGCGCACGGAAAGAGTTTCTGGGCAGGCAGCAGGTGGGGGCAGGCAGCAGGTGGGGGCAGGCAGCAGGTGGGGGCAGGTGTCTTCAGTCTAGGCGTCACGTGACTTGCAGGTGCATTCTAGGCTGCTCCAGGGAGGGTTCTTGGTTCAGGTGCATTATTGCCTAGATGCCCTTTCTCGGTTCATAGCAGAGTGGGGGAAGTGCATGTGTATGTACTTGATAAGCCTGTGAGTGGCAAGGCTGGAGTACGGGCCGGTGTCCTGTTCAAGTAGCGCTGTCCCCTGGACCCAGGCTAGCGTTAAAGGACAACTGCATGCTTACGGACCTGGGGGGGCCGGGGCAGGCCGCGCACACAGCTTATGGCAACACCTGACATATTTTGGTAGTGTACAGTCACATCAAGGCTTGGTGCGGTGGTCGGGAGGCTGCGAGGGGCTTCCCTGGGCAGCTATTTGCCAAAGGCTTCGGTGAAGCATGGGAACGCAGTCTGCCTCTGTGCAGCCGGCCACACAGTGCACTAGATATTTTGCTTTAGGACTGCATGTTATAACACCGTTGCAGCGGCCCCGGTCACAAAAGCCTAAACGTAGCGCATGTTATTGCGTTGCGCCTGTGAGGGGTGCACACTGGGAGAAACGGCACCCTAATTCGGGAAGCATCCATACCGACGAGCAATCCACTGCTATAAAGTAGACTTCTTCTATCACTTCTTGCTAGTATCGACCCTTCCAGTGGCAAATTTAGGTACCCGACCAAGCAGTCGTAAGCAGTTCTCCCGAGCCTCACAGAGGCCACCACGGAGTGTGCTATAAAAACCATACACAAAACAAGATATGATCAATAGATGCAGTTTATGTCCGTTCCTGTGGGAAGCAGGCTCCGGTGCGGCTGATACCTTGACTGCTGGCCCCATACGCGAGAACACAAAACACCACCTGAAGAGCACTGCAAGGTCCTCATCTCTCTCCACTGTGTCCCAGCCGGGCATGTGCTTTATCTCCCTCGGCGCATCCATTGCCTGCGCTTCCTGGGCATGCATGGATCAGCATGTGTTGGAATGTCGCGGCAGGCCACGGCCTCAAGGCGGTGCGAGACACCAGCAGGCGGAGCAAGGACCATTCCACTTACTGCGGTGCTGTTCACGGCATTCGTGATAGCTGTTGTGGCGAGTAAAGCGATGGCGACGATACAGGTGCGCAACGGCACTGATGGCAGTTGGACAAACAGCGCTCTTGTCATCGCGCGAGGCATTTGGGTAGCAATCGTAAATTCAAATCTTGCTCGTATTATCATTAGCTTATGGTGTCTTCCACCTAGAAGGCGGCCCACGCCGAGTGGGTGCGTCCGACCTCCTGCCCCGCTGCGCCAGGCGGACCCTAGGCAGGCGACCTCCGCGACAACAGCAAATTATCCAGCGAATATCATTGTCAATAATTTATACCAGTCAATGTTTGGCGACCCTGGTCACACGTTGCTGGGTGCTGGTTTCAGAGCCACGCGTACACACGTCTTCAGGGCACTGGGCAGCAACAACCCGCCCTGCCCGGGCTTTGGCGTGACCACACCCCTTGGAGTCATCACGCAATCGCTCAGTATCAGCCGCACTACCTACGTGCGGGGCAGGTGCCCTGATCCCATGCTGCCCCACCCATCACAGTATCCGACGCGTACACAGTCCCGCGCAGGGGAGCTCCCCTGATCCCGCAGTGCCACGTGTCCCAGACAACTAGGCCTCGGCCTTTAAAATCCCGAACCCACCTCCTGCCCCCTTCACCTGCCGGTGATGGAGGATAGGGGTTCGCACAGGCGGTATCAACCGCTTAGCCTATGTCATTTCAGACGCAGGGTGGTACCCGCACGGAGGGGAGCTGACCACAACGGTGTCAGGTGCGCGGCTACCGTACATCTAGCATACATGGTTGTACATGGACGAAGTGGTTTCTCTACGAGGCAAGCGCATGAAATACAGTTTTCTTGCATCTTTTACTTGATAGTGAGGTAGTTACGTGATGTACGTTGTACATATTGCATCCCGAAAGGAGTTCAACCGGCGCGGCCTTGTGTGCCCTACCGCTGCTGGGAGCAGCAGCAGTACTGATTTGATCGCTTATATGAGGACAGACTCGCACATTGGTCGCCTCGATTGACCACTTCTACAAAGTCAGCGGGGCGTCATGGGCCCAAACCAGACGGCAGCTACATGCTTCGTCGTGCTCGCGATGGCCGCATTCTCATGGGGGGCAAAGATAACCATTTTGAATGACGTCCCTGCTCATTTCGAGGTAAGTGCACCACGCGTGCTCCGCGTTTGCGGGCTGTTTCGCCCTCCCTTCCCTCTGACACGACCTTCACATGAACGACGGCTCTGCCCAAGCCGGGCACTGACCCAACTTGAGCTAGCACATGGCGAACGCTGCTAGTTTCTCGCCAGTAGAAATCCCTGAGGTGCCTCACCTGTACTGCACCTGGTCTCGTCAGCTTGCTTAGTACTACAAAACCCATGCCTCTGTGTCTTCGTCCACTCATGGGAACCAAAGTACCAAACCCTTGCCCGTTGCCCAGCTCAGACCACCGACGTTCGAACACCACTGCAGATGCCGTTGCGCTCATATATTGGCCCACTTCCCCACCCAGGTCTTGGCGGGCGTGCTACACGTGGTCCGTAGACACGTGGACCCGCACCCGCAAATCGTGTGGTTGACACGTGGCATTGGCAACGTTGGCAACACGATGCCGAAGCACTTTTATGGACTGGTGGACTGGCTTGGGGACAGCGCGCCGGGCAGTACCACGCAGCTGGACTGGCACAACTGGGACACCAAGAAGCAAAACTCAACCTTGACCTTGCGTCAGACCCTCTCGTGGGGGCCAGTGGACATGGTCGTGTGTATTAGCCCGGAGCTGGAAGCCACGCACGTGAGTTAGCAGCTTCAGTTACCGTATGAGCAGGGGGCAGGTGGTAATATTGGGTAGTACAGTAAAGGACGGGGTAAGACCACCAGTTGCCCTACGCCAGTCGCACGATCCGCGTGCCTACCTGATAGGTGTGGTCGGGACCAGTAAGGATCGTGTGGCCACACCACCTGGAATGTAAAACAAAATGCCAATACCTGTTCAGACCGACTACCGAATGTGCAGAACGAGGCCGCCGATGGCAAGACCCTGCTTGTTACCTGCCACCTTGCTGTGCCTCACCAGCTGAGCTAGACGTAAAACTCCCGTGCTGTACAACCTAATCCACACGCTCACACCAAACGTTGCAAGCCGGGATTTGCATTCCTCTTGCTTTCCGCCTGCAGATGTGCCACACTGTTGCGGAACTGCTGGGCGCGCGCCTCACCCTGGCTCTGGCGCACCGTGCGGACCAAATCAAGCCCAACTGGCGCTTCCTGGACAAGCCGCCCGTGCCGCTGCACTTCCTTACGCTGGCGCCGCATGTGCACGTCCACTTAATGTAAGGATGTCGGCTAGGAAACGCGGTGCGTGGTAGCAACAGGTGGTCCAGCAGGTACGGTAGCAAACCGTAACTACCAAGTGCGCACGCTGGTGCCGCATGCATGGGCGCACGTACTGATTGCCATAAGGTGATCACCGCACCGTACTGGCGCACCGTATCGTACCGTAACGTATCTATTTACTGCCGTACCGTACCGGTGGCACGCAGCGCAGACGCACCGGTGTGCCCTGGTGACAGAAAGCGCAGGGCTGCAGATGAAGCATACGTCGAGGACAGCGCACCGTACCAGCGTACCTGCAAACATACAGCCCCGCACCTGTCTGCATACCGGTGCATGTCTGTGCAGGATTGGCTGTCCGTGCATCTCGAATTGGTCCCACCCACCCACAGCTGTACGCCGGCGTACCTAAGGGCTACCGCTGACCACACCCGTTCCTCGCCACCCCCCCTCCCCCCGCGCATAAAACAGGGCCAAGCTGGACGTGCCCGTCAGCTGGGCGATGCCAGTGGCGCCATTCACACACCCACAGCCCTGCGTGTCCAGGTCATGCCTGTCTGGGTTTGCCGTACAGGTACGGCAGCACTGCTTGTAGATCGTACCCGTGCCGGACAGCAGGGGTCCGCCACGAGCGACAGCGGCAGCTGCCGCGTTCGGCCCCATAGCACCCAGAAACCCAAGCAAACCGCACACGTGTGCATAAGCAGCACGCAGGGTGTCGTGGGCGCAATGAACAGTACGGCAAAAGGTTGTGCAGCTGGGTGGGTCCCTTGTGCGATCTGCGTGCAGTGCGTGGTGGTGCTGGTGTTAAGCTGATCAGCTGTTTGCGAACGCCTTTTGTTCCTTTGTGCAACTGTCGTGCGGAGTGCGGCCGCCCACCTACGTCAGGCGCCGCCCCCTCCGTATGCACAACAGGGCACGGTACGGCGGTGGAAGATGAAGGGCGGTACGGGCCTCATCCGTGACTTTGACGGGCTGTGGAGACAGATGCTGCTACCCCACGGTGAGCGGGGAGGTACCGTAAACAGGGTGCAGCTGGTGCCACCTGGTGCCACCGGTATGTACCGTAGTTCAGGCGAAAACAGATAGAAAGCCATGCACGTTTTTGGGCTGAGCCCCCGGCGCGAAGCGCACTCGGGGGGGCGAAGCCGCCCGTGGTTGCTCCAGAAAAGGTTGCTCATGGTCTGCGTCCCTGCGTCCCTGTGTCCCTGCGTCGGCAAAAGTTTCAAACCTGGGCCCAACGGCGCACACCAGGTAGTAGGTATACCTCTAATCTACTCCATGGCATAGGCCTGGAAGCCAGGAAAAATCGGAAAGAGAATAACGATGTCGCAACATGAACAAGGACACTTTGGAACATGCGCTCGCCCTCCGGGTACAAAGCAATGATAAGGGCTTATAAAATATCAAGATAAGCTGTTAGAATGCAAGAAACAGTGGCTAGATTGCTGGCTGTCGCAAACTTGCGGCAAACATTCAAAGCATGTCGTCAGCAACTCGGACGTGGAAATGGTGCTTCACACATGCCGCAGCAACTTTTCAGCCCTTCGTGATATTAAGTACCTTCCGCGGCCAGGTGCACTTGCATTTCGCAACCATTCTCGGCAAGGGGCAGGTTGGCACGTGGCCCAAGGGACTTGGCACTGACATTTCAGACACCCCCTGAGCAAGAGGGCTCAGCCCTTTTTCCCAGCTTTTGCAAAGCTGACACCGCTTGTTGGTGCTATACGTCGGTACATGCACCAGCGGCTCAAGGGTACGGGTACTGTGTGGTAGGGCGGCAAGCTGCCGGCAACGTGTGTGTCAGCAGGTCGCAGCATACCGGGCAGTCACGGCGTTTTTCGGGGCCGCCGCCTGGTCAGTACCGGCAGTACCGGCAGTAGAGAATGGCACGATGCACGACCGCTGTATGTCTTGTCCCCTCTGGTCCAGTGAAAAGTCGTTTGTGATGGTCTTGCAGGGCGGCATAGCTGCACACTTAAACCCTTCACTTTTATTTCATCCCCGCAGCTGTCTCCATCAACGTGACGGTGCTGGGCCGCGGCAACCGCACGCACCTCAATATTCCCCCCGCCTTGGAACCACGGGTCAAGTTCTACAGCAAGCTTCCGTACCCGGTGCGTACGATGTGCATGCCGTCTGCCGTACACCTCTACAACGATTGTGCGTCTCAGCATCTACGACCACGGACGCCGCACCATGCCAGCACCCCGTGCACACGCGCACTGCACCCACCTACACACGGTGTCCGGCAAAAGCACGGCTAGCTGCTCACGTGCATAGTGCCGTGTGCGGGTACCTGCGGGCTCTGATGAGGCACCGTCGCTCCCGCTCACCACCCCTTCTTGGCCCCGTCACATCAAGCCACTCCCACGGTATACCCACCAACCGTCAGCCCCGCCCACCGTCACGTGCCAGCGCAAACTGTACAGTCCTTCGGCTGGGTCTCGCCGCCGCGCACAGCCCATCCAGCGGCTTGTGCCCGCCTTGAGCAACTGCTAACCCCACTCACCCGCTCACCGGCCCACCCGCTCCCACCCGCACCCACCTGCTCTTCAGGAGTTCTGGAGCGCCATTGCCGACAGCCTAGCGCTGGTCCCCGCCTTCGGCCACCCTCAGTACCTGACCAGCCGCATCAGCAGCACGGTGGTCGCCTCCCTCACCACCTGCACGCCCATGATCGTCAGCAGGTCCATGCTGTACGTGTACAGCTTTCTGAGGTGCGTGTGGGTGGGTGCGCATAAGGGAAGGTCGAGCAGCAAGTTTGTACCTGTGCGCCAGTTTGGAGGTTGGTGCATGCGTGTGTGCGGTAAGCTTCGGCACGCGCTGGGGCATTGTTCAATATTGGACGGATGAGCAACTGTTGCTACAGCAGGGGGATGTGGTTGCTACATCTTAGGGGGATGTGCGGCAGGCGGCAGGCGAATCTCAGGTGTTGTATTTTTCGGTTCAGGACAAACCAAGCTTCTTGCATGAAGACTGATGGCCCTTGAGCCTCCGGCTCGTACACGGGTCGTTGCACTTCGGAGGGTTTACAGAAACCCTCGCCGTGTAACACTGACTGACTGACTGACTGCTACAGCAGGCACCACTGAAGGAATACCATTCTGCGTGTGGCCTGAGTGAGCCTAACACATCGTCTACATGCCCACTCACACCCGCCCCAGGGAGGAGCACGTGTTCCTGCAGCACGACAACGAGACCGACGTGGACACCATGCTGCGTGTGGAGGCCATGGGGGAGCAGGAGCTGTTCGGCAAGCGCCGGGCGCTGTGCGAGCTGCGGGACCGGCTTAATACACGTGCAGCACACCTGCTGGTGGACTTGGCGGAGGGGAGAGCTGGCGATGGAGAGTATAGCAGAGGCAGTGCAGTTGGCGAGGGTCGCGGTGGTGGTGGTGGTGCTGGAGGTGGGGTGGGGCTAGTGCGTGTTGAAGCAGGTGGTGCTGGTGCTGGAGGCGGGGGTGATGGTGCGGGTACTGGCGGTTACAATGCTCGAGGCAAGACCTACGGTGAGCTCATCCGCAGTATAGGAACTGCTGGGGGCAGCAGCAGTGGCGGCAAAGGAAGACAAGAGCTGGATTTTTCCCCTATGCATATCTTGGTGGAGGCCGAGGCGGCGCGGTTGGCGGCTGTGCTGAAGGCCGGTGCATTGGTGGGGCATGGGGCCCGGCAACCTATGAGCTTGTGGAAACGGCAGCGGCAGGAGGAGCAGCGGGGGCAGGAACTGCAGTAGTACCGGTGCAGGCCTGGATGTTTGGCAGCACCTCTGGACTTACCTGTATACCCTTAAATCAGTGCGGCGGACAGCAGTTGGGTTCTGAAGGCGCTGCTCCGTGTGAAGGCATATCACTTACCTGCACTTACTGAACAAACCTGCAGACCATCGAGCGCAGCCCGGGGAGGTGCCCTGCCTGAGCCTCCGGCTAGTACCGGTACACAGGTCATTGCAGCTGCAGAAGGAAGAACCCTGCCGCGTGGCATTGCCTGACTACACAATCCTGCAGGGCACTTTGAACTCGGCCATGTCGTAGTGGGAGTACAGCGACGCAGTTTCAGTTGCAGGGCCCCCTGGGGCGCATACATCCGGTAACCCAACGAGGCCATACATGCGGACGTGAGCAACACGAACCGCCGCAACCAGGGGTTAAGGTTCCAAACGTCGGCTCTCACGCACACTGCAAACTACCAGCACGACAGCACCATATGGAGGAGCCTCTATCTTCCACTCAACCAGGTCCGGGGCCCCTGCTGCCCTTGCACCGACCTACGCACAGCAACCCCACCACGCCACCTCAGGCTTTTTCACGCCACCTCAGGCCACGTGCCACGACCTGTGCTGGCATCTTCCGCCAAGCCGATACGTCGGATCTGATTAAATGCCGGGCCCTTTGGGCCGTGTCTTTAGTGAACCCGGAATTATTTGCACCCGGATGCCACTGAGGGAAATAATTTCCTGCCAGCGCTGCCTGCGCCGTACGGGCATCCTGCCCCCAAAATGCACTTCTCGCCTACGGTATCCCGTTGCATGACTGCGGAAACTCCCCCATGCTCTGTTCCCTGGTACTTGACTTACCATCGCTGTAGCTCTTTTGCGGCGACACCGGCCAGGTGTGCGCTAGGAAGGCATGTGCTAAATGAGTGGACAACATGGGAGCATGTTACGGCCAGGGGGCATGGCCGCAGAGCAGCGCGTGGGGGAGGGGCCCGGCAGGCCCCACTAAATAGGGCCTCGGCATGTGGGATAAATAGTGAACCGGCAATTATTTAGCCATGAGTAGTGGGCAAAACTTTGGTCGCTTGCAATTAAATCCCTCCAAAATTTTCCGCTCCGCGGGCTGGAAACTGGAATATATAGTGAAAATTAAATAAGATGCCAGCCCTGGCCACGACACACGTGAGTGATACTGCACACATAACGAGGGAGTATCCATGGCTCCATACACTGCGATGCGTGTATGCATGCCACAGCAGGTAATGCTGCCTTCCGGTCCAGCAATTGTACCGGCATCGGTAGACAGGAACAAACGCATAAACATATTCAGAGTCAAACAGCTACTTGCCCACACCCATCCTCGCACGCATGGTCCTATGTGCATCTGTCCGGTAACGCACTGCACCGTGCAGATCACTGCCCACTCATCAGTCGGCATTGATGTCAGCAACTGCATAGACCAGCTATGCATGGGCCCTCTTGCTTGACTTGATGTGAAACGGGCACGCAGGGACAGCAGACAACTTGGTTTCAACACCCGCAGTAACAGCACAGGACGTGTAGGAATCGTACCACGGTCCCAGTTGCATAAGGGAAATCAAGAATCGATCCTTTCGCAGCCCTGGCATAGTCATGTTGGTATCTACAGGAGACACATGCTGTATCCCAGCATGCAAAAGAATATAGACCGATAGTGCATAGCGTGCAGTGCGAAGGCCATGGTGGGTCAAGCCTTGCCGCCTTCTCCAACCGGTTGCACCCAAACACTTGGGTCAAACTCACACAAGGAGGTTAGGACCAAAGCCGTCGAGTGATCTGACGATGCAATGGACAAGACCTCTATTCCAAACTTCACAGCGCTAGTCCCAGTGCCTACTGCAGTGATGCAGCCTGGTGCGCCAACCTCCACTGTTGAACGCCAAAATGGCATGTCGCACGTCGACCGATGGCGCAGGTAACTGAGTGCCAAACGCAATGCAACGAGCAACAGAGCAGCAACAAACGATACGTAAAACCTATGTACGGCATAGGGACAACATGCAGCCATGCACAACATACAGAGTACAGCACACCGCTACGATGACACAATTCATCCAACCGCTAACGACGCCGCCCCACCTCTTACAACCATACAGCCAAGCCATACCACCATACTATACCGGTGCTTCCTTCCTGTCGACCAGGAGGGCAGGGCGCCAAGCGTCACCGCGCGTCGTACATGATAGCGTAACCCTCATCATCATACTTATGGCCATAGCCATGCTCGTCATGCACATCCCACGCCTCGTCTGCTTCCCCTCCGTCGCCCCACCACCCCCATCCGCTTCCCCGCTGTTGTGCGCCTGCCGCCGGAAACGCCAACTGTTGCTGCTGCCGCCGCTGCTGCTGCTGCCGCGACATGTGCAGGGCTGCCGCCGCCAGGGACATGCCTCCCCAGCGGCTGGGCAACAGCAGCGTAGCGGCGGGCCCGGCGGGGTGCTGCAGCAGCAGCGGGGAGGGCTGGCCCTGGTCCGGGCCTGTGCCGGGTGGGGCGTGCCCGGCTGGTGTGGGCGAGCCGGTGTGGGTGCGGGTGCGGGCGCGGGCGGGTGCGTGTGGGTACGCCGGGGTCAAGGAGGGTCGGGGCGTGTTGAGATCGGCCTCTTCCCAGGTGAGCGTGATGTTGTCTGCGTTATGGTGATGTGGATAGGGGAAAGGGAGGGGACCGGCATGCGGGGTGTCGGCACTGGGATTTGGGGGAGGTAGTCGTGCGTGGCCTCAATTGTGCGTATATGTGGCGACAGAATACAGCAGGGCAGGTGCTGCTAGGTTAGGAACCGGAGCAGGCGGAGGGGAGTTGACACTCCGGGCGCCAGGTCAGCGATGAGGGTAGCAGCACGTGCTTTTGCACGCTCAAATGCCACATGCACACCGTGCGTCTGCTTACCGAGTCCAAATATGTGGCCTTGGGGGGCAAAGAGGTGCATGCTTGCGACGTGCTGCGTTGGACGCAGTTCTCCGTGTTGGGGGAAGCGCCGAAAGCGTTGCTGCTCAACGGTGTTGAAACGCAGCGCCGGCAGCCGGTGCAAAGCTACCGGTTCGCCCGTGCAGTCAGAGCTGGAATGTAACCGCATCTTCAGATTTGCCTTAGTTATAAAGTAGTGCAGCACCAATGAGGAGAAGCCGTAGGGGAGCCCGACGCAGCCTCCGTGAAACGTAGCTACGTTTGGCCATGAAGGGGCAGCCAGACGCATGCGCTGCTCTCTTACATCTTCTAAGGAACATGAGCCGCGATGTGGGCCTGTTTTTTCACAAGGAAGGATGACGTCGGGTGCGTAGCGTCGTGCCAACTCTGCCATGTGGCTTTCGCGCGGCTGCAGCTCATCGAACGTTATGGAGCGGTAACTTCGTAGTATTGAAGAATCACAGCCTAAGACGAGATGGGCAAGCAGGCAGACGGTCAAGGTCAAAAGGGTTTGTTTGCTGAAAGGCTTCGGCATTTTCGGCGAGGTCCTCAGCTCAGGCCCAAGACGATATATGTTGCGGACAAACGACGAAAGGAGTATACATCAAGGGTTTCGGGTCATGCAAGTGTGATGGTTGCAAACGCTCGTAACGCAGCCTGGCAGTAGCCGACGAGGTGCCGCACGACAGCCATCGCAGCGACTCGCGAGCTGCTGCTTGCAGCAATAATCAATTGCATGTGAAAGATATTATCACGCTTGAAGTGCATGCTGGCTGTCGGCAGACCGCTCAAGTCAACCTACGACGGCACACCAACTCCAGCATTTCGTAACCACTTGCCCGACCAGCCAGCCCAAACTCCCCTCCACTCCACTCCACGCCTGCACCTCATTTCCCATCCGCCCCTGCACCTGCCAACGCTCCTCCACTACCGGTCACCCCCTTTACCCAGCCGCTCCTGGCCCCACCTCGTCGGCCTCTCCTGCTCCCCGCCCCCCTCTCCCTCTGAGCTCCGCCACCAGGTCTGCCACCTGCCTCCGTGTGCTCACCAGATCCGTAGACGTGTCAATGACATAGTCGGCAAGCCGGCGCTTCTCGGCGTCAGGCACCTGCGCCCACACGGAACACGGCAAGCTGCATGCTAGGCGCCGCACTGAAGCTCTGCCCACGTGGCCAGCCTCATCCACCATAGGCTCACCGCGCGTCAGGCGAGTGCGTTCAAACGGTACCCCGGTGCGGCACCATAGCGCAAGGTAGTGCACGCAGGCGCCATCCAGGCCCAACCGTCACAGGGGTTCTAGGTGCAAGTGCGCCTGCACATCGAGCTCACGCCGAGCAGGGTGCCGTATTGTACCCAAATCGCCGCCCAGCCTCTGTGCGACGAGAGTCGCGAGGCTACACGCTCACACCGACCCAGCAGCACGGCTGTGTGCCACCGTACGCCGCAGGCAACGCCTTGGCAACGAAGGCAACCGCAGAGCATGTGCAGTACTAGCTTCCTGGGGAGCAGCAGGCGCTGCCCTGGCACCCATTCCCGCCTCCTTCTCCAACCCCCAACACGTACCGTACCACTTACCACTTCTACTGCCTCGCATTTACTTCAGTACTGTAGCACCGTGTCCCCCCTGCGCCTCTCCCTTGCGCCCGGCCTTCCCGCCCACCTGTCTCCGCAGAATGGCCTCCAGCTTGGCCTCCGTCATGCCCGGCCGCCCCAGCACCCGCGCCCGCTGCACCGCCTCCCCGCCCGGCCCCAGGGCAGACACCACCGCCACGGCCTGCGCGCCCACCGCCCTGCCGCCTCCGCCCTCGAACAGCAGCGGGATGTCCAGCAGCACCAGCGGGCAGCCCTCGGACCGCATCTGGCCAACGGGGTGCATAAGGGAAGTGTGAGTGCACGGGATGCACGGACAGGGAGAGCGAGATGGGAGATGGGTGGCAGCAGCAGTGACAGGCGGACCTGAACGCGCACTGTCCAGCGTCAAAATACACGCGCATGGCCAGCAAAGTCGGTGGTTAGGGAGCAATTGGACAGTGCAGACTGCCTGCTGACGGTGGAAGTCCCAGGCCAAGGTTGACGGAGGGCTGCCAAAGGTTGACGGAGTGGCAGAGGAGAGGAGGCGCCTGCAGCACCAGCGGGCAGGCCTCGGAGCGCACGCAGGAGGCGGTAACAGGGTAACAGGGCAGCGCCTGGCAAACAGCCCCCATCTGAGTCTTGCCAGTTGGGTCAGATGCTTGATCGCATGCGGCTACGTGTCACAACCACTCAACCCACTCAAACCACTGACTGGTGATGAGCGCATGCGGGCTTGCTACAGCCCACGCATGCATGTGCACGCTGGTGGTGGTACCTGTGCTGGTAGTGCGCTGTCGCGTGCCCGCGTGTGCTGCACGTGCACACACCTGCTGCAGGAACGCATCTCTGTCCGCCGCCACCAGGGGGTGCACGATGCCCTCCAGCCGCTTCATGGCCGCCTGGCGGGCGGCGGTTGGCGGTTGGCGGTTGGCGACGCGAGGAGGAGAGGGACAACGAAGTACAGTCGACGCGAAGCAGTAGTAGTGGCCATAGGTACGGTACATGCGTAGTAACACGACCTACTGTAGTAGCAGTCCGCCACAGCGCGCGCCGGCAAGCTGGCAGGCGTGATGTATCACCAGTGCCGCAGTCGAATACCAGCTGGCTGTTCGCGTGGCGTAGGAAGGGCGAGCGGCTAACGGCTGCGCTGATGCGGTTGCGTGTGCGTGTACCGGTACTAGGTTTCCCAATCTACGACCAAGCGCCCGGGACCCTGTGGCTGCTACCGAACAAGAGGGGAGGCCACAAGCTTCTGGCATCGCAGCAAGCCCCACCTTAATCCCCTTTCCCTTTCCCCCTGGCACCCCAGGCACGCATCTTCCACGCGCCGCACCTCGTTCCCGACCACGTGCTTGCTGAGGGCCCCACGGTCGATGGCTGCAGGGACACAGACAGACACGGAAGGCGGAGAGTAAGGGCAACGAAGCCGCCAAGGGCTGCACCCGGAGTGGTAATCTGTAACTTCGGCGATGGGGAACTCGTCCCCTATCCAGGCATGTCGGAACAAACCACCTCTTCAGGTCCACCACCCACCACCCAGGACCCTGCGCCCCATTCCACGCACCTCCATCCACCACCACGCCTGCGAACGCCGCCCCCACGGGCTCCACCGCAGCCCCGCCAGCGGAGTACAGCTTGTGCACCACCTGCCACACGGGGCGGGGCAGCAGCGCACGCGGCATCTTGCCAGGTGCATGGGGCGCATAGGCGTGAAGGATCATGCGGCAGGGACGTTTGCTGCAGCGGGTTGCGCTATCTGTGGCTTAGCTGGTGCTCACGACTGTATTTGCCAGCCGAACGCAGCTTGTAGGTTGTCCTGGAGACCGTGGAATGATGCGCTACGGTACGTTAGGTGTGCCTTTTTCAGTACCGGCAACTGCTTTGTGTGCAGCAGTGACAGGCCCTCAACCAAGCTCCGTGTGGTGGTCCGTCATACCACGCATGTTTACTTTTGGATCTCATGGGTTGGGGGCATTACAGTACCGTATGACATGCACCATTCACCAGCACAACACCTAGTACAAGTTTGCGCTGTTCTCGTGTTGCCGCAGCAACCTCACCGCTATGCACCTGTTCCCTGGCCCGACCCACCGCGTCTGCATCCCACACCGGCACGCCCTCTTCCTCGAACATGGCCGACACGGTGGACTTGCCCATGCCTGAGAGTGACAGGGGTGGGGTGATGGTAGCAAAGCAGAGCAGCATTGGCAACAGGTGCAGGGTTTGCTGCCCGGCGCAAGCCTGCGACAGCATCTTCCACGGCAACACCAATCTGCGAACGCGTGTACCGCATGCATGCGGCAACAGCGCTCAGGAGCCTGTGTTCCTGGGTATGGTTAGGCAGCACTCCTTCAAAATGCATAGTCAAGGAACTTGGACAAGTAACTCCTAACCACACTGTCTTTGTGGGAGCAGCCGTGTTTGGCTGCTGCATGCAGGGTGTGGCCCACACGTGCATCATGAGCATCTCCCGTCCAGAGGCAATACTTCTGTAAATATCAAAGACTTCATTGGTGAGCCCAGAGCCACCGACCTATGGAGCCGGTGAGGCCCAACACAAACATGGTGTGGCCGCTTGTTGGGGTTGCGCTACCAGCGACGGCAGCAGAGGGCCTAGACCCGCGAGACCTGTGCCTCACAGACGGCCAGCTTGCAAGGCCGGTGTACGCACAGAGACGATGACCTCCAGACGCTTGTGCCGTGCTGCTTTGTGGTGCTGGCGCGGGTCTCCGGAACGTTGCAAGGGGTGTAGTATGCGGGCGGTTAGGTGGGGTGTTGGCGCGTTGGGGTATGGCGTGATATGCAGTTTGATGCATTTTGTGGTGGATGTAGGAGCATGCATATTGCAAGTAAGGCCGGTGCGCTAATCACGCTGTCGCGCAACCTCGGTTCGTTTTGGTTCGTTAACAACTTCCCCGGGGAAATGGCCTCGAGTCAGAAGGACTGAGTGCGTTATCGCCTTCACAACCATTATCAACAAATAACAAAATGGCACCATCAGGGTCAGATTTCAAGGAGCGGATCAAGTCGACCGGAAGCGCTATTAGGGATGCGCTTACGGGCCGAAGCGAAGACACCAAGCCACCAGAATACCTTCAAGCCCTTTTAGACACCCGCGGCACTGCGCACATGTCAGCCACATGGCTGGCGACCGTCAAGCAAGCGCTTGACAGGGGCGATGCAGACAGGTGTCGCTGCATCCTGGAGACCTTCCTCGAATCCGAGCCCAACAACCTGGAAGCGCAACTGCTGCTGGTGCAAGTTTGCCAGCAGCTGGGACCCGACTACCTGGACGAGGCCATAGCGGTCAGCAGGTGGGGTGCACGACCCACCCGTCTCCTGGCCTTCCTGCGTAGCATGCTTACCCATGGCCTGAAGTCCTACAACCCACCTGCCTACTTGCACAGGCTGGCAGTCAACCATGCGTCAAATCCCGTTGACCGGCAACGGGCGCAGCTGCACCTTGCCGTGTCCCTGGCCCTGCGCGCACGTGTGCACACCCGGCAACAGGCGGAGCGCTGCCAGGACAGGTGGGCCAGGCACCGGGACTTGACAGGCGCAAAATTCACGTACTGGCCAATGCAGCGCACGAAGCCAGTGTATCTCTACCCCAAGCGTACAAGTCAATATCGAGATGCCACCTATTGCTCATGCCCCCAGGTCTGACGCGCTGCAGCTGCTGGAGGAGCTGGTGGCAGCTGGCACCTCCCCCGCCCCCTCCTCCCAATCCCCCGCCTCCTCGGCCCACGACCTGGCGCTGCGGCTGTACCTTCACGCGGTGGTGCTGGCGGAGCACGGCGCGGCGCAGCGGGCGGCGGGGGCGGCACGGGCCGCCCTGCAGCGGGCGCAGCAGCAGGGGCAGGGGCAGGGGCAGCTGGGGCAGCTGTGCCTGGCCCTGCTGGCGATGCTGCTGTCGTCCAGGTGCGAGGACGGGGTAGGGCTGCGGGGAGGGGTAACACGTCAAGTGCGAGGAAACCGTGTGAGGCGTCAGGGAAGCACCGGCCGTTGTGGGTCTTGGTTTAAGGGGGCAAACGTGCGGGGAGGGGGAGGGGGAGGGGAGGAGGAGCGTTCACTGGTAGGAAGGCAAACTCATCCTGCAAGTGTTCGCGCACAGAAGGGGAAGTTCGGGAAGGGGCAAGTGCGAGTGCGCGAGGGGCAGCAGCGCGTGTGTGGTGGATCTTGGGCCCGATGGCAACGCGGGAGAAGGGAGGGTGTGCAGGATGGCGGAGGCGGCATGTGTTGATGGGTAGTAACCGTAAGGGGCTGGCGATGGGGCTGGGGGGAGGCGGGCGCCGGATGTGTGATCGCGCGCGCGGGCAACCTGCCGTGGGAGGACTGCACCCTGCGCCGTGCCTGACTAGTACGCAGAAGGAAGGCGGATGCCTGCAACCTAGCCCCCCTTCCTTAATGCTACCGCAAACACGTAACGTATGAGCTCCCATCACACCGCAAGTCCAACTGCCGGCCCGGCACCAACCCCGCGCCCCCACTCCCATGCCCTGCAGGCAGCAACACAAAGCCGCCCTCTCCGTCCTTTCCGCCGCCCCCTCCTCCTCCTCGCCCACCTCCCCGTCTGACCCGCCCACCGTCACCGCCACCTCCTCCCCTTCCGCCGCCTCCTCCCCCGGTCCCGGCCCCCAGTGGACTGACGTGCTGCTGTGGCGGCTGCGCTCCCGCCTGCGGGCCGCGCTGGCCGACCCCGAAGGCGCCCTGACGGCGCTGGCGCACGCCAAGCGGTTGCTGGCGGGGTGGATGGGGGCGGGGCCGGAGGGGGGCCCGCCGCCTGGGGTGGGGCGGCGCGCGATGGAGGAGGCCATGGTCACGGTGGGTCGTGGGTAAGGGCTGTACTGGGTATCTGTGTGGGGGGGACGGGGCGGAAGTGGGGAACGGGGGTTTGGTGGCAGGACGACAGACGGAGCGGGCGGGGGAAAGAGGAGCGGAGTGGGGTCTAGGGTAGGTGATGGGCAAACAGTGGGCATGGCTGTGGTGGCGGCGGCCACGGTTGGTGCGGCGGTTGAGGGTTGGGCGGTTTGGATGCTGGGCGCGAGGGGTGCCGCTTGGCCTTGCAGGAGGGTGCTGCAGCACCCCGGTAGTGCACCACGGGGGGTTCTGCATCTTCTGGTGGGGCGCCTGGGGCGATGCTGGGAGGTGGTTCGAAGTGATGTAACCTTCAGAGTAGTACTCGTTGCTGTGCACTCGCTGCCGCACCTATCCCTGATCACCCGCATGCCACCCGACGCACATGGTGATACATCGGATAGGCGATTGCCGCAAGTTGGCTGAAACACTGGCAGACGGGAGCATGGCGCAGGCTCCCCAGCCGGCACACGCTCATCAGGAGTGCCTGCGCGCGGTCGGCCCAAGCACGGGGCGTCCCTCTTTTCCCCAGTGGTGGTGCTGCTCCGTTCGAGCATGCGCGCGCAATCAGCTGCGATGCGGTGCGTATGTGCTGCTGGCTGTGAGCACTCCCAGTAACACACAGGTGTGTTGTCCCCGTGCCCCCCAGGTGTGGTGCGAGCTGGCCGTGGCGCTGGCGGAGAGCGGCCAGGCGGCAGAGGCCATGGTGGCTGCGGACGCGGCGCGCGCTCTGGCGCCCTGGTCGCCCGCCTCCCTGAGCGCACTGGGAGCGGTGTACGACACCCTGGGGCGCTACGACCCTGCCGTACAGGTGGGTGGCGAGAAGACTTGCTTATGGGATCATGGCGGCTGTGGCCACCGGCGAAGGCCATGGGTCCCCTACCTGTGTACCTGGGCCTGCGTCTGTTGTGTTTGTCCTACGGTGGCGGATTTCATTTTTGTACAGTGCTGTACCGTGGTGTGCTTCCCTGTCCCCATTCCTACTGCTGCTGCACGGCTGCCCCTCTGTCCTTCACATGCGCTAGCCTGACGCCCCTCATGCACACATGGTGTGTCGTACCCCTTGCCCCTGCAGTCGTACAGCGAGGCCCTGGCGCTGGACCCCACGCACGCGCCCACCCTGCTGCGGCTAGGTGCGTGGCACTGGCAGGGGTCGCAGCCGTACGGTAGTGGCACGCTGGGGTGGCCGAGGGAGATCTAAGGGCGCTCGTGGGCAGCACCTGAGGCCAGTGAGCGGCCTGGCGGAGCACCGTGCCGTTGCAGGATGGCGCCTGGGGGTGTTCACAGGGGGGGAGGGCCGTCTCGGCCTGGGACTGGCGTCCGTGGGCTGGGGCCGTGCGGCTTGGCGCCGTGGGTCGCAGGGAGCGTGGTAGGGCCGTCGTGGGTCGAAGGGAGCGTGGTGGGCAACAGGCTGGCGCCATGCCTCTGAACGATTGCACCAACAAGTCCCTGACCCTGCCGCACTTTCCCCTCGCGCATCCTTCATTTGATTACTGCCATTCGGAAACCCCACCCGCAACCGTACGAACCCAGGTCCGCACGCTTTGCTTTCGCCCTAAGCACACCCTGCGCCCCTTGTCCCTCCAGGCGGCCTGTACGGGCGCCGCCGCCACCGCGCCGACCTGTCCGTGGCACGTGACCTGCTGTCGGAGGCGCTGCGGTACGACCCCGCCTCCGCCGCCGCCTGGTTCCGCCTGGGCCGCGTCACGCAGGCGCTGCAGGGCGGGGCGGCGGGACAGGGGGCGGCGGGCGGGCAGGGCGAGACGGAGGGGCTGCTGCGTACGGCGGTGCAGCTGGCGGCCAGCCAGCCGGTGATGCCGTACGACGACCTGCCGCTGCAGGTGCAGCTGTAGTGGAGGTGGGGTCTGGGGTGCTGGTGCGTGTGGGTGCGCATGTGATGTGGGGAAGGTACTGGAGCGGGTCGGAGCGTGGTTTTGTCGTGCATGCAGCTTACGGATGGTGGTGGTGGTGGTGGCGGTGGCGGTGGCGCAAGGTATATATTGAACCTGATGACACATGGCGCAGGCCCGTACAGTGAAGAGTACGCGTGGGGCAGTCTGCGCCGCAACCGCCAGCTGGGCCACTGCGGCACCAGACCCGGGGCTGGAACGGGGCGGAGCAGCTGCGGCTGCCCTATCAGCCTCTTAGCTGGTGTGGTGGAGTCCCAAGCCGGGTCAGGGGCGACACGGTAGTGGGGAAGGCAGCCACTGTTGGTCGTACATGGTACGTGCGTGCAAGGCAGGCCCGGGTCAATTGCCTCCGGGTGTCAGAACTAAGACATCAAGTGGGCAGGTGCGGGTTGGAGGCGAGGGTGCGTGGTGCCCCCCTGGGCCCCGTGTGAGCTCGCTGCCTCGAGGGTGCGTGGTGCCGAATGAGAGCATGGGCGTACGGCACGACTCACAAGCAGGCCTCGAACAATGATAGCTTCTACAGTCTATGCCCGATTGTCCTTAACTATTAGGTGAACCACAATACTCGCAAGAAAGCACCAACGGCCAGTATTTTGCTGCAAGAGCGCCGCTGCGCGGAACGGACGTGTAACGCCGTACAGGAGGATAGTACTACTTAGTACTAATACGAGTGTACTATTGCGGGTTTCCCGAGGCCCATAAATAGTACCAGCCTGTTCTCTTGCTAGTGAGTAGTGACCTTACAGCAAGTACTTGTCACGTTGTCAGTCAAAGCACTATCCTCCAAATTAGTATGCCTCGATGCGGAGGCCCTTGCCTCGGTTAAAGGCTGCGCCAACCGTTGCGGTTCTTGATCTCGCGGCAACATATCTGTAGGGCTATATCGATTCCGTTGTTTGTGAAAGAAAATCAGTATGCCTATGTAGTGGCGGAAGCGCAGCGAACTGGGACATCAGGGCGCAGGACGCGACGGATGCGCGTGACTGGTGCTCCTCCCTACGGCCGGCCTCGTCGAGGCAACCTAATGCTAGTATATGGGGACCGTCTCCCTAACATTTCGGACTTGTTGTATTTGACTACATTGTCAGGCAGTTGACCCTGCCGCATGTCTTACATCCCGCTGCATGTCATCCGCGTCGTAAATCCCAACCGCCGTGGAGCAACCTCACAGTGCAGCCTGCGCGCATTGCGAGGATTACCTACCAATGTGATTCGCGGCAGTACTTTTCACCTGGACCACTGCATGAAGAGGAGATCCACGCTACCGTGGCTGCGCTCGGCCGCTGCTGCCCTTGGAACGTCGGCGGAGCGCCATGCACGCCTTCGGACAGCACCTACATGCTTCGCCATGCTCGCGATGGTCGCGTTTTCGTCGGGACTGAGGATAACCATTGTAAACGACGCCCCTGCTCACTATGAGGTGAGTGCGTGTGCGTTCCATGCGTGGCTGTTGCTCCGCACCCACCTCCCTTGGTGCTAACCGACAGCCACGTGCCTGAAGCGGGAGACTCTGGCCGTACCCGGCAGACCACGCACGCGACCAACCAAATCCCCAATGAACCAAGACAGACGTTGCGCAGTCTCTTGTGAGGTCTCCTGCGAGTCACACATAAATTGTGGTTGTGCATTCGTGAATGCTACCAGTCTAGGCCCATGGGCACGTCTCCGGCGGCTTTGGGCCTCTCTGCCCCGTCTACCGGTAGCCGTACTGCCCGCACAGCTGCAGCTGCTGCTGCAGCCCTTGCCCGCTACCTAGTGCGGTAAACCCGCCAAGTACTGACCTACCAGTAAGCTAGCACATGATTACGCTGCTCACCACAACGCAAGGAGCCTCACCGGTATGACGGGATCATATTACCCGCTGGGCCTCCTTAACTTGCTATCACACGAATGCTATCACAACACACCTCAAGTACAGACGCCATTCCTAATGCAGCTATGATCTTCCTCGTGCTCTGTTTTGCCCACACAGGTCCTGGCGGGCGTACTACACGTGGTCCGTGGACACGTGGACCCGCACCCGCAGATTGTGTGGCTGACACAGGGAATCGGCAGCGCAGGCAACACCATGCCGACGAACTCTTACGGCCTGGTGGATTGGCTTGGGGACAGCGCGCCGGGCAGCACCACGCAGCAGGATTGGCACAACTGGGACACAAAGGCGCGAAACGCCTCCCTGGTGATGCGCCAAACGTTGACGTGGGGGCCAGTGGACACGGTCGTATGTATTAGCCCCGAGCTGGAGACCACGCAGGTGGGTTAGCAGCTTTGCTTACTGTATGCTCCATGAGGGGCAACTGGGATAGCTGAGATACGATAGCCAGCGGCAGAGCCGGGTGCACTGGCTGTAATAAACCGTTGACATATGAACCACGGGCGGTCCAGGGCTGCCAATTGCCACTTGCCAGTCGTTCAGCTGAACAGCCCTGAACGGATGCCCGGACAGATAACCGTAACTGTGTGCGACGCCACTGCCCGCCTACACCGCAAAACCATGCGTGCGCCCTATCCCCGCTCACTCCTTGCCACACCACGCATGACCCAAGGCCCCATGTGGAACCCGTGCCGCACGCGCGGTGACTATGCCGTACGACTGTCAACCCACCTCCTAACACGTAGCATCGCAACCCACAAACTCTGCACCTGCAGGCCTGTCGCGCTGTTGCTGCCACGCTGCGCGCTCGTCGCATCGTGGCTCTGGTGCACAGGGCGGACACCATCACGCGCGCCTGGCCGCTCCTCACCGACCCGCCCGTGCCGGTGCACTTGCTCACGCTGGCGCCGCATGTGCAGATCTTCCTGACGTAGGTGTATTGTCAGGCAGCTACATGTGTGGTGTGGTAGCATTTGGCGACCCGGCAGTTATTGTAACGGCCACATGCTTGCCTGCCAGTGCGCAGGTTGACGTGACATTGAGTGGTTTGTGACGGTCGCAGGGGGATTAGGGACGGGGACGCATGTAGAGGCATTGTAGGCATTGTACCGTATCTGCAACGGCATACACCTGTGAACCTAGATCCGCATTACTGGCCGTTACCGCTGATGCCCGCCCTCACCTCACCCACCCCACCCGCCCTCACCTCACCTCACCTCACCTCACCTCACCTCACCCACCCGCCCTCACCTCACCTCACCTCACCTCACCTCACCCACCCGCCCTCACCTCACCCACCCGCCCTCACCCCACCCGCCCTCACCTCCTCTCCCCCACCCCACAGGGCCAAGCTGGACGTGCCCGTCAGCTGGGCGCTGCCAGTGGCGCCGTACACACACCCACAGCCCTGCATGAAGAGATCATGCCTGTCCGGGTTCGCCGTGCAGGTACGGCAGCACTGCATGTAAATGTGCACCGTGCCGTACATGTACGGCAGTACTGCAGTCTAATTGCAAGGGCGGAGTTATCGTATTTGAGTTGTTGGACTTGGACCTGATATGCTTGGTGCATATCTTACCTGCCATGGTGCCGTGCAACAGGGCGCGGTGCAGCGTTGGCAGGACAAGAGCGGTCGCGGCCTGATGAGCGCCTTTGAGGGGCTGTGGAGGAGGATGCTGCTCCCCCACGGTGAGCGGAGAAAGGTACCGGGATACAAGAGACTGGCGGTTGTACCAACGGCGCTGAGGTGCCAATACTGTCGTACGGTACCACAAGATGCCTGCATGTGTATGGTACTGTATCGAAGAGATGGTACTGTATGTGTACGTATGAAATATCCCTTCATGAATTATGCCGCAGCCACCGCCATACGAGTGGCGGTGCTGGGCCGCGGTCACCGCAAGGACCTGCACGTGCCCCCCGACCTCGAGCTACGTGTCAGCTTCCACAGCAAGCTGCCGTACCCGGTACGTACGAGCGTACATGCCGTACAGCTCTGCAAAAGTACCTAGCATGCATGCGCATTTCCCGGCCACGGCCACGGACGCCGCACCATGCGCACAACCTGTGCGCTCTGCACCCACCTACTGAAGGTGGTCACAACGACTGTACGGCTGCCCCCATCTACGAGGCACCTGCAACTCATTCAGCAGCCGTACGCTCTGGCCCCTGCCGCAGTGCTCGTAGCCTCGTACGGCATGCAGGCTTTGAGGCGCCACATCTGCAGCATGGGCCCCTGCACGCCAAGCCACTCTCGCTCGCTCCTAACCCACCACTGCCAACCGCCATGCACCGTGCCTCAGGCGTTCTGGGGCGCCGTAGCCGGTAGCCTCGCGCTGCTACCCGCCTTCGACCGCCCAGAGTACTCGAGCAGCCGTATCAGCGGTGCGGCGCTGGCCTCTCTCACCACCTGCACACCCATGATCGTCAGCAGGGAAGTGCTCTACGTGTACGGCTTCCTGAGGTAAGGGGTAAGGGGTAAACGGGTGGGCGAGCGTGGATGCGTGTGCCGTGCATGCGCTGCTGCGGAAACACAGCGCATGCTGTGACGGGGGCAAGGCATCTGGCTTGGGGCGCCACCTTATACAGCCCCACACCTGGGGTGTTTGTTGTGCTCCTGCTGTCCTGGAGCAGGATGGCGGTGACACCAGTGCAGACACCGCATCACGGCACGACCCTGACACACACGACCTCACACCCCAACCCCTTCCGCAGGGAGGAGCACGTGTTCCTGCAGCACGACAATGAGACCGACGTGGACACCATGCTGCGTGTGGAGGCCATGGGGGAGCAGGAGCTGTTCGCCAAGCGCCGGGCGCTGTGCGAGCTGCGGGACCGGCTCAACATGGAAGCCGCGCAGCTGCTGGCAGGCATGGCGGAGGGGAGAGCTGGTGGTGACTGGTGGTAGGTGACTACGGGTGAGCACAGCAGCAGCAGCAGTGTTGGTGGCCGGGTCGATGGATGTGGTGGTGATGCAATGGAGGGTGTTGGTGCAGGCAGGTGCACCAGATGGAGGAGGTGGTGGTGGTGGGGACGATGCTTCCGGCAGGACTGACTCTGAGGATATTTATGTACTAAATGCTACATTGAGCAGTAGAACGACGGCTAGCTTTGCATGGCCGGAGAGGCAGTGG
Source organism: Chlamydomonas sp. KOR1 (assembly GCA_036984285.1). Classification (NCBI taxonomy): domain Eukaryota; kingdom Viridiplantae; phylum Chlorophyta; class Chlorophyceae; order Chlamydomonadales; family Chlamydomonadaceae; genus Chlamydomonas; species Chlamydomonas sp. KOR1. Next base: position 127,746 of record BQMZ01000004.1, on the reverse strand, counting down.
AGCCGACGGGGCCAAAGAGGCAGTAGTGGCTGGGGGCATGGCGGTAGGTGCAGGGTGTGGCAGCAGACAGCAGGTGGGGACTGGCAAGTCACGAGGGCAACGAAACAGGCGGCAGCGGCAGCTGCGGCAATCGACAGGAACAGCAGCAGCAGTGGCGGTAGTTCGTTCCAGTACCGGAAGTTAGATGTTAGCCGGGCTGGAGGGGAGGCGCTCGCTGGTAGGGTGCACGGGGCAGGAGCCGAGGCAGGGCTCAGGCTGGTCAGGCACGTGTCTTGCTGGAACCCAGGCCAAGTTGGGTTTTTGCAGGATCATTGGCGCGTGATACCAGATGAGTGATGGGAAGTTCGGGCACGGGACGCCATGCTGGCAAATGGCCACGGTAGCCCTTTTGACCAGCAACTCACCAGAGGCAAGCATAAGAGGTCCAGAGCCGAGGTGCATAGGCGAGGGTGTGGCGAAGGGCCGTGTCGCCCTGGTTTGCGCAGGGCGGCCGTGGATTCGTTGCATTGCGCTGTTTTTGCCCGGCAGGCAGCCAGGGACCCTCAGAGGGCAAAACCCTCGTGCCCCGATGTGCCCTCCCGCTGGCTCAGCCAGCCGGTCCCTCGCGGACATGGAGAACACTTCAGAAGGTCAGGTTGACCCCGGCCCATTTGCAAACCCCAACCTACGTCAGTATGCGGTACCCTCCGAGGCTCATGCGCTGATGTCGCGCCTCGGCTTGCTTTACACGCCTCATATGCTTTACCGCACCAAAAAATGGACAATTATGAAGCTTTTTGTACATTGCGTGTGTCCTGTTGACTCTCGATGTACAAGTGGCACGAGTCCACAACGCACCGCGGCACCGGTACGGCAGGACTTGTCAGTGCCGTACCACTAAACATTGCTCCTGAAGCCTGCCTCCACGTCCTACACCCCGCCACGCCCTCCACACACTCCACGTCGCTCCGCAACTCTTCACGATGTTCAGTCCGAAGCCACACCCGTCACTGCAGAATGGCTACACGCTACAGCGCTCCCCACCGTTTCTCCCCACCAGCAACTGCTCAGTGACACGCTTTGTTTGCATGACTGCCACCACCACCATCGTCTCCCACGCCACACGGTGCTGACTTTCGTCGTGTGTCCGTTTTCCCACTCCCTGCCTCTGCGATTGCCCTCTCCTACCCCTTACCATGTCGCAAAGACCAAAGCCGCCCCGCTTTCGTGTCACAACCTGCACTGCGGCACGAAACTTCCTCCTCCGTGACCCAAGCCGCTGCCACCCTCCATCATGCCGTCGACACGCAGCTACGCTCGATGCCTGCCTCGATGCCTGTTCCTAGTCACCAGATTAGCAACCTGTCGCTTGCTTGTGACTAGTACTCGTTATGTATAATGCTACTGTGACCCCGCATCTGCATTCGTACACAGCTGCGCTGCTCCCTCACTGCAGCACGAACGACGGCGCCGCCACCGGCACCACCTGGTACTGCAGCGCCGCCGCCTCCGTGCCGCCCTCAGCCGCCGCCGCCAACGGCACCTCGAAGCACACCTGCACCGCACAGAGGGGCAACAACGAGGCGAATGGCACAGCTGCAGCTGAAGCAGGTGTCGGCAGCGTTGCAAAGTTAGCGCGCTCGCGCCTCCTAGTACGGGTACCTGCATCGCGTGCTCCTCCCTGCGACCGCAACCTACGCCTCTACCCTGCACCAACGGTTGCCGGACCGAGTCGTTCCGTTTGCCTCCTGCCTGCCATGCTCTATCCCTACCAGGTGACATGCATAGTGCCTTGTAGCGGGATAAGCTAGGCATGATTTTAAAGCATTCTACGCCGCCGTGGGGGCTGGCGTACCTTCAGCTTTTTCATCCCACACCGTCCACAAAGGCGAGTGCCACCCAACAGTGCACCCGGGCGCAGTCGCACCAGCTCTGTTGGCCCTATTCCTGGAGCCAGCGAAGGCCCAGTCCAGAGCTCCACCAAGGCCCGCCCAAAGGACAACACGGCCTTTTCCCGTTCTGGACTGGCCAAACCCTCCAACCCGGTGCCTATCTCCCCCACAAGCTGTGCCACCCCAGCACTGCACCCGTACTGTGCATATCAATATTGCATATGTGTCCATGTACATAGTAAGCGGGCTTCAGGACACACCTGCTCGAAGAGGCACACGTCGTCCTGCTGGCAGTAGTACACCTTGCACAGCACGCGCAGCAGCACGCTGCCGGCAGCGCGCACCGCCGCCGCCGCCGCCGGCGCCAGCGTGAGCGTTACGCTGGGCGCGTCGGAGTCGGGCAGCGCGCCGCTGGCGGGCCGCACCGCCGCCGCCACCGCCGCCACGGCGTCACCTCCCTTGCCACCGGCCGCAGGCAGCACCTGAAGGCGGCGGTGATGAGGGTCGGGACGGCGTAAGGATTGTCAGTTTCAGGGCCCGTGCAGTAAGCGGGGCTCAGGGGTCCGGTGGAATGTGAGGGTGGGTTGGGCACACTGAGCTCCAAGGGTCCATAATGCCCTGCAATTGAAGTGTAGTGCCCCATCTACACCAGCAGTTTGAGGGACCCATGAATGAGGCCAGTCTATGGTGTGAACGTTTGCCCCTTTGCCTCCGAGCCCAAGGCCCCGCCACGGCCTGACGGCCTACATCTGCTGCACTGGACGCTGGTGCGTGTGTTCCACGCACACCATACTCCCGCCAACACGCGCTCCGAACCCCTAAAGCACACACCTGCGTGTAGTAGTTGCTTCCCGCGCCCTTGGTCAGGTGGTAGTTGGGCGGCAGCGCGATGGTGAAGGTGACGGTTGGGGAGCCGGAACCGCCAACCACCAGCGGCTGCTGCGCACGCACCAGCTGGAAGCCGGCGGGCGGCGCGGCGGCGCTGACCGCCCCGGCAGCGATGGCGGTCAACGGGTCAACGCGCGGCTCCGGGACGCCGCTCAGGCCGAGCGTGGTCACCTTTTTGGTCTTGGGGTCGAGCAGCCGGATGGCGTTGTTGTTTGTGTCTGCGACAATGAGCACGCCGTCGGGGCCGAGCGCGAGGCCGGCCGGCTCCGAGAACTGCGCCTCTGTGCCGACGCCGTCTCTGAGGCCCGCGACGCCGCTGCCTGCGATCGTCACGACCTCGTTGGTGTCGGGGTTCAGGGCCTTTGGGGAGGGGGAGCGAGGAGAGGGCCGGAAAGAGATGGATTTACAAGGTAGCCCACCCGGCTGCTCCGGGGAGCTTTGCACCCTAGGCGCACCAACAGCCAACTGTTAGTACACGCGCCCCTAATACACACACCTTGATCCTGGCCGGGGGGCCACCCGACACAGCTGGTGTTATTCTACCTCAGTTAAGTCCTCGCAGCGCTTCTGCAGCACCCAGCGGCAGCCTGCGTCGATGCTAGTTACTAGTTACTAGTCGCTGGACTTGCTACTTGCTTCGAACCTGTAATTAGTACTGCTTTGAGATATGCTACTGTGACCCCGCAACTGCATTCGTACACACCTTGATCCTGTGGTTGTAGCTGTCCGCCACGTACACCAAGCTGCCGGTTGCGTCGCTGCACACCGCCAGGGGGTGCTGCAGCAGCGCCTCGGGGCCGAAGCCATCCTTGTCGCCGAACCTGTCAAGGTGTGTAGGGCATGCGGTGTGGGATGCAACATACAAAGAGTTGCAAGAATGGCAAGACCGTCCTACACCTGCAAGGGTTGCAACTTGGACTTCGACTGGCCAGCATGTAAGCAGTTGCACGATACGCTTGGCGTCCCGGCAGCTTATTGTGTGCCCCGCACTACGCTACGACGTTACGCCCAGGTGGCATACCACGAGCTTACCCCGAGGCGCCCGCTAGCCCACCTGAACAGGTTGTCGCTGAACAGGGGGTCGCCTCCCGCCTTGAGCCCCGAGCCGCCTGTCTGGAGGTCCACCGCACGCACCGCGGAGCTCTCAGAGTCGGCGACGTACCTGCGTGGGGCAGCGGCGGCGGCGGACGACGTTGTGGCACGAGCAGTGTACAAGGATGGATGACAGCAGAGAGGGATCACTCTTTGTGCATGACCCGCGACAGCGGGCCCTGACGTCAATGTTCTATGGCAGGGAAATCCATGAACCACAACGAAACACTGTGTATTATGGCTACAGCCAAGCCATCAGCCGTGCGGTCTTGGCTCTGACACGTGGCGCCCCAGTGCACCTCACATGCCACGCACTGGCTGCATCACGGACCTCCACCCTGCTCGCACCTCCACCCCTCCCCAGCCCCTCGCCTCTTCCCTACTCCTCCTGCAGCCTGCCGGTGCCCCCTCCTCCCGCCTGCCCGCCCGCACCCACATGAGCCCGCTGCCGTCCCGCGCCAGCGACAGTCCCGACGGCTGCGCCCACGAGGTGGTGAAGGGCGTGGGGCCGTTCTGGTTGCGCTCCGCGCCGCTGCCGGAGAACAGCGCCGCGGTGCCTGAGGCCAGGTCCACGGCCCACACCTGGTGCTGCCCCGCCATGGCAATGTAGGCGTACTCCTGTAGGGTGGGACAAAGGAGGGAGCTGGAGTTGGACCTCGCCCGTGCCACCAGGGTCACCGCCGACGCCCTCGAAGCGGCGCTGCTGACATGTTGAGGATCGCTTCCAAGGCTCTCCGGAAGCTTCAAATGCAAGGTTGTGCTTTGCTGGTGAGTGAGGCAGCAACAAGGTGCTGCCCCATCATGGCAATGCATGCGTGCCCCTGGGGTTGTAAGGGATGCGGGGCACGTCGGTGCACGCTATGTTGGGTATGGAGGGCTTCCCACGCTGGCGTTGGCTCAGCCTGCTTTCCCGGTCAAGTACTGGCTACAGAATGGCGGGTGGGAGCAATGCTGGCGGAGGTTGCATACAAGGTTCGGTTGCTGGGCCCACCCCCTTCTCGCCCAGCGCCATTTCCCACACTTCGGCACTTGGGCACGTGTGACTACAGGTACGCTTCAGGCACAGTACCGGTCATACGTAGCGGAATGCTTAACGCCATACAGCCACTACCATAGTATGGGCTGAACGTGCGGCGCACCTCCTTTTCGTCCAACGCCACGTCCCACGGCGAGTTGAGCGGCTGTGCCGAACCAGCGCGCCCGCCCCTGTAGTCCCGCCCCTTGCTGCCGTTGCCCGCCAGCGTTACCACCGTACGGCGCTCGCCCAGGTCGGCCAGCCGTACGGCGTGGTTCTCCGTATCGCAGATGATCAGCGCGTTGCGCTTGGGGGAGTAGATCAGGCCCTGGGGGTACGGTTGAGCGGTTAGGCGGTTGGGCGTGCGGTTGACCACTGAGGAAGCCAGCGGAGTGCGTGGTGACCAGGGCACTGCAGTAGGCCAGAACGAAGGATGGCGCGTTCTTTGAAAAAATCGCACCTTTGTATGTATAGATGCTTTGCAAGATGTATATGCATGTGCTTACCTGCGGACGGTTGAGGCCGGCTGTGTCGAAGGACCCATCCCGCAGCACCGGGCCGTTGCCTGGGGGCCGAAGAGCATTGGTGGCATGCGCGCTTTGGCAACGGGCGTCGTATTAGACACTGTGTTGATGTGCGCCTGTTGACGGTGCAACATATGGCGGCTGTCTTATGGAGGAGTGGGTGTGCGAGATGACGCGTTCGTGGATGCAAGGCACGTGTGGGAGCATTGCGTCCAGGCAGGTGACATGGCTTGCAGGGCCAGCAGGGAACGGTGGGCCCGCATGCGCCAGAAAGCGAGAGCAGCTTTGCTGCATGAAGCCAGAGCGATGGGGACGGTCGGGGTGGCGGCCGCGGGTCAGTAACGAGAGCGCCTGGCAGAGTGTGCGACCGCTGCAATCGCACGCAACCCTCGCACCTCCGATGGAGTCGATGTAGCGGCCGGTGAGGTCGGTGATAACAATGCGGTGGTTGTTTGAATCCGCAACGAACAACCGCCCCCCCGCCACGTCGACCGCCACCTTGCCCGGGTAGCGCAGCGGGCTGGCGGTTGTCGGTTGCTTGTCGCGCTCCAGCGCCAACGGCAGCGGCGTCGAGCCGTCCAGGTCCCCGGTCTCGCCATAGTACGACAGCGCGGCGTTGATCAGGTCTTCGAGGTCCTGTTGAGAAGTGGTTTAGCATACCTCTCCAGCTGTGGTGTGAAGGTGCTTGTGATTGTGCTGCTGCTTGGAAGGCAGTGTCAGGGTAGGGGTGCGATAGTGCAGCTGGTGCAGCTGTCACAGGCGGCAGGTGGCTGGCAACCCCGCGCATGGCTAGTCATCCTCTTTTCTCCACCACATCGGTCCTTAGGCACCACTCCTCCTCCACCACATCGACCCTTCCCTACCACTTCTTAGTACTATGTTGGCTCAACTGATGCATATCGCAGTCTCTGCTGCGAGGAAACGCACCTGGCGGTGTCCCTCCCCTGACAGCATGGCGATGAGGCGGCCCTTGGGCGACACCACCGCCAGCGTGGGCCACGAGCTGACGCCCAGGCCCGCCCACATGGCCATGCCGCGGTCGTTGATGACGGGGTGACTAATGTCGTACCGCAGTACGGCATCGCGAATGGCGGAGCTGCAGACGTGCGAGGGGAGATGGGGAGATACGATTGGAAACGGGCGAAGGAGAACGGATGGGGGGCCGATCAGGGCCAATGGCTTAGGTACTGTCCGGGTCGCAGAACGCCCGGACGCACCGGACGCTTGAGACGAGGCATGGCCCACCATGCGCAGATATGTGCTGCCGTACCGCCGAACCGCCGTACCTGTCCTTCTCGTTGTCGAACTTGGCGCTGTGCACGCCCACCACAGCCACGGGGGAGCCCGCGAATTGCGCCTCCAGCTGGGCCAGGTCCTGCGGACCGGGCGGCGTACCATAGCACGGTGGCAAAGCGCAAGCGTCAGCATGCCAAACTCATATGAGATGGGATAAGGAAAGGGGTTCTGCGCTCTCCCGCGCAGCCAGCTCAACGACTGTATCCAGTGATGGAGGACAGGGGCCGGGGCCGTGCAGGGCCGGCGGTGGGATGCGTAGAGGCCCCTGGCTTTGGCGCACGCTGCTGAGTGGTACCTGCATACTGCGTCAGCCTAACAACAACAGCACGCAGGTGCAGGAGTTGCAGCAGTTCGCCCAGCAAACCAGCCAATCACATTCCTGCAACACATCCTCCTTACACATGCCGCAGTCGGTAACCCACCGGCAGTACGTAAGTGCAGGTACTGCGGCAGGTCGGCCTGGTAACCCGACTTACAACATCCGTGCGTTCTTGTCTGCCCGTAAGGAAATCGACATCTCTATTTCGCACCGCAGCGACTGCCACCTTCACCAGGTACTCCCTTAACCTACCGGCAGCACGTGGATGCAGTTGATGCAGCAGTAGGTCCAGAAGTCTAGCACTGTGACGCGCCCCGCCAGGCTGCCACGTGTCGAGGGAGGGCCCGCCAGCCGCAGCGGCGCGCTGTTGATCCAGTCGGCGCCAGAGGGGAACTCCGGGACCTCCTGCGAGGCACCATGCCGCACGGCACGCCATGACGCAGCAATGGTAAGGGGTATAGAGTCAGCTGTATCACATTGCGCCCCACGCGGGGCCGGTGACAAAGGGTGCGTGAATGCATGCCTCTTGCGGAGTGAACGACCGCCACGCTGCGTCCCTTGTACTACCAGGGACGGGCCCCTCCTTGGCCCCCCACCGTGCCCCTACTCCACCGGCGCAGCTCCTGCACCCCTTCCCTCCATATCCCCGCCTTGCTGTAGGCCCAACGGGTTGCTGGTGCGTCACGTGTGGCGCCCTGCTGTGCCGCCCACACGGCACGTGGCACGCACCTTGCCGCCCCCCCTGCGCTCAAGGTCAGCGATGTAACGCTTGAACGCCGCCACGCGGTCGCTCTCGCCAGGAGCGGCCGAGGGAGCCTGCAATAAAGGAGGCAAAAATTCAGGTTATAGAAGAGTCAAACAGTCAATAAACAGATCTGTGACGAGTTACTCTCGATTTAGTGTATGCTGCTGACTGCCAGGAGCGCAGGTGCCCCATAACCCAGCCCTCCACGGCAGCCGGACCAACAGCCTGTGTAGCATGGCACGTGCCACGACGCGCCGGTCCACGACACGTGTCGCGTGCCGCCCACGCACCGGCGGCGGCATGAGCGCGTTGAGCAGCGCCTGCGGGCTGGCGAAGCTCATGGCCTTGGCGCGTGTGCCCGCCACCCAGAAGCAGCCCAGGCCGGCGGCCAGCGAGCTAAGGCGCAGCACGTCACGGCGGGAGGTGCGGTAGCCGCCAGGCAGGTCCACGCGCTTGTTGAGCCACACCTGGTCGTGGGGGTCAGGAGCGGGTGCGGGTGTGAGTGGGCTCTGTCAGCAGTTGGTGTACAGCAGCCGTACAGCGATGCTCGCTCAGTTGTGCATTGAACACAGGCACCTTCTCACTAACCAGGATGACTGAGCAACTCAGAGACTCAAGTACAACCTTACATGGGATGTTAGTGGGTGGGGTTCTTTGCGGATAGGGTGCGTGAGGCAAGCATACGGTGGCACGTGGCAGGAGGCCGGCGGTATGAGGTAGCAAACACGTGGGGCGATTGAGGGGTTGGGGGTCCATGACGAGGCGGACAGTGGCGTCTTTGGAAGAACGTGCAGCGGCGAAGTGGCATGGAACGGATGCATGAAGGTCCGATGGGCATTTGCACCTTGTCATGTGGCTGCCGTTGACCTGCCTTGACCTGCCTCAGTTTTCAGACCATGCACCCACCACCCAGGGCCCATACATACCTGGAAGCCGTCCGGGCTGCTGCCGCTGCTGCTGCTGCTCGGAATGCCATTTGCGGAGGAGGACTGGGGAGGGGAGTCAGCGGCAGAGGGCGCCACCTCAGCATCCACCTCCTTGGCTGCTTTGTCAGTGGTGGAGGTTGCGTTGGGGTCTGCCCGGCACCACACTGCACCGCGGCCGCGGTTGCATGGCGCACAGCCGGATGAAAACGGCGCTCGCAGCATGCATTTAGGAGATGTTGCTGCGCGAGGGTTGGTGGGTAGAGATGCGAGGGCGCGGTGAGCCAGAGGCCGATGCGGTCCACAGGTCGGGGCCTGCATTATTTCTATTAGACCCCAGCTAATGCAGTTAATCGCTGCAACTACTCCTGAATATCACGCGTTCACTGTTATGATAAGTCGCAAGGACCATCCAGCGCATACCGAATGCGCAGTCGAACGACCCGCTGATGCCGTGGGTCGCCCGGTCGACCAGGACGCAGGAGCGTAAAGCAACCACCCATTCTCACGGCATGCACGCAGTTTATGAAAGTCACTCTTTATCATAAAAGTGGTAATGGACACTTGCATTGAATTCAGGCGAACCAATAAAGGCAGAGTGTAGTCAGCGGCAGCAGCAGGAGAGAATCTTTCCTGGAAGCAACGCATCCAGCACTGGACGATACTACACATTATAACCACTCCTCTCATACCAGGTTGCTAGACTGTCACTCTCAGGAAGCGCCCTCCCCTAACTGAAACCCTTCCATCCGCTGCTCACCAAACAAAAAGCACAGCTTCAACCTGTTCAGTATGGTTCACCGCTGCTAGCCATGCGTGACTGCTAGAGTGCAAGGCAGAAGGTGTTACGCAACGCTCAGAACCCAACTTGGGCGTGCCATCAGCAAGGATGTCCAAGCTGCTGGGCAGGGCCAGCAAGAGCCTGGCCAGGACAGCCATCGTCTCAAACAAGCATGTCTTCACGTGAGATCAGGCAGCATGCAGAGCTCAACCCGCCTGCAAATCCCCTGCCCCCGCCCCTGCCAACCATATCAACAGCTGTGGCCCTGGAGGCGGAACTAACCTGCAAACGCACGGCGCCCTGCCCCTCACCCCTGTCCCCCTGCCGTTTCCGCCCCCTGTCTGCCCTCCCCTTTTTTCGCCATCGTACTACAGCTATGAGAGCGTCCTCACCACAGCCGAGTCAATCCACGCCCGCCTAGCGCAGAACCTGCCGGGGGGCGGCCGCAGCAGCAGCAGTGGAGGGACCCCGCCCCGGGTGGGGCTGTACGCTGCCCCGGGACCCGAGTACCTGGCTGCCACGTGGGCGGTGTGGCAGGCGGGCGGCATTGTCGTACCGCTGGCCACGTCACACCCGCCGCCGGAGCTGTCGTACGTGTGTCAGGACGCCGGCGTGTCCGTGGTGGGTCGGCACGTGGCACATGGCACAGAGCTCGTTAGCACGTGGCGGGTACCCACAGCGCAGTAGACTCAGTGCGGGAGGGCGGCCGGCAGACGGGAAGAAGAAATCCACGATCAAAGCATATCCAATTCAATTTTGAGACACCGATACTCAGACCTGCCGTACGCCACGGAACCCCCACAGCACCCCCAGCCCACACCGGGTTCCCATCCTTCACCCATCTGCTCTGCCACACCCCGGCTCCTGCCCCACACGCCCCGCCTCCCCCGTTCCCCCGCCTCCCCCGTTCCCCCGCCTCCCTCTGTCCCTAGGTGCTCCCCTTGCCGCGTTGCAGGCCCACCCCAGCTTCCTGGTTTTCCCCGCAGCGTCTTTGGCCACCTAACCTCTGCCTCCACCACGCCCCCAGGTGCTATGTCCCCCCGACCAAGAGGCCAAGCTGGGCCCTGTGGCTCAGCAGCACGGCGCCAAGCTGCAGCTGCTGGACCCAGCGCAGGGGGGCAGGCAGCTGGCCACAGGGGCAGGGGGCAGCCTCCGGGCGCAGGGACTGGTGGGGCAGGGCCAGGGGCATGGGGAGGCGGGGGCGTGCCGGACCTGCTGTCGGACTTGGGTGAGAGCAGCACGGAGGGTGCGCTCATCATCTACACCAGCGGCACCACGGGGAAGCCCAAGGGCGTGCTACACACGCACAGGTGTGCCTGGGGTGGGGTGGGGTGGGGTGGGGTGGGGTGGGGTGGGGTGGGGTGGGGTGGGGTGGGGTGGGGATCGATGGGGTCACTAAGGAGCACCGGGTGGGGTGGGATGGGGGCGGTGAATTCAGGGTCACGGAGTACGTATGCAGCGGCGTCCTGCGCCCCTCTTCGCCCCTCCTCCCGCACCCGGTCCCCCTGAGCCGTCTTGCGCTGCTCCCATAGCTCTCACCCTCGCAGTCGCCCTTCCTTACCTCCACCATATCGTCAACCGCCACCCTCCCATCCACCTTTTCTGTCAGGTCCCTGCACGCCCAGGTTGGCTCCCTGGTGTCCTGACCACAGCCGCCCAATTGCTACACGCCGCACCTGTGCTCCTCAGCCGCACTTGACCCGTAATCCTTTGCCCATCGCCCCCTCCTGCCCTTCTCCACTCCAGGCTTCTGAGACACCTTCCCATACCGCACCCTACGCACACAGCACGGCCCGCAAACGCGCGCACACCCTCCCTTGCCTGCACCACCACAACCAACAACCGCGCTCCCATCCCAACCCCGCCCCGCCCCGGCCCGCCCCAGGTCCCTGCACGCCCAGGTTGGCTCCCTGGCGTCCGCCTGGCGCATGCACCCGCACGACGCGCTGCTGCACACGCTGCCGCTGCACCACATCCACGGCATCGTCAACGCGCTGTACACCCCGGCGGCGGTGGGCGCGGCTGTGGAGGTGATGGCGCGCTTCTCGCCCACGGCGGTGTGGGAGCGGCTGGAGGTACGGAGGGGTGTCCGGGGCCGCGACACACGTGTATTAGCCAGTCTGAACGAGAGCCGCGCCGGTGTGGGACCATGTTGATTATCCGAGAGATGCAGGCATGGGTTGCATCTGTGACCACGCTCACAGCTGTGCGTTACGGTATGTGGAGAGGTCGCGAGGAGAGAAGCACAAGGTAGAAGCCTCAGCGCCCAACCCTTCCGTTGCTGGATGCGTGGGCCCTTTCCGTACATGTTGGGTATTTAGGGCGTGGGTTCAGTGCATGCGGATGCTGGCCTGCCCCCTCCACTGGGTCCGCTATCCAGGTGAGGCTGCGTCCAGTATCCCAGCCGCCCTGCGCTGCGCACGCACCACACGCTGGCTCACAGGCAAGCTTACTACCCGCTCTCACGATGACCCGCCCTCATACGCCGAGAAACCCGAAACTCCAACGCCGCCCCACCCTGCCTCCCTCCCCCCAACCCCAGTCCGGCGACATCAGCGTTTTCATGGGAGTGCCCACCATGTACGCCTACCTGCTGAGCCACTACGACAGCCTCGCCGCAGCCGGCAGCAGCGGCAGCAGCAGCAGCAGCGGCAGCAGCGGTGGCGGGGCCCAGGGGGACCAAGGCCCGCCTGGCGGGCGGCAGGCGGCGCTACGGGCGGCGGCTGCGGGCCTCCGGCTGGCGATCAGCGGCTCCTCCGCCTGCCCCGTGCCCATCATGGACAGGTGGGGGCCCTTGTAGGCGCAGGCCCTCCGGGTCGCACGTTTTGCCGAACGCATCGACCCTCTCCTACTCAAGTACACGAAGGCGTCTGTCTGAACCGTGCATCCTGCCTCCCACTCCCCGTTCCCCTGGCCCTTGCTCCCTGCCGCCCCAACACTGGCCCTCAGATGGCGCGCCCTCAGCGGCCGCAACCTCCTGGAGCGGTACGGCATGACAGAGATCGGCATGGCGCTGTCCAACCCGTACGAGGTACGTGTACGGCAGGGCGCCCTGGTGTACCTTGTGCAACATGCCGCACCGCAGCTTACCCACGGTACTGTGCGATCGGGTTGGTGTGCCAAGGTCCGGCCCGCCGAGCCCCTGGTCCTCGCCTCCACCCCTGGCCCCCTTCATGCCCATCCTTCATGCTCCCCCTGACATCCTCATCCACAGCTTCATGGTCCGTGCCCAAACAAGTCTGCCACGTGATCGGCCTGCAATTCACCATGCTCCGCACAGTGGCGCCCCTCCCCCCACCACCCATTGATCAGTATCTCACCCTGCACCCTGTCTGCCTTGCGTACCCGACCAGGACCAGCGTCGCGTCCGCGCAATCGCCCGCCCCCGTCGCTGTCGCTAGCCTACAGCCAACAGTCCTCCCTGCCCCTATGCTGCATTCCACTCCCTTTCTGCTCCCCACATGCCGCCTGGTGCCCCTCCAGCCCCAAGCCTCCTGCCTGCCCGCCGGCACCTCCCGTACGCATGCAATGGCATTTTGATCACGACCTAAAGTCAAAGCAAATATGCCACTTGGTGCATCAAGCTCACACGCCCCGCCAGGGCGTGTGCCTTGTAACATACGTCTTGCCCGCATCCTGGCACCGGAGTGTAACTTACACCGCTTCTTCTTGATCGTCTTGGACATGCTTCTCTGTTTGGACCCCCGGCCAGGGCGAGCGGCGGCCGGGCAGCGTGGGCGTCCCCCTGCCCGGCGTGGAGGTGCGGGTGGGCGCCGACGGGCAGCTGGGCGTGCGGGGGCCCACCGTGTTCAGGGAGTACTGGGGGCGCGAGGCGGCAACGCGGGAGGCGTTCGATGAGGACGGCTTCTTCCTCACAGGTGTGCGTAAATGTCGGGAAGGGTAACCGCAGAACGGCAAAGGAACGGGACCGGAAACGGTCAGCCTGCGGAGAGCGAGGTGTGTGGCTGGTGGGACCCAAGGAAATAGCGAGAAACTCACTGAATCATACGTACTTGGCGGCGGACCTGCGGCGGCTGCGGCTGAGGGGCTGGCTGTGCTGCGAAACATGACCGGGGAGGGTTGAGGAGGATTGGGGTGTTGGGGTATCGAGTGCCGCTCGGGGGCGCAAGCGGGGACGTTGGTACGGGCTGGCAGCGGGCACGCTGCATGACGGGCAGGGAGCATTGCGGGACGAAGCGCGTGGGGAAAATGAGTGCGCATGAGCACGTGCACGGTGCACAGGATCGCGAGGTGGGCAGAGGAGGCTGGGGCGAGGGTGTGGGCTGCAGGGTGTCCTGCTGTCCTGCTGGTCCCGGCAGCCATCGGTTAACGGCCTCACAGCGTCCCCTGGTGGACTTGCGATTGCAAACCGCGTTGCAATTTTGGCATTTTGTGTTACATTCCAGGTGGTGTGGCCACACGATCCTTACTGGTCCCGACCACACCTATTGTTATCATGTGGCGAAAACGTCCAACCTTAACAGGGCAGGAAGTGTCCCACCAGGACTTGACATCCTGCTCAAATCTGAGCCCAATGCAATGCCCAGCGCGCCGTCCTCCTGCCTTCGCCGCAGGAGACACTGCCAGCCTGGGCGGCTCCCCGCCCTACTACACCATCGAGGGCCGCACCAGCGTGGACATCCTGAAGAGCAGCGGATACAAGATCAGCGCGCTTCAGGTGCTTACGTTGTCTAACGGTGTCGCTGAAGTGCCATCCGTGCTCGTCATCCACAGTGAAGCAACGGCAGTTCCCGGCTTGGTGCCACCAACAAGAACCGCTACTGTGTCGCCCCCAGCGCTTACGTGCTTCCCTAACGCGCTACACGGTTTCCTCGCGTTTACGCGTGCCCCCACTGTCGCCCCACAGGTTGAGAGCGCCATCATGGAGCACCCCTCCGTGGGGGAGGTGGCGGTGCTGGGGGTGCCGCACCCCACGTTCGGCGAGGTGGTGACGGCGCTGGTGGCGCCCGCGGCCAGGGAGGGGTCGGCGGCCCCGCTGGACGAGGGGGAACTGCAGCGGCACTGCAGGGAGCGCCTGGCGCCGTACCAGGTGGGGGCGGGGGGAAGGGGCCCCCTGCGGCTCAACGTCCCGGAAGTACTGGGGCATGGCGCCAGCCAGGCTGCCGCTTTCTCCTGCTGCCCGCCCATAGGATTGCCCCATGCAAGCCGCCCGTCGGGCTTGCGCTAGCCAAACACCATCATCGATGTCCGCACCCTAGTCCCCTTACATGTCGTACAATCTAGCACAGCGCGCGCTGCTACCCTAACGGTCGCACGGGAATGTTCCTTGGGTTCCACCTCCCGTTCCCGGTGCTCCCAGGTGCCCAAGCGCTGGCAGTGGGTGTCCTCGCTGCCGCGCAACGCCATGGGCAAGGTCAACAAGAAGGAGCTGCTGCGCCTGATGCAGGAGGGGAAGCTGCAGTGAAAGGGGCGCGAGGGGGCTGCAGCGTGAACTTTGGCCGGAGTAAGGGGAGGGGCCTCGGGCGCGGAGAAGCGTGAGAGGTAAATGCAGCCAGACGGTCGAGGGAAAGCGGCGAAGGGATGTGCATTGTTGACGTGCTCGCCGCATACGATGGTTTACATGTTCCGTGGGCGTGGGGAGCGGGCGTGCGGTAGGTGATGAGGGGAGCACGGGGGCTGCAGAGAGCTGGCCCTAGGATGGGCTAATGCGGCTAGTTTGTTGCGGCGAGGTGGTGCTGGCACGTGGACAGGCCCTGTAGGAGAGTCCATCGGTGCCCCCCTGGAGCGGTGTGAAGTACTGGTCCACCAATGTGACACGAAACCAGGTCAGCCCTTGTCGGCAAGGTGTGCATGGACTTGGCTCGTCAAGTTCAGAGGACGGTAAACCTTTCCACAGAAAAAAAGAGGACAACTTACGGCAGCTGTTTCCTGCACGGTGTGTACGGGTAGGAAAGTCATGTTACCGGTCGACTGAACCTGACTGACAGCCACGCATCTGTGCTGCTGTAGTCGGGGGCTGCTCGTGGCGTCACTCAAGAACCGGCCGTTGCCAGACGAGTCCTCCCGGATGATTGTGTCCCAAGAGCCATGGGCCTGGTTAACGCATTCGGTTGTATGGTAGCCATAGTGAGAGCCCCTGCACATGCGGTGGATTGTACTACATGCACATGCCGGTACCGGTGGCCACATTAACGCATGTTTGACATTGCGGCAAAATCGACATCCCCAGGTGGGCATACATACAGGTTACATGTTGTGGATATGGCATGCCACAGCACCGCTGCTGCAGCATCGCCGAACGCTTGCTAAAATCGAGCATGCACCCGCAAGCTTCCACGCCTCGCACACAAGGCACGCGCCCACACGAAAACCAAACACAGAAAGCTGTTTATAAGTGGCCATGGATCGTTGCAGCAAGGAGAAAGGGATCTGTACTACGAACCTCAACTGAGAGGAGTGCACATAAATGACAACGGGAACGCACTGTACACTGCGTGTTCCCGGTTCTTAACATGGATGTTCCACACTCGCAAGGTCGCACAGCATGCCATTCAGCATGCCTAGCCAGATGTGTGCTAACCAGTCGTTCAAATACCCCTCCTTGCGACCGTCTGTCCGTCTTTCCTGTCCGCTCATGCCCGCACACTGTCACCGAGCGCACCAAAGCCCCAGCACGCCCACCTTCCGACCTACCACAACCACACCTCAAACCCATGCAGTGCGAAGGACAGGGGCGTCTTCGGGACTGGACAGGTCGGCTCACCTCCCGGCGGCACCCACCATCCCGCCAGGGACGGCAAGCGTTGATACCACGGCAGTGCACTCAAGGCCAAACACAGTACGCCCCGCCTCTCCCATGGGGCCCGCTAGGGCACCTGTCCGTCCCGTTCCGCCCCGTTCCTTGAATGCAGCCCATTCTCCCTTCTTTTGTACCTGATAAAGCACACCTCCGCCGGCCCTTCGACACCAAGAGCCAGTGGTTCCTGAGCCTCCACCTGACCCAGGAGGCGTGTGCAAGGAGATGGCGCACAGCCCCTTCTGGCTGACGGCCTGGCATCTGCCAGCAGCACCCCGCCCCGCCAATACATCAGCTGCGATAATACACCACCCCCGTGGCCCCCGGCCAGACCTCCCAGCCAGCAGCGCGCGCCCTACACGGTGCCCGCGGCGCGCTCCCACCCTTCGCAGGGTGCACAAGCTCCGTCGCGTCCCGCCTTCGCCAGTACCTCCTCCTCCCTCTCCCTCCAAGCCCAAAAGCCGCTGTCCACCACCGTCCCACCTCCATGCCACAGCTCAGCCGCTCCGCATGCCGCGAGCCGGCCGCTTGCAACCCCTTCTGTCAGACGCCCGAGACCGCTTTTAACGCCATCGCCGGGCCCGCCAAGGCCCGAGGAGCACAAACGCGCTTTCTGCGCTCACGAACACCGGTGCATGTGCGCTCCCGACGCTCCAGACAAGAGCAACCTTAGGCGGAGGCCCCGTGGTCGCAGGTGTAGAGCGCCTGGCGCGCGTAGAAGCGCACGTCGATGTCCTGGTCCTCGCACAGCTCCAGCAGCACCGGCCGGATGGTGGACTCCAGCACGGAGCGCGGCACCAGGCCAGCGATCTTCTCCAGGATCTTGGCCACGTTGAACTTGACATTGGGCACCTGAGATTGCCCCGGGCGTAACCAAGTCAGTAATGCACAAAGCAAGTAAGGGCAGGTACGTCCCCCGCACGCTGTTGCACTGGATTGTGGGCCGAGCGCTGGGGCAGCATCGCATTAGAGGCGTAGTGCAGAGAGCGTGACCTCGCCCACGCGTACCTTGTCCTTGGCGGCGGTGGTGAGCACGGGCAGCATGAGGTTGCACAGCACGTCGCTGCCCACGATGGAGGCCAGCATGGAGATGGCGCCCAGCACCGTCATGCGGTACAGGTAGTGCGGGTTCTTGATCAGCGCCAGCACGTTGGGCACCAGGTGGTCGCGCGTCCACTCCTGCCCGAACTCCGCAGCCACCTTCTGCAGCGTGCGCGTGGCGGCCTCGCGGATCGACGCCACCTGCGGCAGCGCAGCATCCCGGACGTGTGACGAAGGACACAATGAGGTAGGCACAGGTCAGACGGCGCGAAGGTCGGTAGTTATGACTGCCTGCTCGTCAGGAGGAAGTCTGCTGAACGGGGAGTGTGCGCCGGCCCTGCGTGAGCAGCAGCCTATCAACGTTTTCCGTCCAGCCGCAGGCGTTTTCGTTACGTCACCATAACCACCACGCTGTTACTCTTCTCCAATGCTGTGCCCACGACACATCCAGCCCACGACGCTGTCTGGGAACTGTTGCGCATAAGGCACGCGATCCACCAGAAGTCAAGCTCTCGCACGCGTGAACCGTGCAACTTTTGTAGCCCTGCTGACCCAACCCGGCCCGCCCCGTGCTGCGCACACCCTCCGCCACCTCCCCCGCCAACCCGGGCTGCATCCTGGTGTTCACGTATGGTGCCCACGCATCGGGGTTGGGAACCGCGGCCGGCGTACCTAGTGCCCCCCCCCGCGCATTCATGATAGCTTCGCCACTTCGCCGCGCGGTTTACCTACACGGCCATCGAACTACGCCACTGTGTATATGCGGAACTAACGCGCCGGCCAGTCCGTCGGCGGATGCTGCTGGAGATAGAGCAGAAGGCGGAGCCCGCTGATTGGGTAGAGACTTTGGCTCCCTGAGAACACTACTTGCCGTACATCTTCCATTGCAACTGCGCGTCTGAGTGCTTCCTTCTCTCCGCCAGCCCCGCTCCACGCAGGCCAGCAGCTTCCGTTTACCACTTTGCTGCTCCCCGGTGATCCTCCCCTCCCCCTTGCCCTGGCTCGCTGACGTCTTGCACGGCTTTCACACGTTTCACGAGCAAGCCCTGTCCGCACCTGGTCCTCCAGGCTCTTCATGCACTGCGGCCCCAGCTTGTCCTGGAAGAACTCCGCGCCTAGCTGCCCGGCCAGCAGCGGGATGTGCTCCACAATGGCTAGCCGCACGCGCCAGTGCTTGTCCTCCGCCAGCTCCTCGATGGCAGGCAGCAGGCTCTGCGCCAGCAGGTCGATGCCGATCACCTGGTTCACCTGCGCGGCAGCAAAGAAGGTTGCGAGGAATTCCAATGGGGTGCACGAATTAACGAAGAGGGAGGCAGTGGATTGTGCCCCGTGGCCGCGAAGCAATCGCAGTCCGTTCTTGCAGGCCCACGGTTCTAAGCAACTGAGCAGCCCTTCGGTTTCCCGCTGGTCCGACACCCCTGTGTGCCAAGCAAGGGACGCCACATGGCGCTCATGGGAATGAGCCAGCTATCGGCCCGCCGCTTCCATGCCATGGCAGATACTCAAAAAAGCACAGACCCACTCCCCGTCCCCACCGCACCCCCGCACCTGGTCCAGCTTGCTGATCACATTGAGGCGCACGTCCGGGTACACGTCCTTCAGCAGCGTCAGGAAGATGGGCACCAGGTGCTCAATCGTGAGCTGCTTGCCCAGCACCGGCGCCATCTCCATCACCACCCCCGCCAGCGCGGCCCGCACGTACTGGCTGCTGTCCATGCTCAGCTCCCGCACGCACGGGATGATGCTGGTCACGATCTGCGGCGCCGTGAGCAGCTTGGAGAAGGCGGACACCTTCCCCGCGGCCGCCACGCGCACCTCCGCCTCGCTGTCCCGCAGCAGCCGCACGAAGTTGGGCGTGAGCTCTTGCCTGCAGGCCCGAAGGGCGGGGTATGTCAAAACCGGTCAACTACCCCCAAGGGAAAAGAATGGCTTGAGCAGCAGGTTCCGTGAAGAGCACACGCGGGTAGCGTTTTAGGGCCGTGCACGGCCGTGTCAGCTGGTGCAGGTTTGACCGAGGGCCCTGCAGGCTGGGCTGTCGCCTGGTCGTGCAAACTAACGTGGCTCACAGATTGCGTGGCCGTAGAACCATACTATTACATGGACAGGGCGTGCCATGACTTTTGCATGCCATGGCCCCAGAAGGGCAGCAAGACGCAGCCACCCCACCTGGTGACCTCGGTCCCGAGCGCCTCGCACAGCTGCACAAGCTGCTGCGCGACGTTGTACCGCACACGCCACGACTTGTCCTGCGTACCACGGTAGGCATGTGGCGTAAGAATGTAGTCCTCGACGCAAAAGAAATGGCAGGGACAATGTGCGATGCAAACATACCTGCGCGAACTTGTGGATAATGGGCAGCAGCAGAGCCGCGGCCTCAGCTGCTCCAAGAGATGATGCGAGAGCCCCGCAGCTCTCCACCGCCAGCAGGCGCACCGAGTCTTGGTCTGCAGGTCGCGCATGTGAAACCCGGAATGTCAACAGCGAACACCTTCGAATTAAGACCCGCAGAAACGCCCTTCGACTTACCGTCTTGAGTCAAGTCGGTGAACAGGGGCATCAGCTCCCTGCTGCAGTATTCCCGCTCCAGCACTTTGGCAAACCCGCCCAGCTTTTGGGCGGCCGCACGGCGCACCATAGGCGTCTCGTCGCGGCAGAGCTGCGCGTACAGCTGCCTGAGCTCTGCCTTTAGCATAGGCGTGCATCGCGGGTAGGCTGTCGAGAACAGACCGCACGCTGACACCCGAGATGTGAACCACTCCCCGGACGCCAGCCGCTGCGAGCAAGAGCACACGAAAAGTCAGCCCGAGCATGACAGTGCAAAGATTCTTCATGCGGCTCCACATGCTTCACCTTGAGGATGGGGACGAAGTGATCGCAGCAGTGGCTCTCCGGCATGGAGGACCCCACTTTGCTCAGGGACTCGACCGCCTTGTCCCGAACCACAGTCTCCTCCACCGTCGACAGCGTCTCCAGCAGTGGCAACAGCAGATAGGCATGCTGCGGGCCTCCCACGTATGGCACAAAGTTCCCAAGCTGCTCAGCCTGCGCCAGCAGGACCTCATCCTCATCGTCGACATTCTCAGAAAGGAACGGCACCAGCTCCGAGCGTGTGCGCTCCTCGCCAAGGGCCTGTGCTATAAGACCCAGGCGACTGATAGAATTAAGACGACGCAGTGGCTCATCGCTCTTGAGTTCGTCTCTGCGCGCGCAGAGAGGGTGAGGGCACGATCAGCACTGCTTCAAGCCAGTCCGGCGGCTACATGCCATTGGAGGACCAGGCTTGCTAAAGTATGGCAGCTCACATGAGGATAGCAATGGGGAGCATGTTATCGTCCGTGGACATTTTTGTTGGGTTGTGTTCCCTGCTACTCCCGGTCCTCCTAAAGCATGGAACAAGTCGTTACCTATTATAGTCTGCTAAGAATAGGTGTATGTTACGTCGTGGCAGCGAGACACAAGTCCCCACGAGGGCATGGGCCGAATGGCGCTCATCGGCGTCCCGAAAACTGCGCTATCCAACGTTTCAAAAGTATTGCCAGCTTTCTCATAGCACGAGAGTAGTTATATCAAGCTGCATGTGCGAGTCCTCAGCGTGACGCTTCGAAACGACGCGACATTACAAACTCGTGTTTGCCTGAGTAAACATGCTGACGACACAACGTAGAAGACAATCCCTTGACCTATAAGAACACGGAGGTGAACAGGAACTGCATGCCACGCGTGCTGGTGGAGCAACACGACGCGCATCGTTGAGCGGGCAGGGGACCAGGGGCACAGCCAGCTCCGCACCACTATTCTTGTACAGCGAGGCTTCCTGCATCAGCAGTATGACAGAGGACCGACGTGTAGATATGGTGCGCCTCCCTAGGTGAGCACCGTGGAGGGTATGGGGGACGGCCTCGGTGGGCGCACGAGTAGGCATACCGGTACTCCGTATGTCGCCGCCAGGGTACCGTATTAGCTTTCCGGCAAGCAGGCGCCATGTGCAATCTACCACACTCAATGCGCTATGCAACCAAACGTGTAAGCAGCTGCCCCCTCTGAAATATTGTGCCCCATGCCCGACGCGTATCCCACGCGTGCAACAACACTGACACGTGTCAGGGAGGAGCGCTACTTTGACCGAGAAGCCATCCTGGGTCGCGACGCAGCGTCCGTGTTCCCGAACCTAGCAAAGCAGGTCCGTAATAATTCAGCTGGATCGGCACGTAAAACGGGTGCCGATAGCAGGCATGTCGGGGTTTTCATCACCACGGGGCCAGGGCTAGGTGCTGCAGATCGCAACGAGAAGCCAAGACGTTGTTCAGTCCTAGTGTTGTTACGTATGCCCTGTTTTGAAGCGTGGCGCGCCCAACCGCCATCATCTGATGCTTACGGCAATGCTTGTCTCGTACGGTACGGCAGGAGGCGGACGCAGCAGGCGGGCTGACGTCCGAGGCAGTGCTGGAGGCGCTGGGGGCGCGCAAGTTCATATCTGAAACCGAGGTGGGGCGCCCCTGCTGGTGCAGCTGCCGGTGCTCCACATGCAGCTACTGCACATCCTGCTGCTGCCCGTCCTGGTTGTCGCGCTGCCGGCAAGACAAATGCAGCTTGGTGCGCAGTCCGAGCAATGCATTGCAGTCGGTCCGGTTGGTAACTCACGCACAGCGCGCCGCACCTGATTCGTCACCCGGAACCGTGCCTCTGTCCCCGAGTCCACTGCTGCCCCTGCCCCACACGCACGCCGCTTAACACTACATCTGTACAGCAGCGTATCATTGCCTTGCTTCGTGGGCTTGTATTCCGCGTAACCGCCTGAACGCTGCCTTGTTGTGGAGCTGATGTAGCAGCAACCTGTGCAAACGACCCCGAACGACCAGTCCGCAAAAGGAATTCTCGCCTCATCCACCGAACCCCCTCGTGCCCCTCCGCGCTGCCTGCCCCCGCAGTTGGACACGCTGCGTGCCACACGTGGCGTCACGGCTGACGACGGCGCGGTGTCGGTGGACAAGCCGCTGGCGCAGATCCTGGCGGAGCGGAAGGTGAGAGCGGCCGTGTATACGGTAACAGTTTGTTGGGGTCTCTCGTTGGCAGACACCCAGCAGTTGATGTACCGTCGGGCCGTTGGTGATGGGCACTTGTCAGTTGGGAGCGGGAGGCTGGGGGCTTAAGCGAGGAGGGCAGGTTGGCGGAAGGGGGCCAGCACAGGCAGGGTCGGGCGTGTGGGATGTAAGGGTTAATGCCTGGGTGGCCTGGGAGTGCACCCGGGGGTTTGGTAGCTTGCACGCCGTCAGCGGTTGCTCTGCAGGGCTGGCCTTCGGCACGTGCTGTCGAGCACGCTGGCAAGGCATCGATTAGCATGGTTTACAAACACCGACTCCCACTCCTGCTGCGGTTGCTGCTGCTGCTGCTGCTGCTGCTGTTGTCCACCAGGCGGCGAAGGAGGCTGAGCATGAGGACAAATGGAAGCAAATGAAGATAGGTGCGTGGCAGCCCCGGTGCCAGACACTTGGAAACGTCCTGTTGCCAATACGCCTCGGCATGGACACTGCTTTCGCTCCATACCGACTTCTTCCGGTCGCGGGGTTGTGCTGTCGTACGGCGCCCGTACGGCCTACCCTGTTTGACCCCAAGTTGGCGGGACACGTGTGTACCTCCGCCGGGGGATGCCGTGCAGGCAAGAACCGGCCGCTCGATGCCGACGAGCTGCAGTTTCTAGACAGTGTGGCGGCGGCGGAGGCGGCGCGGGAACGGAGTGGGCGCAGCTGCAGGAGGCAGAGTTGGAGGCCTTCAAAGCGGTAGGTATGGGTTAAGTAGCAGTGGTTACAAGAGGGGCCAGGGTGAAGCTTGTTGAGTCCATGCATATCTATAGACCTGGGTATGGGTTAAGGGGCGTGGGTTAGGCGCATTCGGCTGGTCAAGGAGCATCTGTACAGGGGACGTGGGTTGCAGGTTGTGTATGTGGGCTATAATAGGGCTGATGTTAAAGGACTCTACAGCGGGAAGTCACCGGTGCTCGCTGAGTTGACGGCTGGTGGCTTTGGTGTGGAACCAACGTTTTTTTGGCAAACCCTGCACCGCTCTAGCGCCGGTTGGCTTATCAGCGGTGTGCTGGACCGTATTGCAAGGGTCCTGTCACCACCTGCAAGCCAGGACCTTGCTTTCCTCCGCCTCTCGCATGGCTTCATGCACATTGACTTGACTTGGACTGGGCCCACAGGCCGTGCGTCAGCGGTCAGCGGAGCCACCCGATGTGCTGGCACGGGCCGGCAGTGGAGGGGCGACAGCGGCGGCGGAACCGGCAAGCAAACCGGTGTCAGCAGCGCTAAGGGCGGCGGTTAGGGTGGGTTTCTGTACCGACCGTTGCTCGGCTACCTTGGCTGCATGCCTTCCTTTCAACAGCTGGTTCTCGCTGCACAGCAAGAGGTACCGAGCGAGCAGTGCACACCCCGCGTGCCACGCATTGCCTGCTGGCTGTTCGCTTTCGTGTAGAACTACTCGTCGTTGTTCGTCACATGTGGTCCTCCGTAATGACCCACATTGGTTAGTTTTCCGTGATGAAACCTGGTGTTGCCTGCTGCGGCCCTTGCAGGCACCTACAGCAGCAGCACCCAAGCCCCTGATCAAGGCCGTGGTCAAGGTCAAACCAAAGGTACACCTAAACTGATTACTACTGCAATGAGCTTGAGCTGCTTTCCTTGTAACCGGTGAGCTTAAGCATACTGACTTGAAGCTTCTCGCACTGCCTTTCTCAAGGTGCAGCTCGGTTGCAAGTGTACGGCGCTGACTGGCATTGCACCTCCTTCTCCGTGCGCGCTGCATGCAGGCTGCTGCTGGCGGCGGAGGAGGCACGGCGTCAGGGCCAGAGGCCGGGGCTGAGGCGCGGGATGGGAGTGTGGGGGCGGATGCAGAGGCGCAGGAAGGGGACAGGGCGGCCAAGCGGCCGAAGACAGAGGTCGAGGGGCAGGGGGCGCAAGGGGCAGCGGGGCAAGGAGGGCAGAAGCAGCAGGAGGGAGAGGCGAAGCAGGAGGCACCGGCGGGTTTGCTGGGACTGGTGGGTGCGTATGGGTCGGAGTCGGGGGACGGGGAGGACGGCTAGTGAGGTGGCGCTGGGAGTTGCGCGCAGGCTTCCTTGCTCCACAATGCTGTAAGCCACTGAGAACTGGTAATTGATGTCCTCCTTGCGGTGTGCTGAACTACGGTAGCACGCATGCGTCAAAGCATCTCTGCATGATTAGCTGCCTACCGTACATACGGTTGGCAGCTCCATAACAGCCGTCAGGCAGTGTTAAATGCCTGTAGCTGACGCGGTAGACGACCTCTGGCGAAATCATTAGCAAGATGACATGGGTTCTGATAGTAATGCTGCCGGCTTGCTTTGGGACCAAAGCGCGCGCAGAGGTGTTGCCAAGTGAGGCTGTTACAGTACCGGTACCGCAACATCCTGCACAGTCAGCAAGGCCGCCTTGGGACGTTGTACTGCGTAGCAGATACAAGGTCACCCAACACCATACAACCTTAATGTGTCGCCTCCATCCCCCATTACCCCGGTACCGAGATGGCCAAGTAGGGAGTGGGTCTAAGTCGCATCAGTGCCAGCAGCGCTCTTGGGACCACGTGAAAAGACAAGGCTGAGCATTCAGGCTCGAGTGTGTGCGGTACAAACCACCAGTTGTATTATACATGTAAAGCGGCGAAGGTGCAACAGCACGCCAGGCACGTGGGGCCAAAACCTGGCAGCAATTGGCGGTCGCAGATAGAGGGCAGACCAATCAGGCCGCCTCTCGCGTGCCCTTCCAGGTCGTACCCCATGGAGGCCTGTAACTGTACCACATGCAATGCGTGACACCTCCAGATGGAAAGCCATATATAATGAATACTTGGCATGTACGAACTTACTGATGGTCTGCAAGCCTCCTATTGCACAGACACGTGTGTTACGCATGCCAGTATGCATTCACTGCATGCTGAGGCCTAGCTCGGTTCTCCCCTTGCTCTCCCCCCATCCAGTATGATGTCATGCACGAATGACTTCATGATTTATGTCCGCTTGCTCCCTTGTGGTCCAGCGCGGCTGATCAGGCGCGCGGCTTCACGTTGGCCAAGTAGGCGGCATCGCTCTGCATGTTGCCAGCTGGGCTGTAGTGGCACGCCACAACCTGGGAAAGAGGGTAAGGGTGAGGAGCACAGGTCGTGGCTAAGCACGCGGACCACCGGATGAAGCCTGACCCGTGGGTCACTTCAGAACAGTGGCGACGTGGCATGAGGCCGTCTACGGCAGGCCCTTGCCTACGGCACCTGGCTTCAGGCTTGGTTTGTAGGACAAAATGCTCACGGACAGGCAGGTTTGCGGGCCATGGCACACTCGGTCACGCACCTTGCAGCGTCCGCCGTTGCCGACCGCCACGCCGCAGCCCAGACGGGTGCTGCTGACCCACACCAGCTGCGTGAAGTGGCCGATCTTGCTGCAGCGCCAAAGGACGAACGGACATGCACACCTTGTGAGCATAACGTGTGAGCATGCATGTTTGCGACATAACAAACGCATGGGTTCGGGCTGCTGCTACTCTTGCCGCCGTCGTGTGCGCTTTTGCAGCAGCAATGGGGCGGTAGGTCGTATGCACGCACAAGCCACTCCCCAACTAAGTAGCGTCTGGGTTGAACGATCGTATCCCTTTCTGCAAACGCGCAGGAGAGCTAGCGAACAATGGGGCCGAGAATGAAGAAAGGTCAGGTGGATGGAGGTAGCGGTGGCGTGGCAGGGATGTTTAGCCACGCAGGCCGAGAGGCAGTCACCAGCAGGCCCCCCGCGCTCTCACCCAAACTGCCAGTTGTTGTCCGAGTAGGGCCTCGAGGTGAAGCGGTAGAGGCTGACCTCGTTGTACCACGACTGGGCCGCCGCAGAGCAGGTGCGGTCAACGGTGCCGCCACCCTACGGGGACACAAGCCACGCGCGAGCACAGGCAAGCAAGGAGGTGATGGTTTTGCCCTGCTGACGTACGGGGCACGTTGTGAAGTCAGGCGAGGAGCGGCTCCCTACATCGCTGCCATAGCCCCAGCACCCCGGCCGCATCAATCCCGGCTGTCCCAACCCGCATCCGCACTGTGCAATGCCACACTGCACACCGTCTGCACCAACCCTTCGCAACCAGACACTCCTCAGCTTCGCCACAACGTGCTGTCGCAGCCCTCTGCATCTCGCACGCTGGTACTTACATACAGGGCGTACAGGTTCTGGCCGGCGCCGTTCGCGCCCCCATGCGACAGGCCACAGCCCTGGCTGGCCAGGCGCTGCGCCCAGGCGGTGGCGTCGCGCTCCAGTTTCGAGTCCCAGCTCATGGCGGGGGCGCTGTGGCGGGCGCGGAAGCTGTTGTGCATGGACAGGATCTGGCCGGCGTCGGTGCAGGAGCCTGCGGGGCAGCGGGCACGTGGCGTGCATGGGGTAGCGGGGATGGGCACGGGTGGAAAATGGGAGGGTTGAGCGGGGCGGCATGAACCTCGAGACTTAAGGTACGTGAAGCCAGGACGGCAGAGACTAGATCGAGGAAGGAAAAGCCGATGCGTGGGCGCGCTTCTGCAAGCAGAGCAACCTGTGACAGACCACGAAGGTAGGCTTAGTTGCGTGGGGCCGGCTGCGGCACCTGCAGGGACCCACCCGAAGCGCCGCCGTTGCCGCCACTAGTGCAGGTGCCGCAGGCAGCACGGCACAAGGTATTGCGGACAGACTGGCCGTTGTAGACATACTGGGCGCCGCAGTAACCGTCCTTGGCCCACCGGTTGCAGTTGGTGTTGGTATTAGTGCAGCCACCTGGTAGGGGGAGGGCACTTGTTTTCAGCCCACCCGGTTTGCTCCAGGATCAAGAACGATCGCTTTCCGTTCTGCTCCGGTTGCCCTTCGCCATTAAGGGCTCGATACTTGGAACGCCGCGCCGTGAAGCAGGGAGCACCTCAGCTGTCAGCTCCCATGCCCATACCAGGAGCCCCTGGCCCATACCGTCCAGTAAGGTCTTGCCACCCACTGCGTGCTGACACCATCAGAAACGCCCTCGCGGAAACCTGCTGTCCCCCAAGGCATGCGCTGCATAGCTGCACCCGGGATCGGTCCCTTGTACGCACCTGACTGGGAGCAGGTGTTGCAGGAGGCGCGGCACACCACGTCGCGCACAGACTGGCCGTTGACGCTGTAAGTGGGGCCGCAGTAGCCGGACTGCGCCCACGAGGCGCACTTGCTGTTCGCGTCAGCGCACCCGCTCGCCAGCTTTGTCACCTGCTGCTTGCCATCCGCCGGTCCGGCTTTCCTGCTAGTAGCGTTGGTCTTCTCAGGAAGCGGCCCGTCGTTGAGCTTGACGGCCGTGGGCTTGTCGTCAGGGTTGACAGGACCCGCCATCGCGGATATGGTGACGTTGGCATCTTCAGCGGCGACCAGCAGCACGCTGCTAGATACAAGTACGCTTCCGAGCAGCACTGCTATCAGCAAGGGTGGCAGGCGACGAGTCCGTTGCCTTAGCACGGTTGACTTGCCCATCGTACGGCTGAGGCTGGTGCTTTTTAGCGGTGAGGCAAGGGCTTTGGTCTCGGATAGGTATGACCTATATGTTAAGCAATGTCGACTGATGCAGTTGATTTGTCTGTTGTGGTGTCCGGCTGCGTTTGCCGGCCTTCTTATACCGAAAGCAGCAGCACAAGCGAGCGAGAGGCATTGTACCACAGGCATGTCCTATGAAGCTGCAAACGAAGGACTGCCTAGGCGAGGCATGTGTGCAGTGCCGGCCCAGCGGGCGAAACGATTGCCATTGGCAGTTGCTCTGGCGAACGAAGGGCCTTGCGCCAAGTTGCGCCAAGCCTTGCGCCCCGGGGCAGCACGACAGGCTGGGCACCAAAGGTTTGGTTTGCACGACGGCTGCATTTCGCTTTGTACAAAAGTGCCACAGTTGCAATCACACCGCCACATGCATTGGTGGTACGGCGCTCGCTCGCTCGTGTCTGCTGGGCCCACCTGCTGGGGCCCATCGGTGGCATCAGGTGGCATAGCGCACGCACGCATGTGCGTGTTTGTGCGTGTTTGCTGGGCACGCGGGTACGCTGCAACGCTGGTGCTGCACCAGGCGTACAAGCAGCCTTTGTGTACCGTATGTGGTCCTTGTGGGGACTTCCTTGCGTTGCAGTGTACGTGCAAGCATTGCGTGCGCTACCTTGTGCGTTACTCACCACACAGTGGGCAAGTCCACTCGTCACCTGCCAACCTTCAACCCTGTGCACCGCATACAGGCCTCCCGCTTCAAACACCCTTAAACACCAGCCAACGCCACGATGTACAGTCGTCTTATACACGCCACACGCACGGTCAGGCCCTTGCCATTTCGGCGTTCACAGCCTCGCACGTATCAGTTCCGATTCATTTGGTTCAGCCACCTGCCCTTCACCTGCTGTCATGCACACGCAGCCCAACCGCCTTGTCACCCTCCGTAGCGCAACCAGCGACTCCTCCATGCGCTGCGTGCATTCACTCTACGCCCCATGCACTAAAACCAGCACGGAAAGGACGTTCCATGCGAGTTCCTCTCCTTGGTCCAAGTTCTTCTGCATACCAGCGACCTGCTGCAAACTCTACGCGCCACTCCCAATGCACGATGCCTGCCCCCCACACGACAGCAGTCCACCTGCACTAGCACGCCCGCCCGCCCACTCGCGGCCCCGCCCTTGGCTACAAGTCAACCCACATGAACGCCGGCACAAACGCAGCCCCATTGCACGTCACCGTGCACTGACTCCACGTGCCCACGACAGCAAAGCCCACCGCAATGCCTGCACCCGCACCCTCCTAGCGCACAGCATCCTACCACCCTGAAGGTACGTCGGATCACCACGCAGAGACGACGACAGCGCCAGGCCGTCGTGCCGTGCCGCACCGTACATCGCGCAATCTCCGTACATCGATCACCGGCCCGATCGCGGCCTGCTGTACAGCACGCTGGATCCCAGGATCTCCTGCTCCTTGGCCACCTTGTCGTGCGCCAGCTTCTCCGCCTTGGCGCGGCGCTTGGAGGCGTCGTCCATGAGGCGGTCGAAGAAGCCCTCGATGCGGCTGCGGCCCAGCACGCGCTTCTTGGGGGCCAGCGCCTCGTAGGCCTTGGGGGGTGGCGGGGGCAAGGGGGTTGTGGTGAGGTTCGTTTCACACAAGGTACAGGGCAGACAAGCAAAGGCACAGGTTATTGAAAAGGAGTGGTCCGGCAGCAAACCAGGTCGGTCAGGGGGACAGGGAAAGGCGGGTGGAGACGGGGGAGAGCTGTACAGTATAGCTGAACACGAGATCACATCGCCCTCTGCAGTCTCTGTGTGCGTGTCTCCACCTGCCGCAGCTTGCGGTCGCGCTCCTCCAGGTCCTTCTCCGTGAACTCGATGAACTTCTGTGTCCGGATCTGCAATTTAAGCAGGACACGAGGCGGTTGCACAGCGTCGGGTTGACAGCGCAAGCGCCCGTGCGGCATAGCCCCGGGCGCACAGCACCATGCACCACAACACAGCCAGGGCAAGCTCTACAGGATCTACACACCCTGCCACCGAGATGGAGGGTTACAGGAGCAGCTTATGCTACCGGCATGCTAGGCACGGTACAGCACAGTGTACATCTGTACGGAACTCTACGGCACGCCGCTCACCGCGCGGTACACTGCCAGGCGCTTGGGCCTGCCAGACAGCTGCGCCATACGCCGCAGGTCGTCCATGCGGCACTTGCCCAGCAGCCGCACCGTGAACTCCACAAAGTCCATGGGGGCGCCGCCGCCGCCGCCGCTACCCTCGCTGGGCGAGCGGTTGATAGAGGCAGCTGCGTGCGGAACAGGAACGGCATGACCGTCACACGAGTTACCGGTAGATGAGTTAGGACGCCCCCGTAGGCGTTGCTACGCTACGAGCATGTGGCCGGGCTGGTGTGGGCAGCGGGCTCTTGCGGTGTTGCGGCAGCTGTCGTGCAATCTGCAAGGGGTATGCGGTGCGCACCTGGGTCGTCCATGGCTCCGCCCATGCGCCGCATCTCCGCCTCCATCCTGTGCGCCAGGCCGTCGGCGGCCCACCGGGGGTCGCGCGCCCAGTCGATGTCGGGGTTGAAGCCCGCGGCCCGCTCCTGCGGGTGAGTACCGTAGAGCCCCACAACAGGAACACACGTCGTCAGTCATTAGCATGTGGTCGTTGCCAGTGCAAAGAATGTCAATCAAAGCCCAGGGATGTAGCTTTGGGGACGGTGTCTGATGGTAGGATTGCCGCGAGTGTACGGGTGGGTAGTGTGAAGAAGAGGCACGTCCGTGACTGACAGGACAGGGGGGCCGAGGCAGGGCAGGCAGACAGCGCACGCGGCGCACCTCGGGCTTGTCCCTCACGCGCTCCCACCACGTGTCGAAGCGGGAGCGGAACTCCATGGACCGCCTGCGTGCAGCACAGCACCACGCCGTAGCGTCAGTATGAGCAACAACTACCATTAGCCTTGCGCGCAGACTAGGACCGACCAAATGACAAATCTGCGGCACAGCAGGTCTCCTGGAGCTGCGGCGGGGGCCGTATGCCAGCTGCACCAGCCCCGAAGAACTCTCTTGAGTACCTGCTAGGGCCCAAATCCTCGGTGCTACTCCCTTTCCTCCTCCACCCCTCTGTCCCCGGCCCACTCACTCCACCAGCCGGTCCAACAGCTCGTCCGTGACGGCGTCCTCGGAGGGCTGCTCGTCCTCGCGCCAGCCCAGCAGCGCAAAGAACTGAGAGCATAGGACATGGTAGGGAGCATGTCAACCAAACGGCAGACCTGCCCCTAAGAGGAAGCATGCCTACAACACGCCTAGCATAAGCTCAGCGCCCCACCCTTTTCCAGCTCATCCGAACTCCAGTACCTAGGCGCCTGTCCACGCTTCGCACAATGCAAATGGATCGACCGTGCCCCGTGCCACGTGCCCACTCGTCGTGTCCCCCCTACCCCGCACCTGCACGGCCTGTGTGATGTCCTCCTTCTCCTTGGCGCCCGGCAGGTACTGTGCGCCCAGCGTCTGGTTGATCCACTTCTTCTCCAGGGCCTTGGCGCGCTGCTGCTTGGTCTTGAGGTCGGAGCGGTAGCGCTCCAGGAAGGCCAGCGACTTGAGTGCGCCAGCCATGGCGGCCAGCTTGGCGGCGCCCTTGGCGGCGCGGATGGGGCCGTCGTGCAGCTGCGCCTCGCGCCAAGACTCGCCGGTGGACAGCTTGTCCAGCGCCTGGTGGGGCGGGGTGTGGACGCTGTGTCAAGTGGTGCGCGGGGAAATCTTGTGTAGGTGCTTAGGAGGGTGGTATGGGGGATGATGACAAGGTTGTTGGGCAAGGTGGTAGGGAGGGCGGTGAGGAGCCAGGGGTTGATAGGCGGCGGGTCAGGGCAGGCTCTGCGTGCAGAGTCTTTTGGCCTGCATCGGACAGATGTTTTTGAGGTTGTTGCGTTAAACGCAAGGCGAAGGTCCACAGCTTCGCCTGGCCGCGTGAAGGGCAACAGCGGGAGGTGCGCTCCCTTCGACCATCGAAGCAACGTCGTGCTGGCACGGCCCACTCTTCTCCCGACCGTCCCCCTGCAGGCGCACCTCGTCGATCTGCTCCTCGTACTCAGCGGCCGCGTCGCTGAGCGATATCTGGCACCTGCCCTGCAGCTGCTCCGCCACGACCGCCCAGTCGCGCCTCTCCTGGAGCTGCGTGGCCCCTGGCCCTGACGCGGCGTCCGTGCTGTAGTACTTGCGCTCCAGCTCCTGCGCCCATGACGCGGCAGTGAAATCAGCTACATAACACTCGTTGTACTGCAGTAGCCGTCTGAGCAAGTATGTGTTTTTCAGCAGAGCACACCGAGCGCGCCGGACACGGCTCGTGTGAGGTGGCAGAAGGACACGCGCGCACACACCACCGGCCTCGCGCCATTTCGTGCCCCTGGCGCATAGATTCAAGGGCAAACAAGAGCAACTACCTTGCCTTTCCCCAGACAGACGCTCCTCACACACCTTTTTGTTGCCCTGGCGCTTGCGCAGGTCGTTGTCGAGGCGGTCCAGGAAGGAGTTGGTGGCGCCGCCCTCTCCACGGCCCTCGCCCAGGATGCGCTTGCTCTCGGCGTTGATGCGCGGCTGGAAGGTTAGGTCCACGGTGTCGGGGTCCCCCGGCCGACCGTAGCGCTCAGCGTTCCAGTTGGTGTGCTGCGGCCAGGGGGCAGGTGCGCAACACGCCGCTGCGTGTCGTGCCAAGTACTGCTGCACCTAACCTGGGGCCTGAGTGAAAGACCACAGACGTGGATTGCCTTCTTCGGTGCCTGGTATCGGCGCTTGTGTGTCCCTCCAGGTGTGCTGGCAATGTCAGTCAGGCTTTTCCCTTGATGATCCTGCCTCCTCGCCCTTGAAGGATGCAGTCAACAGGCTGGCCGGGTCTCCTGCTAACCAGCGCACGGTCAGCCCACTGGTACCGTTCTCGTGGGTTAGGCTTCAGGCTCTGGCCCCCCCAATGCCCCCACCTTTGTCCCGTTGCCCACGTGGCGCCACGGAATGCGCGCCTGGCTGTCGATGCCGTTTGTGAGGCCGAAGGCGTGGCGGTTTTTGCGCTCGATGTCGGTCAGCAGGCCGCGGATGTGCGCCACCTCGTCGGCGGACAGCGCGGCGTTGTGCTGCAGCTGCTCCGCCAGCGCGCGGTGCTGCTCGGCGCGGGCCTGGGAGGAGGTGGAAGGCGGAGCAGGGTCGAGTTCACCGAGCAGCGGGCAGAGCAGTTCGGTTGCGGTGCAAGGCACGGGGCGCTGGGTAGCAAATGGGCTTTCACCGTACAAGGTATTGGGAAAGCCAGGGAGCTCTCGACCTCCGCCAGTCAGGGGAGCGGAGGACCGGGACAAGAGGAGCGCCCAGCCATTATAACCACTCAAGGCCGTTCCCTGCTCCGGCATGCACCCCAAGCCATGCCGCCCCTTAAGTACTACTGTCCGCCCCTTAAGTACTACTGTAAGTTACACCCACACCCCTCACCTGCGCCCTGTCCAGCTCAAACAGCAGCCGCGCCCGCTGCTCGTACACCGTCTGCTTGCCCTGCGCCGGGCCCAGGAACGGGTCCGGCGGTATGACTGACCGTGACGCGGACGCAGGGCGGCGCGGCACGTCCCTGCTCAGGGCCCCGCTAGGCGGCGTGACGGCGCTGGACGGCCGCATCCGCTGCGGGCTGCCGCTGCGGCCCCCACCCTCCTCGCCGTCGTCGTAGTCGCCTGACCGCATGCGGTCGCGCTGGCCCTCCTCGTACTGCTTGACCAGCTGCGAGGCGGCGTCCAGGATGGCGGCGCGGTGACCCATGGGTCCGATGCCCATGTCCGATTTGAGCTGCGCGTCGGTGAGGCGCAGCAGCAGGCGGCCGTCCACCGAGTGGTGCGTGAAACGCCTGTGTATTAGCGTGGGAACGGAAGGGGTGAGAGTGTTACTGGTTCGGGTCCTTGCTTGTGCCTGCGTGAGACGCGGGTTGTAAGCAGCGCCCGTGCCAGAGGGACGTTGCACCAAGCTAAGAACACGCAGTGTCCGGCTTGTGGCTGCACCGAGCGCTGCAAAGCCTTACGAGAGACCAACGAATTGCGATCCGTTTAGGCAAGCACGTGCGCCTTCAGGGTTCCTGGAAGCAGCAGGACAGGGCGCCTGCCAGCTTGTATTCCAACTCCCATAGCTCGGCCCTAGACTTGGCATTTGGGCCCTAAACCACAGGCAGCCACTCCCTAGGCTGCCATTGGTATTGAAACACGGCCACGCACCTGCGGTACTGGCCCAGCCCCAGGAACTCCACCCAGTTGGCCACATCCAGCGGGTCCCATGTGGCGGGGTGCTTCCGAGCCATAGCCTGCAGCTGCGCAGACTGCCGGTCGCGCGGCGCAGCCGACATCGGCCGCTGCTGCCCCCCGCCTCCACCTGCGCCCGCGTAACCCCCTCCGTCCCCGGGGTTGCTGCCGCTGCTGCGGGGGCGGTCGCGCCGCGCGCTCCAGGGCCGCGACGCCCCGGGCGGTGACACCCTCACCGCGCCCTCGTTCCAGCCGCCGTCTGCGTCCCCGCCTCCGGACGCGTGGCTGCTGCGCGCAGGCCCGTTCCGGGAGGAGGAAGGGCGCTGCACGGTGGGCGGCGCAGGGTCGTCCGGGGCGTCAGCAGGCAGGCGCTGGAACACAGGCGTGCCGCTCTTGCGACTGGTGGGCGTCTCGTCGCCCCTGCGCACACCCGAGGCACGGGAGGACGACCTCCCAGCTGGGGCAGACGTCGGCGTCCCAGCCCCGTCCTCAAACCCATCCGCGCTGTAGCCGACACCAGAGCTGCTGCCCCCGCCCCTGTCCCCGCCGCTGCTGCGCCCGCCGGACGCGGTCTGCGGCCGCGATCTGGGCTTGCCGCTGCCCCCTCCTCCTCCTCCTTTGCCGCTGCGAGCTGCTGGCGCTTTTGCGCTGGCAGCCATGGAGATTGCCCCGCTGATGGACGCAGACATGGACACGGACGCTTCACCCCGCGGGGTCCGGCGATCGTTCTCCTCATCGCTCCCGTGGTCCACCGCAATGCCGTCGTCGTCCTCATCCTCGAAGCCGCTCTGGCTGTACCCCCCGCGGCTGGACTGCGCCTTGGACTTGGGCCGCTCCAGGCTGTGCCCATCTGACTTGGTGCTGGGTGCGGGCTTGGAGGTCCTGGGCATCTCAGAGTGCGACGACCGCATGGACAACCCCGACACGGACGGGGAAGCAGCAGGCCGCTGCTGCGGCTTGCTCCTTGGCGCGCCGGAACGGGTGCTTACCGCATCGTCCTCATCATTCCCGACAGCGCTGTAGCTGAGGCTGGCGTCCCCGTAATCGTTATCATTGTCCACGGGGCCGCCACCGCCCTGCGACGCAACAGCTCCCGCACGGGAGTGTGAGCAGGAGGACACGCTCTTGTGCTGCCGCGGCGTGTTCGCCGCCGAGCCCGCATCGTGCGACATGTCCAGCGACAGACCGCTGGCAGACGGAGCCCGCTGAGACGACGGCGCTGCGGGCGAACGGCTGGGCCGCTCCGAAGCCGCTTCCGAGTACGCAATCGACATGTTGCCATCGTCGTCATCAGCCGTCATGGCCAGGCCCGACTCGGACGGCGCCGGCTGCTTGCGGCCTCCGCCCCTAGCGTCCGCCACGGAGGGTGACCGGCTAGCACCTCTTTGCGACGGTGCCGGCGAGCGCGGCTTGCTGGGGCGCTGGGACTCGACCTCCGAGAACGCAATGGAGGCGTTTCCGTCATCGTAGCCTCCCCCAAGGTCGGCATCTGAGGCCTGCCGGCTGGGTTGCTTAGCTGGGCGGCTGGTAGTAGACGGGCTGCGCCTGTCGACGTGCGCTGAGGACGCAAAGGATGGGTCGCGGTCGGGCGCTGGGCTGTGCTTCGCTGCAGAGCGGTGGGAGGTGGTGGATTGGGAGCGGGAGGGGGCCCGCTGGGAAGGCGCGGCGATGGACATTGTGTCATCCTCGTCCCCGCCAAGCAGCCCTGAGATACCATGTGATGCCGATCGGGAGGAAGCACGCGCGCTGCGACGCTCTGCGCCGTCGTCGTCAGCGTACGACAGACCTGATGCGCCCTCTCCCTGCATTGGCCACATGGTACAGTACAATTAATACATGATGGAAAGCTAACCCAACTTCCACACAACGAAAGTGCCACAGCCGGAATCTAGCAGCGCTGCAATAGCGGGATAGGGCCAGAGAGGAGCCGTTCATACGGGCATGACTGTCACAAGGCCACATTATGACCGTACGACGCCTTGTGCCCACCTTTCCCCATGCGATGCTGCACATCACGAAGCCCTGCTCCTGGCCGTCCTTGTCGTACACGGGAGCCCGCACGCTGTCCGAGCCCGCCTCCCGGGCCTGCGCCAGAGAAACAGTGCACGTGCCTAGGTAGTCATCGTCCAGGAGGTCCTCATCCTGTCGGGGAGCAGAAGCGCGGGTAAGGGAAGGCCAGGGAGATCACGGGAAGCGGGTGGCAGTGATGACAGGTAGAGTCATGGGATTGTGGGGCATGGTAATGGGATGGCTTAACGTTCAGCAGCTCCGATACTCACTGGCTGCAGCGTCCCACAGCTGCCGTGAGCCTAATAAAGCCCTAAGAACTGATGCCAGCCAGCCCACTGGGGCCTTAGTACCGCAGCTGCACCTTGCCTCGCCGCCTGGCACATGCACGCACCTTGAACACAAGCCTCGCCTCATCGGCATCTGTTCCAGTAAATGTGAAAGTCTGCGTGGTTGGGAAGAAGCGAAAACTTGAAATGTAAGCCAGCACCCCCCCAATGCGTGCTGAAACCCCTACAGGTAGGCAGTACTGGCAAGCGGGGCAGTGGGGTGCTGTTGGTTGGCTGCCGTTGCCAACAAGCTTGTTCCGCTCACTCGCCCCCACTCACCTGGTTCCATACGGGGTTTGTCCCACCGCCTGTGTGGGTTCAGGTAAGGACAGCATGTGTTTACATGGGCTCCCAGAGTCCCAGGGATAGTACCTTGTTCTTGCATGCACCTAGCTGGCGAAGTGTAACAGCGTGCCGACAAGGCACTGCCGGACGGCATGGCGTGTTGTGTGCCGGTAATACCAGGTTGGGCGCCTCATGTCCCCGTTCCAAAGGCACTGACTCCCGTAAGTGCTACGGATGCTCCACGCGCATCAGCAGCATATTGAACTCATCCTATGCACAGTATGCAAGAACGCACCCGAGGCTGTCTTGGACCTGATCTCCTGGCCTCCACACGACACGAGCACGTAGGGGTCTTGCTTCCCAAAGAAGTCGGCGTCTGAGAGGTCTCGTGCGTGCTCGACTGCAGTACAATTGAGAGCGGAACTATATGAGGCTGCTCATTACCTCATTGTTTTGTAACGCACACAAGTCGGCACACCTGTTATGGCGACAACATCCTTGGCCATGGTGCCGCGGGGAGCCCAGCCTCTGACCCGTCCCTACAAGCTGTGAACTAGGTATCTTAACGCCTTTGCAAACCCATACTTCTGTCAGGTAGGCATTGATTGCAGACGTCTGTGTCCGGACCGCTGGGGGCACCGCCTACAGCATGGCCCAAATCATGCCGACTGCTTAAACGCAATATCGTACACTGTTTCTGTAAGTCCTATAGCTGAAAAGACTGCGGACATGTACTTGCAGTGTGCTCCTTCGAGTCAGCGGAAGGACTACAAATAAGCCTCACCACAAAAACAAATGATATTCTCCTTTGCCGATTAATAACTGGTGAGCTATTGGAATTGGAGTATGGGGCTCTGCGGACAACACCCACAATGGGCGGACGGCAAAAATAGGGATCGCAGGGTTGGAATGCTTCTTAGGTTGTCGTTGTGATGCTTGCATGAATCATGAATTGTCTCCTGGGCCAAGCCTGGGCATGCGATCGAGCTGTCTCGTGTCTGTCCAATCCGCAGACCAACTGCCCTGAACTGCCCTGCAGTACGGTACGCCGGGGGCAACCTCTGCGGCTCTGGCCCCTGTCCTGGCCTCCCTTAACCCCAACTTCTGCCCACCACCTGTGAGCGACCTACCCACGCTTCTCGTCCCCGTAGCTTAGTCTGCATGCCTAACACCTCTACAAATGCTTATCAAGCCTACTTGTGCAGGTGCCACCTGCATGTCAGCAGGGGATGAGGTAGGTGCCACGGCGCAGGAGTGTGCATGTGCAGGGCTGTGCAGCGTGGGTGCGCCTGGTGCATTTTGAGCACCAGGGGAACTTAGGCTGGCTCTGGGAATGCTCCCTTAGGCTTGGAACACGCAACATCAATCTGCTCTCAGGTCTCAGCGCCTACGCCTTGGCCCAGCCGCCCCAGGCTACCCTCATTCCTACGGCGGGGCGGCGCTTCTTGAAGGGACCAGTACACAGCTGCAGCTGTTCCATGCTCGGCAAGTACCCCGCTAAAGGCAGGCATCGCGCCTGTTGGCGCTACAGGACGTTCTGCCCTGGGTAATGCCACAAACGCTTGCGCACGTTACGGTATGCATCTTACACCTTTCCGTCGTCCACCACCCATGCGCGCAGGGGTGGCGGCGTGCATCGGTGCACGCCTTTGATCAGCCGGAGTAACCCTACTTCAGAAGCGCTTGCCGACCCACAGGGTGAACAGCAAGCTTCAGGACGGTCGTATGTTGGTCATTTGTGATCACGCCGGCCCCGACTTCCCAACCGCAGGATACAGCAGGAGTGCACTCCGTCCGTTCCAGTCAACACTCACACAAGCACGCATCCGCGACCGGCTTCCGTAACCCCTCCTGCAATACCACCACCCAGACGCCACGCCCACAAGCTATCTTCTCTCGCCCTCCGTTGGCAACGAAAACAAAAAAGCCGTACGCAGTCGGTGTGCCACCCGGCTGCCCGCCTTACCCCTCACAAAACGCCCCCTATGTACCTCCATGGTGCTATCCACAGCTTACTCCTCAGCTGCCGCTGCTGCAACGTGTTGAGCAGACGCGTTGAACAGACGCCACTGTAGCTGCTGCTTCCACTGCTGCTGCCCCCGTCGCCCTTACATGTACTCGCGAGGGTCGCACACGTAGCCCTTGAGGGCCGAGGCGGCGGCGGTGTACGGCGAGGCCAGGTAGATCTGGCCCTCCTTGTGGCCCATGCGGCCTGGGAAGTTGCGGTTCGTGGTCGACACGCACACCTGCAAGGAGCAGCGGGGAACGGCGCCGACACGGCGTCAGTTGTGTGCTCAAGCTCAACCCCTGCCGACTACCGAGCCAAAACGAGTCTGTGTCGCCCCGGGCTGACACCCAGCTGTGGGCCATGCCGACGACTGAACACGTGACCTGGCACCTCTTCTGTGCCGTGGTGCGGCCCAGACCTTCAACGCGCCCAGGACCCACCTCCGGCTCGTTCATGCGCGCGAAGGTGTCGCGCGGCCCGCCCAGGCAGGCTGCGCAGCTGGGCGCGGCGGGCGTGACGCAGCCCGCCTCCTCGAAGATCTCCGCCGCCGTCTTGCCGTCGCAGCCGGGCACGGGCATCGTGTACACGTCAGCCCACACCTGGGGGGTTGGGGTGAAAGCAGGGACAGGGGCTGGATCAACACAATTAGTCATTCTACGGGAGACCAGGGAGACGCCGTTCAAGTGGCTTGCAATGTAGAGGCGGAGCACTATTAAGTCGTACAAAAGCCGTCCATGGCCTTCCCTGCATCGCGCACCTTCTGCGTGGCCGGCACCAGGTAGGTAGGGACCTTGACCTGGCGCTTCGCGCGGTAGAACAGCTTGGCGGCAGAGATGAAGTCCTCCGTCTTGCCGCCTGCAGCACCCGCAACAGTGGCATTGAAACGAAGCAATGATGAAGTGCAACCTTGAACCGCTTCAGTAATCGCTTGTGGTGCAAACTCATGTACAGGCTTCTCGAGTCCAAGGCTGGCCGTCCACCGCCCCTCACCGGTGCAGCTGCCAATGTACACGCGGTCGATCTTGACGTCCGAGCACTCGCGGGCCGTCTTGCGGTTGTCGGGCGAGTGGGGGGCGGCCACCAGGGGCTCCAGCTTCCGCACGTCCCACTTGTAGTCGGCGATGTACTGCGGAGGGGGCGCAGCAGCATGGGGCTTGAACGCGTGGGGCCGTAGCGCATGGGGCTTCTACCAGTTGGTGTATCGGGTCCCCGCCTGACTGCCACTGGAGAATTGCGGGGCTTAGACAGCAGCTGTCCAGCAACCCCCATGCTGCGAGCAGCCGGCATGCAGGTCCATCTGGGCCACGGTGTCCCCCGCTTCTGGTCCAAAGCGCGTCGAACGCGACTCCAGTGTTTTAGGGCCAAGGGCCGGTGCCGACTGCATTATTAGCCTGGCAGCCACACACATACCGACGCAGTCACGGCCGTGCTAGTAGCTGCCCCTGCCAGTGGCCATGCTGCACATGGTGCCCTGTATGCGCCACGCTCTTGTTTGCTATCCCCGCAAGTGCACCGCTGCACCTACCGAGGCGGCGCCGTCGCTGTACACGGCCTCGAACGGCTCGCTGGTGCGGGCCTTCACGTAGTCGAAGGTGGTCTGGTCGGGGGCGATCACACCGTTCTTGCCTGCAATCCGGAACAACAACGCGCACCGAGAGTTCCATCAGCTCACGCCCAAGCCTAGCAGGACTTGCGCTCATAGCCAGGCCTTGTACTCATGGCGGCCGGTGAGCACTACCTGCCCCACTGGCATGTCCGCACCCATCCCAGCAGGTCATGGGCCTTACCCCATGACAGCTGCGCGCCGGCATGCCCGTGTGCTGCCTTTTCACTCACCGCCCGCCTCCACGACCATGTTGCAGATGGTCATGCGCTCGTCCATGTTCATGCCCTCGATGGCGCTGCCGCTGAACTCCATGGCCTTGTACGTGGCGCCAGCCACGGAGATCTCGCCAATGATCTGCGCGGCAACACAGCGCAGCCGACCCTTTCTTAACTACCAGCCGCATTGCATTTGGGTGCCCAGCGCATTCAACACAATCACCACGGCGTGCATGCCAAGCCTTGCGCACAAAGGTTGGTACTGATGCGACTGTGTACCGTGGTTCGACGCGCGCCTGCATGCAGTTTTTCCTCGCCTTGTTCGCGTCCGCGCACCCCTGCCAGCCCACAGCGGCAGGATACCTCTGCCGCCCTGCCGGCCCACGGCACCTCTGGCCTCTCCCACCGCCATCCAACGTACAGTACGGAACCGCTGGGCCCTCCCCTGTCTGCCCACCTGCAGGATGAGGTCCTTCGCCAGCAGGTACTCCGGCATCTCACCGTCCATCACAAACCGCATGGTGGGGGGCACCTATGGGGGGCCAGCATGGGCGTGGAGCACGAAGGAACAGACTCAGGTGTCAAACGAGCGGCAAGCCGCTGGTGCCTGCACGCTTAGGACCCTCACGGGAACAGAATGCCTCGTTGCCGCGAGAATCGGGCATTTTCTCTATAAACCGCAACATGTTAGCATCGCCTGGCAACCAGTAATATCCGTTGATGTTGAACATGGCCCCGCGCGGGTGACATCTGGCGTCAACGTGTCCATGAAAACAGCAGCACCGCAGTGGTTCCTGACCCCCGACCCCTTTGTTTGTAGCAACGAAGAAGGACAAGTCTCATTGTGACCTGGAGAAGTACCAGAACCCCTCAGCCCCTCTCCGGCGGGTTACAGGCGATTACTGCTGAGGTGTCGCCCACCTTGATCAGCAGCTTGCCCGTACCCAGGATGAAGCCGGCATCGGTGTTGCCCACACCGGTGGCGAACTGGCCGAACGCGCCGGCGTTGCAGGTGTGTGAGTCGGTGCCGAACAGCACCTCACCGGGCTTGCAGTGCCCCTCCTGCGGGCCGCACAGGCAGCAGGGGAGGTCTTCAACCCGGGGGGCCAACCCGCAATGCGTATGTTGGCACTGTCGTACTACGTCGGCCCAGCCGTACCAGTGAGCCAGTGTTCGTGCTCGCGCGTCTAACCCATGCGGCCCATAGAGAGGGCTGACAGGATGTTCCACCGGGGCCTGGGTCCGCAACGCAGTGCTGGAGCCATAGCCCAGACAGGTGGCACCCCAGTGCCGCTTTTGCCGCCTGCCACAAGCTCCACAGCTGGTGACCTAGCCGCTAGCTGCTGCGCTCCTGCGTCGTGCTCTTCCATAGCTGCTGCGGCTTCATCTGCCATGTCGGACGCCGCCTGCTCCCTTCGCCATCGCTGCTGCCTTCGCAACTGTCCAGCATCCCTACCGCCGCCGCGGGTGCCTAGGCTGCCGCCGACGCAGCTTGCCAGCGTGGAAACGCTGCTTGCTACACCCCACGCTTTTGCTCCTGCTGCTACCTTGCCGCCACCGCCGAGCGGTCGTCCTCAAGCACCCCCCCCTTCGCCTGTCTCTCTCCGCTTAGCCCCCGTCTCCCGCCCACCCCCCCGCCGCTGCGAGGCAATGTTACCACCACAATACCCGCCAAGGACCACCTGCTGTTTATCCGCCATGGCCATGCTGCGCCGTCGCTGCTACACCGCCGTTGTCCTCCTACCGCCGAGGGCTTT
This sequence comes from Chlamydomonas sp. KOR1, assembly GCA_036984285.1. Taxonomy (NCBI): domain Eukaryota; kingdom Viridiplantae; phylum Chlorophyta; class Chlorophyceae; order Chlamydomonadales; family Chlamydomonadaceae; genus Chlamydomonas; species Chlamydomonas sp. KOR1. The sequence goes on along the minus strand of BQMZ01000004.1, from coordinate 85,528 downwards.
CACCGCTGCTGTTTGCTGATACTGTGTTGCCGCCAGTGCTGACCTCCGAGCAGCTTGCAGCGCTGGATCCTCGTTGTCGCCTTGCCGCTGCTCCCGCTTGCGGCATCGCCTCACATGCTGCAACGCGCCTTGCACCGCGCAGCTAGGACAACTATCAATCGTGCCGATGCCATCACTGCCCCACGCAAGCCACCAAGGCCTCTCTAGCCTGTTTCCCACAGCACCAAATCAGACGGCATCAAGCATGTCTGAAGCACAAGTGCACGCTACAGTTCTGTGCGTGCCTGCCCCGTCAAACGGCGCCCTGCAGGGCTCACCTGCGCCAGGGCCACGTGGCACACGCCCTTGTAGTCAGGGTTGGCGCGGAAGTTGCTGCGGTCGGTGATGTCGTAAAAGTACTTGATGTTGTACTTGGAGGCCATGTCACTGCAAGGAAGCAGGTGGCAGTCCTCGGTCAGATGTCCGGGGTGCCCCACAGTGCAGGGGATGGTTTCATCTAGGTGGTGCTGAGCAACGCAAAGCCAAGGACTGGTTACACAACCACGCCAGGTCCCGGACACCGCCAAGCCCCAGGGCTCCTGTCCACCAAGCCGAAGGACATGCAAAACAGCTAGACCCCCCTCGAAAATTGATTCCATGCAGGTTGCACGCACCGCAGGATGTCCACGTTGCGGTTGGCACGGGCATCGGATGTGAAGATGTAGTGGTCGGGGATAATGACCACGCGCTCATTGTCCCACACTTGCGCGTTGGGGCCAAACTCCTTCTGGAAAATGCCGAAAGTGCCCGGCCCGCACACGTCGTGGGTCATCAGCTTATCCACACGCGTCCAAATGTTGTCGCCCGGCTTCACACTCGCGTTCTCCGAGTGATTAGCCAGGATCTTCTCAGTCATCGTCATGGCACGCTTGACCTGTACACATGCGCATAGGTAGGAGAGGCAAGATGGTGACGCGTACTCAACACACACGCGAACGCGTTGCCGTGCCCCCGTGGCCGAAACGAACCCCGTGGCCCTCTGCAGAGGTGCCACTCGCAGCAGTGTGGGATTGTATTTGAAAGAGCGCTGCAATATGACTGTTGGCTGCGGTTCGCCTTCGCCGAAGGGGTAAACAAGGACCAGCCGCCGCGACTGCACGCACCGAGCCAGTCGCCGCAGGGCTGCGAGCCGGAGTAGGTGGCGCTGCGATGGCCGACACTGCAACCGCACGACGCGCCGCGCAGGCGGGGTCTGCGAGCCCAAAGGGAGGATAGAAGAAGTCTCGTGTGTGTCATCTCTAACAATAAGCTAGGGGTTCGCCGGTCTTCCCGAGCTCAAAACATTAACAACAAGAGGACTCACAAGCCTTGCTGTTCATGGTTTGAAAGGCAGCCATGTTGGTGGGTAGGGACCTTCCTCCCAAAGCGTCTCTGTTGTGGCACCAGGCCACTAGAAAATACCCAGAGTAAATGTATTTACTAAGCAGCGTCACTTATGTGTATATCCTGTGCGTGATTGTCGACAGCACAGCGCGCTGCGATGCAGTCCATGCGCTGCTGGTACCCCGTAGAAGGTGTGGCCTGGCCTCGTTGTTATCGCCTTGTAGACGGTGATTTCCACTATAGTACGCACTCCTTCGTGCTCTTGCGCGTTCGATTTAGGGCCTCTTTCTGTGTTGCCAACTGCAGGATCCTTGGTGAGTGATGTTGCCGGCTGAATGTCGTGGCGCTCAGCGACCAGTACTACCACCTGCATGCAGCACGGCAGCAGCGCCCTGAACAACCGCTATCGCGTGCCGGTGGTCCTGGAGTGCAGGCAGGATGCAGTGCTGCAAGCCGGCTGTCGGCCAGGTCGCAAACAAGGTTCGCGCTGGATGCCCACGGGACAAGCCTGCTTTAGAGGAGTCATGTGGTAGCCCAGTTGGTGCCTCACCCACGCTATTTCGGCGTACGCAGGTCGGGCGCTCGGTCGCGCCTGCCTTCTGCCACCGCACCGCTCCCTATGTTTTCCGCTCGTCTGGGCCCGCTAGTGCGCCAGCGCTCCCTCGGGCGAACGCCGCTTATGCCCAGCCCCGCCGCAGCGCCGCCGCCAGGTAACCACATAAAAATGCGCATCGCAGGGTGGAAAGGGCTCACGCTTCATGACATCGTTTAACGGACAGCAATGCACCGTGCCCGTAACATGGGCACCTTGCCCATGCACCGTGCCCACGTGGAGTACTGCGTGCACCGTGGGCACGCAGGAATCGGCGCAAGCGCAGAGTTACGTCAGCTGATATGGCCGTTGTTAATGATTTCTTTGCTGATAGGTCTGCTGTAGCAAAATCTTGCCATGGGAACCGTACTGGCAACCCTCTTCTCCGCAGGCTGCAGGCCGTGGCACGTCCTTCGGTCATGTTCTTCAACTTTGGCGATGGTAAGCAGCCGTTGCCGCGCAGCGCTACATGGGCTCATGTGGGCACACTGGACCAGGCGTGCTTGCCGTACACGAGACGCGCACACGCACGCACAACTTAACCTACAGCAGCAGCATAACTTCCGGTGTTTCCAAGTGTTGTTTTTTCCTCATCCGCTTACATGCAGACGACGACTACGAGGAGCAGTACACGGTCCTGAAGGTTCAGGTAGGGACAGACGCAAGGCCGTGGGCTGTACACCACAGCAGGCCCGTCTTACGCCAGCCTTGGCTGCTGCTGGCGGTGCGGGTGTTGTGGGCAGGCGCATGAGCACACGCGCGTCACGAGCAATGCAGCAGTCTTCTTGAAGCGGAAATCCGGCCCCGTGCGGCAGGTTGGCCTGTTTGGCGACGTTCGCAAGTGGCAGAAGGACCTGGAGCGCCTGTCGGAGCTGTACGACACGGAGGACGAGGAGAGCCTGCACTTCATCCTGCAGGGTACGTGGGAATGGGTCCATGGCTCCGAGCCCAGCAGGCAGATGTGGGTAAGCGTGAGTACGGCACGCCGGGCGTTATCGGGATGGCAGCAGTGGGCCAGATATATGGTGAGGACTTCGCGGCTGCACCGTCCTCACGTCATCAGAGGACTCGTGTTGTGGCACTTGCAGAAACTGTGACCAAGCTGCTCCGCAACATGGAGTACTGCGGCTACGGGCAGACAGCGGGCAAGGTCTTCAACGACCTGGATGCATGCGAGCAGAAGTTCAACCAGGTGGGCTGTTCCTCTGTAAGGCGTAGGCGATGACATGCGAACGGAAGGCGCAGTTTACAAGGAGGTTCAGGACTTCAGCCAGCAATCTGTGCACGTAAGTATGAGGGGGCTGTGTACGGCAGTAAAAGCACCGTCTTTCCCGCCATATAATAACCGGCAGGTCTCCCTGGAGGAGCGGACGAAGTTTAAGGAGGAGACGTACTCCAACGTGGATGGCCGCAGGCGGACAAGTTCCATCGATCTGAAGCCCTCCGGTAAGCCTACCTGAACGTTCCGTGCTGGCCAGATCCAAGTCGCATTCCATGCAGCGTTTCGAGCCAAGGCGCGCTGATCGTTTCACGCCGGCCCAGCGCGGTCTGTCCTAGTGCCTTTGCAAGGCCAGCAGTGCCACAGTCAACGGTACGTAGTCAAAGTGTTCGGCAAGGCTAGCTACCCAGGCTAGCAGCTAAGGAAATACCCGTGGCGGCTGAGAAGGTACCCGTATCGGCAGTTTGACGCCAAGTGCATACCAGATACCACTTCGCAAGTGCATACGGCTACACACAGGGGTCCACGTGGCAAGTGCTGTGCCCCGTGGCAGCTTGGTAACCTTGCTGACTCGTACATTCCCCCGCACAGACACTGGCCTGGACAACTGGCTGTGCTGCACGCTGCTGGTGGCCGCCGAGGGCAAGCTGGTGCTGCCCAAGATCAACAGCCTGACGGACATGCGCAAGGCCCTGACCACCCTGGGCAGCGTGTCCCCAGACACCCTGCTGGCGTTCGAGCTCCTGTGGACCCCTCAGGTACGGCTACGTCCTGCATGCATTGCTTGATGTAGCAAAAGCTGCTTGCGATGTGCGCTCAAGGCATCGGTTGCTTATGGAGACGTATGCTACTCAACCATTGCTTGCAGGCCGAGGGCGACAGCTACAGCAAGGACGAGCTGATGCAGGACTTCCCCACTCTGGCCCTGCTATAAGTGCACACGTGGGATGCGGTAGGATAGCATGTTACAATAGGAATGTAGGCCCAGTCATGTGGGCAGCAGGTTGCGTGCCAGGCAAGCAAATTGCGGTGCATGGCCGGTGCTTGTCCCCTTAGAAGTGTCTCAGTAGTATTTCATCCATCGTCCAGTGAGCAGTGCATGGTGACGACATCACCGTGAAATACGAAAAGTCACAAGCGCACACAACGCGTTACGCCTGGCTTATACCGTCATGTAACGTGTACCAACGCTTTTGCGTATCACCTCAAACCACGTGGGCATTACAGCTGCTTGGGCCCGCACACAAGGGCTCGTAATCAGCAACTGCGGTCTGCCATGCCTAGCAACTGTACAGACAGCACCAGCTCAATCTGGAAATGATGAACTCACACGCTTGGCACAGCAGTAAAAGCTCCTTGTACCCTTCTTAGCCAGGGTTCTCAGCAGTCCCTTACACCCTCGGGGTCCGCCTGGTTCTGATTTTGGGGCTGAGTGGCTCCTCCACCTCCTTGGGTGCATGTGCCACAGTATCCTCTGCAGCTGCCGCGGATGCGGCACGTTTGGAGCGCGTCACACGCGGTGTCACGGCTGGTGTTGTCTTCGCCTTTGGAGTTGCCTGCCCATATCAGGGAACGAGTGGGAGTCAACGTGGTAGTACCCTTCGTCAATATGCTATCATGGATAAGCATGTGCATATGCTCCTCATGCTCCGAGCGTGTGGCTAGTTTCCATTTTGTGAATGTTACCTCGGCAGAAGCACTGTTGGAGCGTGTCCGTGAAGGCGTGGCCGCGTACGCGGGCGACGGGGTCACAGGCTTGCGCTGCCTGCGTGGTACATGTGGTAAGTGTTGTGATGAGTCAGCGTTCCCCCAGCCAAAGCGGTACGTGAGATTGGGTTGCGGCACTATCACACAGCGCAGATCGTGTAAATGACGCGACCTGTCGTGAGCGGGGCGTTGGGGTGTGTGCGCTGCGGTGCGGGGTTGTGAGTAGGGTTCAAGCGCGGGGTTCAGACACGATTCAGCAGGTGCGTACAACTTCGCAGCACGCTTGATGAAACTATAGATTGAGCTACCTGGTCGACCTCCTGACGACGTTGCCGTCCTCCTGTGCGAAAGCGAGTAAGGGAATTTAGGGACATGTTGTTGACTCTCGTTGACCAATACCACCCGCAATTCCGCTGCTCCATCATGATGGACTCACATCCTCCATGTAAACTGTTCCAGCTGTAACCTCTGGAACTCCAAGGCTTAGCACTTCGTGGTTGACCTTCTTCTTCTTCGGCCGCAACAGGATTGCTAGGGCGACGGCCAGAGCAAGCCCGCAGAGAAACGCAGGCACGGCGAATACTGGAAAAGGCGTCATTGTAAGTAAGAAGTCTGGTAATGGTCTATGGTAGTCGACGGTTGCGTCCGGTCAAAGTCATTGAGCACTGGGGGCAGAGTCACTGCGGCTGAGTGCGGAACATTAGGCTGTGTATGACGCCATATACATGTTATTAAAATCGACTTGCCTAGAATGCTAGTACATGAATGCGTGCGCTTCCATCGCCATGTTTCGGAGCCGCTGGGTCTTAGGTGCCGTACGGTAACGCCAGCAAGCCCAACGCAGCGCAACTGCCGCACGCCCGGCCCAACTGATTGCGGGCATCATACATGGTGTGCAGCAGTGCTGTTGCTTTGGGTAAAGATCTTTGGGAACCTGAATATGCTTCCGTACGGCGTCGAGGGGGCGCTGGGGGGGAATGGCCACTGTGGTGACCCAGCTCCCGTGGACAAGGTTCACTCACAGTGACTGCAACCTTACCAGAACACATTTTCGGGAGCCCTGATCCTGCCAATATGAGGCATCTTGCGCTTGCTGAGTTCCGGTAGCTTGGTACTTTGTACAAGAGTCAATGGTAATCCACCAACCCTTGCACCCCGTTTCACCATGCGTACCTGTGCATACCTAGGGTATGCCGAAGGTGCACCCAGCGCGCTGCTCGGGAGGTGTACGGTACTGCAAGAGTAACGAGTAGAGACCAAGGCCATTCAGCGCTCCGTCTGGTTTGCGGGCGCCAGCGGCCAGCCTCCAGGCCTACCTCCTGGGACATGTCGGGGAGGTCCAGCGATCCGCCAGGGTGTACTTACACGTGCTGGGATCGTTAAGGCATTTCTCATGACCATTGCCGGTGTCATAAATTGTTGCCATGGGGCCTTCGGTCAGGTGCATAGGAGCGGCCGACCGCCACTCAGCCAACAGGGGTGTCCTGGCCTGAACTCCCTGCACCCTTGGCACGCCTAGCGGCCCAGGTTTGTGAACGCCGGTGGGTGCGGCCTCATACTGGAAACGGCCCGGGGGGAAACCTGCGAAGCCAGCATAGAAAGATGCCGTTCTACCCCTTAGCGCTCGGCTCCCTGATGCGGGCATACGTGGACTTTCTCCCTACCTCGCCACCGCTTCCCTCATGCCCTGCTGCAAAGCCCCACAGACGCCCTGGCCAATTACGGCCGACCGCACGTGATCTCTTGTCGTTTTCTGCACGCTCACTACATAGTACATACATGCCACTGCCACGCCACCGGACAGTCCCGGCAGCATTGCTGCTAACTGAAGGATGCCCACCCAGTCCTTCAACCCATCGCAATTCCTGCCCGCACCACCAGCTGGAGCTCATGCCTGTACTTGCTTGTAGGAAACGTTGAGGGGCACCTGGGGGCACAGTCTACCATAAGCCGCCATACGCCTGGATTGGTGTGTGGAGGAAAGGGTTGCCACACAGTGGGGCTGCCTAACGCCATGGTCTCGGCGTGGCGGACCACGGCTTTGCCTGTCACTGGCGTCAATAGCCAACGAGTGCATCACCGATGTTGCTGCCAGGTTGGCAGCAGCAGCAGCAACCTCATAGCCAGCCATTGGCCCTGGCGAAAGGATGCGAGCACTGCAGTGTCGCGTGTCGTACGGGTTTGCACTGCTACAGTGTTCTGCATCACAGCACGGAAACCCACGAAAGGCTTCAGGGCAAGGGAGCGACCAAAATGCCCCTCGCAAGGGCGAAGACCCACCCAGACGACAGCACAAGCGAGGCCACACGCCCATACCACGTAGCGCGTCGCACCCAGGGCACACGCCTGGACGAAACAGGCACGAATCAAGGAACAGCCGCGCGGGGAAACCCTAGGCACAGGCAAGCCGCCCGAACCCCTGGGCACAAGGACGGCGCCACACAAACAGCAAGCCTGACAGCTCCCCTCAGGCAAAGAGCGTATGGCTGCCACCCGGCTGAGCGTTCGGAAGGCTATGGTAAGGATCTACCGGTACCTTGTGAGCATGTGGAATTGCTGAACATGCGGCTGCCGGACCATCTGGGCTGCCGGTCCAGCCAGGGCGGGCGGCCTACGGCCTACGAAGTCTGCACCATGCCGTCTGAACGCGCAGGCCACGCGGCGCTGCCGTGCTCTGCTGAGGTGCTGCCAATGAGGAGGAGGAGCCATTCGATGGAGGTGGGGGGCGGGGGTTGGGCCCCGTTGAAGCTGACGTGTAGTGTTCGAGCAGGTGGCCCGTGCTTGTACGTAGGAGCAGAGGCGCAGCACCCGCGCTTGGCGTGCGGGAACCAAGGGATAACTGGCTGCCTCGCCTCCTTGCTGCTGCTTTGGTGCCCAGCACCAGCGAAACAACGTCCCCCACTGACGGACTGCTGACTACGTTGAGAAGGACTGGAGCCGGCTTCGGAGCCCTGTAAGGCCGCAGGCGCTGCAGGCTGTGTGGGGTTCCGTACACCGGTGTTGTGTATCTATCCTGCCTCATATCATGGCAAATTAAACTTTTACGCGGTCAAAACGAATTCTACTTCACCGCAGGACAACTCAGCTGCTGCAGCTCCTGCCTTGCCAGACTGTCGGGAGAAAGCTTGCAACAGCACGAGCGCAAAAAATTTTCAAGTAAAAAACAAAACAATTTACTGCTGCTCAACTGTGCCTCGCCCCATTCCTGTGTTTTTTCATTCCGCTCCGTACTCCCGTTTATAGGCGGGAGCTCAGTGCAAACGCCCTGACTGTTGTATCGAGTGCAACTTCTCATGAACCGCTAGCTTAACTCGACAACAGGTTGTCCACAATGCGTGGTGCGCTGCTAGCCCTTGCGCTAGGCGCTCTTCTTTGCGGAGTGCTCGCGAGCAACGACCGGGCGCTGGCGGAGCAGGCAGACAGCGGAGCAGCAACAAAAGTTATTGAGAAGAAGCAGCAATCAAACATTATTCCATCAGCGGGAGCAGCTGAGCTATACCTGGGGCTTGGGGATGTTAGTGCAACGGGTGAGATCCCTGCCTAGGGACCTGCAGCCTGGACCTCCCCGGCGAAGCCTTCTGACACCATATGGCTTCTCAACACAGGGGAGTGTGCTGGAGATGCAAAGGCGGCCTGCAAGGACGTGACGCCTGGGGAGGGTCGGCTGGCGCAGTGCCTCACGAAGCGGATACGCCAGCAGAAGAATGGCAATGTCCTGGGTACGCGCCCTTATGGAGCCGCCTGCCGCTCATTCCCCGGAGCCGCAGCCTCAACACTCCTTGTTTGTATGCAGGACGCAAGGTTTCTGCGAAGTGCGTAGCGCAGCTGACCGCCTTTAAGATGGACCGCTCCAAGAAGATCAACAAAGACGTGCCCCTGGGTACGCCGATGTCCGCAATACAATTGCTAACATGCTGGTTTCGCAATTCTTTTGCTCTGGGCTGACCTAGGTTGTCCCCACTTTTGCTGTAGCTCGGGCCTGCAAGGACGATGTCGGGAAGTTCTGCAAGGACCAAAGCGACGATGAAGCCCCCGGCAGCGTTCTTACATGCCTCAGGTAGTCTCCACACAGTTCCGAGGCTGGATGTGAACAAATGCGAAAAAGGGGGCCTTTGGAAAAGCAAGGGGAGGTTCCGACTGACACAACCCCGCCCTGCAACTCGTAGGGACAACAAGGCCAAGCTTGCGCAGCCCTGCAAACAGGAGGTCTTCCGCACACAGCAGGAGGTGAGCTAGCTATTGAGGTTGACGCTTTCTCTTGACGGGAAGGCAGGAATGTGCTGGTGCCTCCCTAGGTAGGGCACCAGTGCCAGTTGCTCGCCTACTTGCTTGGACTTCACGCCCGCTTGGTCATCGTACTTGTTCGCGGGTGTAGGTCGCGGAGGACTACCGGCTGGACTACAACCTTTACACCTCCTGCAAGGACGATGTTGCCAACCTGTGCAGCGCTGTCGAGCAGGGCACGGAGCTGGAGTGCCTGGTGGGTCGCACACCAGCTGGCAGTGCGTGGAGCTTGCCGCATGTCAGGCCACCGGGCTCCGTCTCCGGGGTTGAGCTGTTCTACCACTAAGGAACCTGCACGGCGCTTGAGGCTCCACAGCAGAGACGTCACATGCTCTGAGGCTTACCCATGGGGGTTACTCGTGCCCAGGGCTTTGGTCCGCACCTGACGCCATCCCCTTTGCGGCGTGGCGTGCTGTTGCGCAGGAGGAGAAGCGGATGCAGGTCTCCTGGGAGTGCCAGAAGATGATTGACCGCAGTGAGCGGGAGAGCGGCGACGACATCCGTCTCAGCACTCGCCTTTTCAACAAGTGCCTTAACGACCAGCAGAAGTTCTGCGCTGATGTTGAGCCTGGGCAGATGCGTGTCCAGGAGTGCCTGGAGGACAACATCGACGAGTCTGACTTCTCTGAGGACTGCAAGACTGAGCTTGAGTCCATGATCGCTAAGCGTGTTGTAGATTTCCGGTTGGACACTGCCCTGCGTGAGGCATGCGAGACTGACCTGCGTGAGAGCTGCGGAACGACGCTGAAGGATATGGACGAGGACGAGAAGACCCGGCGCACTGCCCTGAACTGCCTTACGGACTACAAGGAGGAGCTGAAGGGCGCCAAGTGCAAGGCGGAGGTTCATCGCCGCCTCAGCCGTGCTGCTCGTGACATCCGTTTTGATGAGGTCCTGGCCAGCTCGTGCATGGAGGACCGCAACCGCTTCTGCAGCGACGTGCAGCCGGTACGTCCCCTGATGGGCTTGCGTACGGAGCTGCCTTGACCCAGGGCTAGCAGCTATCACGATTTGTTTGGGGTCAGGGCACAACAATTGACGCAGGACCCACGCTGTGCCAGTGCCCAGGGAAGGTGTATTGCTGACAAGACTGTCGTCGCTTGCACCTGTCGTACCGACACGTATGCTCCCATTCGCGCATTGCAGGGCTCTGCTCGGGTCATCAGGTGCCTGCAGGACAACCGCAACAGCCTTGACCAGAAGTGTGCGGCAGCTTTGTTCGATCACGAGGTTAAGATGGCTGAGGACATCGACTTCAAGTATCCCATGAAGCGTGCTTGTGCTTGGGAGATCAACTCCTTCTGCAAGGATGTCCCTCACGGCCACGCGCGCGTTGTCAGGTAAGAAGAAGGTTAGCAGCAGCTTCAGCCAGGCGCTGGCTACGTTCTAAAGTTGTTGTCGACCGGGGAAGGCATATTGCTGTCCGCTCGTCGACGTGGAGAGTGCGGTATGCTGGGGAGGGAAACGATGCTGCCGAGTGGGGGAGGTGTTCTGGCTAAAGCCTCACTTGTTTGCGACATTGGGAGTGCGGTATGCCAGGGAGAAGGGGACACCGACCAGCCCTACGCGAGTCATTCCCACAGTGCTTGATCTGGACACCATGCTCTTTCACGCAGGTGCCTCGAGGACCATATTGACAACACCGACATGTCAAAGGAGTGCAAGGACGAGGTTATGAAGGACATGAATCGTATGGCGCAGGACTACCGCCTTAACTGGCGCCTCAACAGCGCTTGCGATAACGACATTCGCAAGCTGTGCCCCAACATGTGCAGCACCGGTCAGAGCGTGCCGTGCGGCGGCCTCGTGTTGCAGTGCCTCCAGGACAAGCAGGACAACATCACCAGCCAGGCGTGCCAGGACGAGGTCTTCTACTATGAGCTTATGGAAGTGTCCGACTTCCGCAACGATGTTATCCTGGCCGAGGCGTGCCGGAACGACGTGGAGAGCTACTGCAAGGACGTTGAGCCTGGTGCGTTAGCTAGACCGCTCACCACGCTAGCTTCTTTCGGTTTGCGCCCGATTGTGCTCGTCGGCGTGGCATTGTGCTTGCCCTTTCCCACTGTTCCTTGGGCATGCTTGCTGCTATGCTTGCCACGGGTGCTGGTTTCGGCCCCACAGGGCAGAATGTGCACGACCGGTTAGCTACCTGTACATAACTCAAGGCAACACTGCATGGCTTGCTTTCATGCAACAGGTGAAGGCCGTGTCCACTCATGCCTGCGGTTCAACCTGAACAAGCTCAGCGAGAACTGCCGCAACGAGGAGATGAAGCTGGCTGCCATTGAGTACCGGGACATCCGTCTCCGGCCGAAGCTGAACAAGCTGTGCTCCGAGGAGAAGGCCGTGTACTGCAGGGTGGGAAGTTCGCATGTTCGTTAACTCATAGAACGCCGTGATGTCTGACGCTCGCGTGCACCGCGCTGGGTGCGGCTGCGGCAAGCGCTCACAGCAAGGGTTGTGAGAGCATGGTAGGTACTCTGGCTGTCACTCTGACCGCACGTGTGCCTGCCCACAGGACGTCAAGCCGGGCAAGGCGCGCGTCATCAAGTGTCTGATGGAGAACATGGCTCAGCCGAACTTCGGCGAGGAGTGCAAGGAGGAGCTCCAGGAGCGTGAGAAGAACATGAAGTCAGATTACCGCTACGACATCGCTGTGCTCACCAACTGCGAGGCGGACGTTGATCACTACTGTGCTGAGGCTAAGACTAAGCTGCGCGGGAACGCAACTGTTCTCAAGTGCTTGGTGGAGAACTTCAAGAGCCTTGCTGAGCAGTGCCAGACTGAGATGTCCCGCGCTGTGCGTCTTGCGTTGTGGGACTACACTCCGGGTGCGGCGTTGACCATGACCTGTGACGACGACGTCGACGCCATCTGTCCGAAGGTGGGTATTGCTGCGGTGTACAGGCCTTCTTGCTATAAATCTGGAATCCGTGGGAGCAACATGTCAGTATAGGTACCAGTCTAGTACCAAAGCCGTGACGTTGTAGAACGGGACCTGGTCTTGGTGTGAGGGGTTGACATGTCTGTCGTCGACTCCAGCGGCAAAGCAGAACAAAGCCCATGCGAGTACGCCCTACCGCTCACCTGAGTAATACTCACCTTGAGTGTCCCATTTCAGTATGTCATAGTAACACGCACTGGCTGTCCTAGGCTAACTGTCCGCATCGTTGTCTCCCGTGCAGGGTGCAAAGAACCGTGCGGGTGCGGCCTTCACCATTGGCGCCGTGGGGCGCTGCCTTTCTAAGTCTCTGGTAGAGGGCAAGCGCCTGGAACCCAAGTGCCGCGCGCTTGTGCTCGTGGCGGCGCCGAAGGATGCGCGTAGCTACTTCGATTACCCGGATTCGACCTCTGCTCTTGTGCAGAAGATTGCGCAGATGCAGCAGGCCGCTGGGCTTGAGGGTACGCTGGTTGACGCTGAGAGCAGCACGGTCACGGTAACTGGTTGGGTGGCGCTTGCCTGCATCATCTCCCTTATCGTGGTGTTCATTGGCGGTGCTGTAATGCTGTACAAGCGGTTGGTGGGTTCTGAGAAGCCCCACACGCTACACGTGAAGATGGGCGATGCATAAGGCTGTCGCACGCTGTGCATTACGCATGCTGGGAACGCAGGGAATAGCAACTGACGTGACGCATATGCACTGTAGCTGACCTGACTCCCAACGGTCCCTGCGTTCTGTTGAACGAACCATTGATGAAATGGGGGCACATCCCCAACTAGGACTGCGTGCTGCTGGGTTTGGGGTGCTCCTGTGACCATTGTTCATGTACTGGTGTCGATGGGAATGCCTAGGTAGCTTGAGCGGTGTCGCTCATTAGGGAACATGTTATCTAGTAAGACTGTTCCAAGCACGGTGGCTTGAGCAGGTTATGGCCGCACGGTAACATGGCGGTCAGCAGTGTGGACCAGGGGGTCCCCTGGTGTGGACACGTACGTCAACATTGGCGGGTATGGTTGTCGAGGACGAACACCATGCGCAGCTGTAAAATGGCATTACATACACGGCACGAGTCCAACTAAGTGCGTATTATGTGCGCAATAGTCCCGGCGCAAAATGATTGTTCGAGTATGATGCCACCCTCATGATGGTGGGCTGCGCAGCGGCGCCAGGCGGCGCAGGCGTCACACTGCACCTCAAGCAGGCCTCCAGCGCTAACAACGGGCGCAAAGTAGAAACCCCTTCCGCCAAACCGCATTCAAGTCCACAACGCAGTCTCTTTCGGGTCAAGCACGAAATGCAGGCAGGATCATGCAACGACGGCGTACAAGCAGTTACTGTTGAAAGCAACCGCCTGGGCCTTGCAGAGCCAGGCAGAGCACGAGTGCTGTGGTAATCGGTACCAGCTTAACATCAGTCAGCGACGAACGGTGCAGCGTGCGCCTGAGCCTCTTAGACCACCGCCTGAGCCGGAAAGCCCCCGCACACGTACAGGCCGCCACCCAGCAGCGTCATGGTCAGCAGGGCAAAGCAGATGAGGTACAAGATGAAGGCCTTAGGCTTCGCCAGGCCAGTCTTGGTGGACACCCAGCCAATCAGGCGCTCGAAGAAGGGCGCCAATGCAATGGCCAGGCTGAAGCGCAACGGTCGAACGAAGTTCTGTGGGGTGGAGCAGGAGAGGGGTCGACAACTACCGGTAGTTGGAACTCGACAGGCATGGAATATGCAGTTCAGCCACGCACACATCCAATATATAGTACGCACACTACGGTTTTCCGCATGGGAAGCAGCCAAAGAGCGTTTGCACGGCTGCACCGTGTCGTTTACCTCACCTGGACCGTCCACAACCCGGCGTAGAACCCGAGGAAAGGGGCCCACTGCCCCGGCCAGAGGGGGGACTTCCCAGTGGTCTTCACGAACGTGATCCAGGCGATGCCCAAGCAGATACCGTACGTGACGTTGCTGATGAAGCCCTGCCATTGTAGCGTTTCCCGGCATGAGACAGCAGACCCGGCGGGAGGTCCAGCACGCACAGGCACCGACTAGTGCGCAATGAAACCACCCGTGGGACACCTACGTATGATGCGAACGCGCCCATGCCGAGCTGTGCCAGCTTCTCCTTGTCCAGTTTGTCACCGAGGAAGAAGCGCTTTACGCGGCCCAGAACACCCGGCTGGGGTTCTTGCGGGCTTGCTGGGGAGGGCACGGCAGGCTGGGGCGTTGCTGCTGTTCCAATGCCCGTGCCATCCGGTAGAGGCGCACCAGCAGCCGATGACGAAGCAGCAACTACGTTGCGCAGGAGCCTAGGGGAGCTGCGACTGGTGAAGCGTTGCGCTGCACAAAATGCGGGGTGGCCAGGGCAGTTGGTCCGAAGGGAAGCCATTCGTCAGTTCAGACAGCGCGATGCCAGTTTCAGTATCGCATAGGCCATCCGTATAGGTGGTGAGCTGAACTCGTCCAATGTCGAACATGCCTTCCTCCGAAACCTGCAGTGGAAACATGTCTGAACCTGATCGGCTTTCTTGTTCATCCCATATTGCTCGCGCATACATCAAGTTGTGAACGCTGCATTTCGCGATGCCGAAGAAGGTCGTCATCGTGTGCACCAGCCACGACAAGCTGGGCGATACCGACGAAACCACCGGATGCTGGTGCGTGATTAAGGATTAAAGCCTCTGCTGCTTGTGTGTTGTGCGACACGGCCCGGCACGTCAGCCAGCAGCACGCTTGTGACTACGTGGCCTGGCAGACCCTCAAACGGCTGCCAGTGCTTAGACCGCGCGCTATACATAAATATAGATTAGGGCATGCAGCGGAAGCCTGCCCTTGCAGTCGGCACCGTAGCACGGAAGGTACCAGAGCGTCCGTTACGGCAGTGCTCCCTTTCAGCGGCCCTGAAACCTCGTGCCTGTGCCCCCACTACACTCTCGTCCTAAACAGGGCAGAGGAGGTCGTGGGTAAGTTCCACTGCGATGATCGATGGAAGACTGCAGGCGCCCTGAGGCGCTTTGCTCACCGCTCCACGTGTGGCAATTGGCCACGTGTACGTACGCTGCGCAGCCCCTTACCACGTGTTTAAGGCCGCCGGCTATGAGGTGGTTATCGCCTCCGTCAAGGGCGGAGAGGTGCCCATGGATGAGGTCAGTTCCATATCCCCAAGCTCTCGGCGTTTTTGAGGGGCACGTGCGTCACGAGGATGTGGAAGCCTGGGCCGCCTTGCTCAGCTCAGCCATTAATCCATAGCAGTGTTGGGTGGTTGGTGCACGCGGGGACATCGTGTGTGTAGAGAGGTCGGGCAATTCGTGCAGTACAGATTCATGACAAGCGATTTGGCCCGATTAACGGTGCGCCCTTCTGTGCGCAGGCCTCCCTGAGTCCTCCCTATGCTACCAAGGAGGTGAGGTTGTCGGTCGAGGCCAGCGCTGCATTCTGACCGACCTCGCTTGCATTGCATAATAAACACGTGTGATAACGCCCCTCTTCTGGTCTATACTTGTTCTGCAGGTTGAGGACTTCCTCCTGGACGGTGAGCTCTGCTTGCCGACCGCATGCAGCGGTCGCAGTACGGCACTTCATGTGCGTAAGCACATGGAGCCACGGCCCCTCCTAGTGCAATGCGTAATCGTCTTGACATCCATCCCTTTCTGTGCACTGCAGATGAGGCCATGAAGGGGCTCATGGAGTGAGTGTTGCACTCCTATCGCATGCTTGATCGCAGCGTTGTCGCCGCAGCTGCCTGCACGCGCAGCACCTTTGTTCCTGACAGGGCTGGTGCTTGTCTCTTGACTATGCGTCTGCTCACCGCCCACAAGCCTCACTGCCGATTTGCTCCCGCCCTGCGTTGGTGGCCGTCTTGGCGGCTACTCTGATGCACTGGCGCTCCGCATCACCCGTTTTCCTGTTAGGTCGGTGCCTCTGTCCGACATCAAGGCGTCCGACATCGATGCTGCCTTTCTGGCGGGAGGGCACGGCACGTAAGCGGGGCTGCGCGCGACTAATGAGTAATGACTTCCAGGCTGCCCGGGGCAGTGTGCGCACCGCCACTGCCTTTGGGGGGTACGCGTACAGCGCGAGGAACCTTTGGGGGGTACCCGAGGCATGCGCACCAGAGATCAAGGAGCTTGGGCATCCAGGGAGTGCAGTGCTTCGGGGCTGATGGCGGTTACGCCGCTCCATCCGTAGTCTGTTAGGCCGTTGGGGAGTTTTAACGTCTGGACTGTGCGGGCGCTTGTGTCTCGCGCTCGTTGCAGCTGCTGGGACTTCCCCGACAACGGCACGCTGATTGCGCTGCTGGAGGCGCTGAACAAGGAGGGCAAGGTGGTGAGCGCGGTGTGCCACGGACCCAACGGTCTGGTCAACGTCAAGGGCACGGACGGGAAGCCTCTGGTGGCCGGCAAGAAGGCAAGTCCTCACCGTTTGCGCACTCGACGTACGGCAGTGTTTACTGGAGCCCGGGAAAGCACGTCTGACTGATACCTTGCGCCAAGACTTGTGGAGGTCCCAACAACTGACCTTGCACGTACTTGTGTGGTGCTGCTTGTTGTCCAGGTCACGGGCTTCTCCGACGCTGAGGAGTACGCAGGTAGGGGTAGGGGTAGGGGTGGAAACGCGCTTCCCGCCCAACGACATGGTGAAGCACTGTCGGGGCAGCAACGCTTGGCGCGCAGGGCTAATGTGTAGCGACTTGCGTACAGTATATATACCCTGGCTTCATCATGTGCGTCCACGTCCAACACCTTGTTGGCTCCACCCCAACATTCCCGACCTTGCTCTTCGGTGCGGTTCCATGGTTGTTCTGTGCACGACTGTGCCGTGATTGTGCCGTTGCATCTCCGTGCCTGCAGTGGTGAAGGAGAAGATTGTTCCTTACATGCTGGAGGCCAAGCTGAAGGAGCTGGGCGGGCAGTACGAGAGCAGCAGCGAGAAGTGGGCGCCCCACGCCGTGCGGGACGGCAACCTGGTCACAGGTGGGAGCGTCAAGGGGCTGTCGAGATGGGAAGGTCAGCAGGATGTCACCACGCAAAGCGAAGTCTGCCGCCCTTGGGAGCATGCACCACTACACGATGGGGGCCGTGTATTGTCACAGCCAGCTCCCTTCGCAGTCAGTCGCGTTTGGCCCTCTTCACGTTCTGCGTAAACGCTCAGTTGAAGTCGCTGCCAGGATCAGCGTCATTGGTCGCTTGTGGGCCTAACGCTCGGTATCGCGTGGCACTGTGCGGTATCGGCAGTACGGCACACTAGGTGGTTAGCAGCAAGCGCGATGGCTCTTCCTTTATCACGGTTGCTCACCCCGCACGGCCCTCTATGCCTTTTCCAGCTCAAGCGGCGGCCTTTCTGAACCCCTTGCCCCGTCCGCGTGTGTCCATGTGTCTACACTCTGCAGGCCAGAACCCTGCGAGCTCTCGCAAGACCGCGGAGCTGGTGGTGGAGGCGCTCAGCAGCTGACTGCTGGGGGACGGCTCCCAGGTGGGGCTGTGGACGCTGCAGCAGGAGTGCAATCGGCTGCTAGCGGCGAACGCAGGCCCCGCGCTTGGGGCAACGGGGCCGAGCTGGGTCCGCCACTCGGGCAGCTGACGGCGTTGGACAGGGTGTGCGGTGTGAGTCGGACGTTGCTGGGCTGTGCATGTGGTGTGTGGTCCGCCGTACACGTGGCGCGCACTGGGAGCTGGGAGACACGGCATGGCGGGGCAGCGTTCAGGCATGCGGCGCGTCTCCGTACATAGGAGTGCTTTGACACCAATAGCCACCCCGCGGCGGCATGGGACGACGTGTTGCGGGCAAGGGTATGCGGCACGGCCGCCCGTCTTCTGTCGTTTCTTTTGCGTTGGTGGTTCCCACGGCGTGCTGATATTGTAGTTGCTGCGCACGACATGCGGTTGCTGGTAGGCGGGGTTGATTTGCCATCCGTGGTGTTGTACGGCGCGGTTGGCGCGCTAGAGCTGCGTCGCGTGGCAGGCGTCTGCACTGGTGGTCTTGTTGTTTCGGGTGACTGCATGCGGACGCAGGGAGTGTGCAGGGCGGACAGGCCAGGGGGCAGTAAGCAGACTCTCAGCCTAAGAGATAGATGGGATGGCGCCGGATGGCGACTGGGTGCGCAACGGCTGAACTGTGGCTATGGTGCACGATTTTATGGGATGATGGGCAGCGGTGCACATGGCGGCGCAAAGTGCCACGTGCAGCGCGCCAAGCTGTTGCAATGCAATCTCTTTGGACGTGTACCGTAAGCTGCAGAGGCCCTGGTACTGTATGCTGTTAGCCAAGCACGGACAGGCCCGGCTTCTACTGCGGCCTATACCGGTATTGCTACACCTGGACATCCTGCCGACCCGGCCACTCGACAACTGGCCGCAACCCACGACACCCTGAAAACAGCCGTCAGCCAGCACGTGCCTTGTGCCAAGGGGTTCCAGCCAGTTCCAGCTAGGCCTGGTTTTGCTGCTTATGGTTACGGTTATGTCGGTAGTGATTGCTGAACGTGCTGGGTAGGGTTGCTCAGGTGAAGACGCCATTGTACGACGCCATGGCCTGACCGCTGAAGGTACGCCAGCTGGGGCTGGGACCTCCCTGCATGTGTGCCACCATTTGATGCAGGGAGACCTCTGTCGCGATGGACTCTGGGTGCGGAATTTCGCGCCCTGACCACAAGCGCTTTGAATGGTATAGACTATTGCTTCCGTTTGTTTGAGCGACATGGCATCAAAGGGCTCCTCGCTTCGCGAGGAGGACGTCGGAATAACAGTCTTCATAAACCCAGACCTGCCCGGCTTTGATGGAATTTTAAAGCAAAGGTACACAAAATCCTGGCTATGTGACATCCTAGTGCAGTGGCTAAAGGCGGATTACTTGAGCACTGGGAACCCACACCCCGGCTCATGCTGCTGTGCCGCCGCCTTAATCGTTCGTGCACCATCAGTGGCTCCTTACAATACAAAAGATGTAGATGAACTTGCAGCCCTGAGCGTTATGGCTGAGCGATACCGGCTGCTGCGCTGCGTGACGGCGCAGGTACCGGGACTTCCAGGTGCGGGAGGTTGACCCGGACGGCCAGGTCGCCAGACTTGACAGCCTTGACCCCTGCCCACGAGGTCCCAAGGTACGCAGGGAGCACCTGCGTCAACTCTTCCATGATGGCTCGGGGCTACATAACTGTAATCAGCTGGGCACCATGTACGGCTGATGCGACTGCGTTACCACCACGGCGGCAGCAGCAAGAGGGCTTACCTGCTTGACTTCGGCAAGGGGTTTCCACGCGCCTCTTGGCA
Organism: Chlamydomonas sp. KOR1; assembly: GCA_036984285.1. Classification (NCBI taxonomy): domain Eukaryota; kingdom Viridiplantae; phylum Chlorophyta; class Chlorophyceae; order Chlamydomonadales; family Chlamydomonadaceae; genus Chlamydomonas; species Chlamydomonas sp. KOR1. The sequence goes on along the minus strand of BQMZ01000004.1, from coordinate 66,163 downwards.
CCTGGTCCCTTGCTTGGCTGGGCATGGGCATATGGCAGGCGAGTGTCTCTGCACCAGAAGCAAGTGCACCAGAGGCACCACGCCGCTGTGTCGCCCTGTGCAGGATGACACCTCGCCAGACGGCCCTTCGGCGGCGGCACAGGAGCCCGTGCCCTTCACTACTTCCGGTCTGGCAACTGCCAGGGCGGGCGTGGTGTCCTCATTCTCAGCCCTAGCCGGCGCTGAGAATGCGGCTCTATTGAACGGGCTGCTGGGCAGGGTGCTTCAGGCGCTGGGGCATGAGGGGGACCAGGACGGCAAGGGCGCAGCGAGCACTGGCGATGGCACTGGCAGTGTCAATGGCAGTGGCGACGGCCCAGGCGGTGGCGGTGCAGCAGCTGCAGCAGCTGGGGGCGTGGCGCAGCCCAACGCTGAGCCCCAGGAGGCAAAGCAGGTAGGGGTATGGGTTGCGCAGTCACACTTGCTGGGCCGCTGCGGGGACGCCGCACTGAGTTGTGCTTGTGGTACTCCGTAGCATATGCGCTCGGGTGGAGGCGCTTTTTTCTTGTATTGTCCCACAATGCCCAAAGAGACGCACCAGCTGGTACTGCACACGGCTGCTGTAACTCTTGGACTGCGGTGTGCTGCCTCTTGGTTCCCCCAGCAGGACAGCGGGCAGCCTACGCAAGATGCTAAGCCAGAGCCGGACACGAGTGCAACCGCCACACCTGCAGCTGCGGAGGCAGCTGACAATGGGGCGCCCCTGGGGAAAGCTGCCGCGGTTCCCCGGGGGACAAAGCGCGCAGCGGCCTCCGAGCCCATGCGCATCCTGCTGCACCCTGTGGCCAGCAAGGACGTGCGCAAGGTGGGGCGCCGCACGTGTGGTAGTCAAACAGCCGGAACACGTCACTCAGATGCGGCCCTTGCTGTTGAGTGCATGGCATGGCTGGACACGCGGAAGGTACCTTGTTGAGTTGTCGTGTTGCGCCTGCCACGTAGCACGAGTGCTGGTGTGAAGCAATTCCTGCCATATGCAACCGCAGGCTATCCACGAGTTCTTCCGCTCTACCCCGGGCCTGCCGCCCATGCGGACAGAGACGGTTTCGGAGCCTTCGGGTCAGGGGCAGGAGCAGCAGGAGCAGCAAGGGGGCGGCGCAGGCGGCCAGGGGTCCGAGTCCGAGAGGGCCAGCAAGCGGCACAAGGGGGACGATGCGGAGCGTGGGCAAGGGGGGTGGCAGCAGCGCGGGCGGGGACAGCGGGGGAGAGGCCCAGGGCGGGGCTGGGGGCGAGGCGGCGGCGAAAGAAGCGAGGCCCCCAAGGAGGTGCGTATGGGTCGGGACGGCCGTTAGCCGCCATGGCGTGCCTTCGCACGTGAATGGTCCTTCTGCTTCGGGACAGCTCATCGGGCTACCGGCTGCGTGCTACTCGCCTGGCGCTCCGCTTCATGGTAGTTATTACACTACCACTGCTACACTTCATGTTTGTCCTTTGTACTGCACCCACGCAGGATGTCTCCACTCCATCAATCACCCGTATTGAGGTGGTGTTCGACCCGGCGGACCTTGAGGGAGGAGGGCTGGCGGGGGCAGGGGGCCGCGGCAGGGGGCGCGGCAGGAATGACGGCGGCCGTGGCGGCCGAGGGCGCGGCGGCAGGGGAGGGCGTGGCGGGAGAGGCGGTGGCGGCGGCTGGGCGGGCGGCGAGAACCGCTTCCTGCGGTTTGTGCTGTACAAGGAGAACATGGACACGCAGGTGGGGGTGGAAACACCACACGATGGGAGTGGGCACGCCTGGTTTGTCACGTACCAAGAAGCTTGGCTGCACCCAATAGCTCAACGGCGGCAGTGGGCGATACCAGTTTGTAAGCCAGCAAGCGGGTATGTAGGGAAGCGCAATGATGGAGCAGCCTAGTACAGATACTGTTCGCGTGCTGATATTGCGGTGGAACAGCGCCCCCAGGCCGGCCTGTGCGGCGGCCCAGTCGTGCAGTGCCTCAGCCCCCAGGTGTGTAACGGTTAGCCGTCATAGGGAGCGTCGTCCACAAGGTGCTTGATGCATGTTTCATGTGCACGTGTGCGCCCCTGGTACCGCTGCCAACACAGCAACGGTGCATGCCTCCTATGCTCGTTTCCGCTGTACGCAGGTTGCGCTCAACATCGTGGCGCACCAGCTGTACATCAAGGGAGGGACCTCCTTCGGCTTCGCAGGTGGGTGCCCTGCTGCCTGGTGTCGGGCAGGGGATAACGACAAAGGACTTCCCGTATGTTTTACGCTCGCTGTCGTGAGCGTTTGCCGTGCGCAGCGGCAGCAATGCACGCGGCTGTTGCCTGCATGCGTGCGAGGTTCCTTCGTGGTATCTCGGCGGTTAAAAGCTGGCTGATGGGCCCCTGGTTTCCCCGGCAACAGGCACCAAGGACAAGCGGGCCATCACCACCCAGTTCGTGACAGCCTTCAAGGTGCGCCCATACGCTGCATCTCCAGCGCTGCGTGTGTAGCCGACAGTGCTCCCCAAGCACATGACGGCCCAGGCGTCAACATCACGTAGTGAAGCTGAAGACACGGGACCATGTTACGCTCGCCAACGACTCCAGTACCAACGGGCAAGCCAGTCCGCGCTCGATGCCTGATTGCCAGCTGCACTTTCCTCGTCGTGCGCTGCGGCCCCAGGTGTCCCCGCACAAGCTGGCGGAGATCAACCCCCGGCTGCGGAACATCCGCGTGGGATCCTTCTCCTACGTGCCCAACGACCTCAAGCTGGGCTGCCTCAGCGGCAACGAGTTCCACCTGCTCATGAGGGCCGTCACAGGGGCCACGGTGGAGCAGGTGGGCGGGCGCCTCTAGTTGCAAGTGCACGAAATGTTACCATGGATAACTTGCATGAGTTCACTGGCACGAGAACACAAAAGGCCTGAAGGGGGCGACAGATGGAGCAGCCGGGTGTACAACATGAAGCGGGAGTTGCGGTTAAGAACCGGCGATATTGTTAGCGTCGTTTGGGTCTGCAGGCGTCCATGAACTGCGTACCTGTCGGTGCCACTACCTGCTGCTGTCCGAAGCAGCTGCAAGAAGATATCACCTCGCGCTGCAGCAGTGGGTAATCTGCCTCGAGTGTAAGGCCAACCAGCGTTCAAACCTGTGTGCGGTGCCGGGGCAACTGCCGCTGCGTGCTGTCGCCCCATTGCCCCCCAGGTGGCTGCTGCATGCGCGGCTGTGGGCCGTGACGGCTTCATCAACTACTTTGGGCTGCAGCGCTTCGGGGCGGGGGGCGCGCCCACACACGAGGTGGGCTGTCCGCGCCGCCGGTACCTTGCACATGCGCGAGCCATGAAACAGTCGTTTTGGGCGCGTTAGGCCTTGGGCATGCATCCGAGGAGGGACAGAGGCTGGGCAAGGCGGCCTCGCTCGTAAGGCGCTCATGCTGTGCCGTGCCATTCGCTAACAGGCAACAGAGTCGTCGTGCCAGGAACTGTATGATAGGATTGCAGGATTGTGCGCGGCACGCGTGCATGGTGCGCAGGAGCTTGCAGTCAGGTTGCGTCGCCCTGCCCGTTTGTGACCGTTTGTGCCGAATCTTGCAGGTGGGCAAGGCCATGCTCCGCGGCCAGTACGAGGAGGCGTGCCGCATGGTGATGACTGGGCGGGAGGACGAGCGACCAGAGGTGGCGGCGGCGCGCAGGCTGTTCCTTGACAAGGGGGACATCAAGGTGCGTGGGGACTGCGGGAGACTGCGCGTTTGGGTGTGTTCTGGGCAAAGAGCGGCACTTGAGCGCACAAGCCGTGCACAGTCGGTATCGGTATGCCATGTGCGAGGGTCCCTCGTGCAGACGCCGGGCTCCTTTCGTATTCTGTCCTCTTATGCTGCAAACGCAGTTCGACCGTGCCACGTCTACGACCTCACGCACGGCGTCATCGTGGCTGTGGTGGGCCACGCATGTGACTCCTGCCTTTCCGTTCTTTCCGGTCCGTACTTTGCGTCAAATAACGAGCGGCCAGCACCCAACGCTCCACTCCATACACTCGGCGCGAGTCATTTTCAGCCTTTCACACCTGCCATGCACCCATCCCCCGCATGCTGCTGGCCCCTGCCTCCCAGGGCTGCCTGGCCGCCCTGCCGCACCACCTGCTGGGCGAGCGTGCGGTGCTGGGCGCCCTGGCACGCAGCGGCCCCAGCGCCTGGGCGGCGGCGCTGCTGGCCGTGCCGCGCACGCTGCGCATGATGTACCTGCACGCCTGGCAGAGCTACGTGTGGAACGCGGCAGCCAGCCACAGGCAAGCCCCAGCTCAGCAGCTGCGCAGTGTCTCCCCTTGGCTGGGCAGGACCCAACGCACCGGTGCTGAGGCTGCTTGGCGTGGGAGCAGGGGTGGGAGCGCATATGGGGGCAAGTGGTGTCACAGCGAGGAGGGGTGTTGCTTTTGTACATAGGCGCTGACCTTTGCACACAAATGTTGTGTCTCTTTTCCGCAGGATATCGCGGTACGGCCACGACAAGGTGGTGGCGGGGGACCTGGTCCTGCCCAGGCCCAAGGTGCGCCGTCGGATGTGTGAGGGAGGGGTGCATCCTGGGAGATGTTCGGACGCTCGGTGGTTCAGGGCCCTGCTGGTCTGCGGGCTGCATTACACCAGAGTGCTTGGACGGTCTGCACGAAAGCGGTGTCGTTTTGGGGCCGGTTCCAGTGAAGCTCTCGACGTGGCCGTGGGCGTCTCCAGGGCGTGTAAACGCTTGTATTTGACGCCATCAGCGGGCGAGTGTGGCTGCAGCTTTCCCCCCGACGCCACCCTGCGCTTGCGTTGTGGTACGGCAGCAATGCTTATTCAGTCTGCGTGCCTCGTGCTAAACGGGGAGCGCCTGTTGCTACGCTGCGCGTGCGCAGGGCGCGGAGGGCTCCCTTGCGGCTGACGGCGAGGCTGCTGGCGACGACGACGCGGCGGCAGCGGCTTCAGACGGCGATGCGGGTAAGAAGCCATTAGGCTACCAACCGAGCGTGGCGCTAAATCAGAGCCACAATGTTCGACGGGCCGTAGCGCGCAGCAAACGTACCGTAGTTGCATCCAGCGGCCAACCTTCAACCAATCAGTGCGACATGCTTGTCATCAAAGCTTGTTTAGTAACATGGTGGTGGTGCCCGGCAGGCTCGGGCGCCTCCGATCTCGCCGCGAGCGCCACCACCAGCGCCTCCCGTCTGGCGGCGGTGCGGCTGGTGACGGCGGCGGACGTGGCGGCGGGGCGCTACGCCGTGACGGACGTGGTGCTGCCGCTACCGGGCACCCAGGTGCGCTACCCCACCCACGAGACGGGGCAGCGCATGCGCCAGGTGAGGCCAGGGCCTGGTCGGCTGGGGCTCTTGCGTAGGTATATGGCGGCACATGCAGATTTTTAAGGGCACGAGCAAGGTCCTAGGTGTAAGTGAGCTTATGCTGTGGCGCTGGCGTAAGCTGGGTGGGCGATGGGGCGAGAGGCTCAAGCGCTTAGCTGCCACAGTCGTGCATGCACCCTATGTGTTCACGGTCTTGAGATCCAGTGTGTGGACGCGGCTGAGCTTCTCCTTATCGCATTCGGGCACCAAGGAAGCGTCAATTCCAGCTTCGGGGCGCCTGCTACGTACTCTTCCCGCGCACTATGCAGCGGCCGCGGCACGCCTGTTGGTTTGACATCAAGGCAGATACAGGCATTTGGACACCGCACCTGGCTTTCCTGCTTTTCCTGGCCAACCCTGACTATTGGCGCATCCACCCGTACCATGGTGCCCGGTCGCAGGTGGCCTCCGAGGCAGGTGTGGACCTGGACAGCGCCCCCACAGCCCGCGCCCCCGCCGGGCCCCACCGTGAGCTGACGTTCGCCTCCCTGACGGGGGATTACCGCTACCTGCTGCAGCGCCCGCGTGCCTTCTCCTACTCATTCTGCAGGTGGGCCAGGATAGTAAAAGAATCCGATGTGCGGGGTGCAACACGTTGACCTCGCGTACGATTGTAGAGCCTGGAAGGCTGTGTCCATTGTAAGTAGCATAAGCAGCATTGCGACTCACTACTGCACTATAAACAAACAGGACTGACCGGTACGGCCATGCCGTTGCAGGTACACCGACCCGAACGACGACACGCTGTCCCTCACCGACCTGGAGATCCTGCAGCAGCAGCAGCGGCAAAAGGAGGAAGGTGCCAAGCCTGCGGCAGATGCACCTCACAGCGCAGCGCCTGCAAGCAACGGAGAGGCCTCCACAACTGCAGCAGGCGCGTCAGGCGGGGAGGGCGCGGGGCCTGGCGGCTGCCAGGGGGCGGGTGGTGGCGTGGCGGTGCGCGGGGAGGGCCCCCTGCTAGCGCTGGAGCTGCGCTTCCAGCTGCCGTCCAGCTGCTACGCCACAATGCTGCTGCGGGAGCTGACCAAGGGGTCCACGTCCAAGGAGCACCACGTGGGGCTGTCGGCAGCCGTGGGTCCGGGCGCGGGGGCAGGCGGTGAGCCAGCAGGTGGGGAGCCAGCAGGTGAGGAGCCGGCAGGTGGGGAGCCGGCAGGTGGGGAACCGGCTGGTGCCACGGAGGTAGAGGAAGGAGGGTCAGGTGCTGGCGCCACAGAGAAGCCGCGCGAGGAGGCGGTGGAGAGCAAGGCAGCTTGACCGCGGCACGTGTATGTACCAGTCTAATACCAGAGCCGTGACGTTGTAGAGCGGAACCTGGTCTTGGCGGAGGGGTAGACACGTCGACCGTCGACTCCAGCGGCACAGCAGAACATAGCTCGTGCGCGTACGCCCACCCGCGGCACGTGTGTCGGAGTGTGCCTAGCGGTGATGGGTTATTACTGAACAACAGTGCCGCAAGGAGAAAACGAGATGATCTGGGGCGGTGTTGCTAGCAGTGAGATAGGGTACCAAGATAATCTGTGGTGTTTAAAACCAGTCGTCGCGCCTGGTTTGGACACGCGCAGAAGCTGCAAGATCTCTTACTTTAGTAGCAGTAACAGACCAAGTGAGTGCTTTGCTGGTTACGGTGTACGGTAGCAGAGGCCATCTACCAAGAGGAAGGTGTACTGATTACTGCTGGGCTAGGCTTGGGGAGAGGAACATAAGCAAGCATTTAATGGGAGGCTCAGTGCGTCAGCTGAACAGCTATACTTGAGGTGTTGCGGCAGAGAATTGCGGACTTGTCTGCAGGAATTTGGCTAGTGGGCTGAATCAGACCGCACCAGACATATGCCATACGGCGCGGATGTAAGGGGCTGGAGGTGTTAAGAGTGCGCAAGTCAAGGCTTTGGCTTCTGCTCTCCCATAGCTACACGTGAAGGGAGGCTGGAAAGGGACCTGGTGGCAAGCAGATCAGCCTCTAGCCTTTAGCTCGTGGATTCACAGCTCAGATCAGGCCCAGCTAGCCCACCACCGCGTTACACGTGCGCGTTGTCATGGTTATCTGGTAACCCCCGCCAGATGAGCTATGTAGCCCACCGTACCTTAAGCATGCATATTGCACGTCAGGAGTCAGGAATAAGGAATCACAGCAATTGTCAGAATACACCCGCTAGCTAGTGCCCACCACCAAATCACAGTGGCATTCATACGTGAGGGGAACAGATGCAGCGCCTCGACGTACAGCACCATACGTACTGAAATCACAGCACCCAGTTCATCATGTGTTTCACGGGATCCGCATGCAACCCTAGGCAGACGCCCGCCAAGCAGCATGGCTCTGCTTGCATCTAATTTGTGCAGTCAGCCAGATCCACGTCTCGTCCTGTCATACGCTGCGACGCAGGAGGCCTAGGCCACTACCTAAAATGGCAAACCTAATCATGCATGCCTAACTACCCCTGCAGCTGAACCCCTGCAGCCGTATCCCACAGCACTCGCGTATGAAAACATAGTGCACGCACGTATCGTCCAACCTGCTGTCCACAGTCTCAAGTTGCAATGATCACCCAAGCTGATACCACTAGCGCGAAGAGACTGCCACAAACCGATGAATGTATAGCCTACGCCTTAGCTGGATCATTGCTTGCTATGCTCACGCAAAGTAGAGGCCCTGGAGCAGCTGCTGCAGCTGGTGCGGGTCCGTGTACCCGGTTGCGTGCTGGGGAGGGGAGGCCGACAGGTCGACCGCCGACAGCTCGCTCAGGAGCTGTTGCTGCTGCTGCTGCAGCTGCGTCATGGCGAGCTGCTGCTGGTAGACAAGGGGCAGGGCCAGCCCGTCCATGCCGAACTTCTGCGCTGTTGCGAGGTAGGCAGCCTCCAGGTCCGAGCCCGTCGCCGACATCGCCAGGCTGGGGGTGGCAAAGCCGGCGGCGGCGATGCTGGCGGCCATCTGAGGCGGCAGGACACCCGGGTGCTGCTGGCCGAGGAAACCGCTCGGATGAGCGCCACCCGCCGAGAAGGAGTTGGAACGACCGCTGGGCCGGGGAGGGAATCCTGGCTGCGAGCTGCCTGGGTTTGAGGCACGACGGGCGTGCCCGCCGGCCGGAGGCAGAGGCTTCGCCTGCTGGTAAGCACCGCCCATCAAACCAGCGCCCATCATGGCCTGCTGAGGCTGCGCACTGGGGAACGACGGCTGCTTCGCCAGGTTGCCCATGCCAGAGGCTCCCATGCCGGCGCCCTGGTTGCCGGCGAAACCAGGCGGGTTACCCGGCACACCTGGGACGGCGGAGGGCTGCAGCCACCAGAACATCTTGTTGACCTTGTTGGCTGCCGACTTGCCCTCCTCCTGGCGAGCCTTGAACGCCGCAACCTCGTGGTCGGGCAGGGAGGGCAGGAAGGCCTCGATGACGCCATCCAAAGCAATGCAGCGGGTGGGAATGGCGCGGAGAGGGACCTGTGATATTGGGGACGAGGGGTCGTGGGAATCAGGCTCAACGCGACGGAGGGGTCGGGCAGGTTTGGGTAAGCTCCCCTGTACTGACCGTGCCCCCGTTGCACTGGGCAAACATGACAAGCGCAGAAGAAGCTCCTTAATATTGAATGCTATCTGTTCTCGCAGCGCAGTTGCGGCAATCGGGGAGCACACCGAAACGACGTAAAGTCGGACACGAAGCCACACCTGGCAGTTGGGGCATGACGGCTTGTTGCTGAGCCAATCGAAAAGGCAACTTCCGCAGTACTGGTGGCCGCAGGACAGCACCAGTGACGATGCGATGAGGTTGTTGCAGATGGCGCACGAGACATGGCGCCGCACGTCGTTCAGCGACACGGTCACCGAGGCCGTGTCAGAAGTACTTGTAGGTGAGCATGCAGCTAGGTGCGAATCGAGAGCCACAGACTCCTTGAACGTAGAGAGGACTGTGGGGCGAGGCATTGTGTCCTTGACCTGAACCTGCGACCGGAAAAGCAACATAAGGGAGCGTCATTGGCAATCCTTGTCGGCATGATATCATAGCCAGCAACCGTGCTCTGCTCCAGCATCGGATTTAAAGACCCGACTAGCGGGAGAAGCAAACGACGTTGCCCGGCCAGTTCCTTACGTCCTGAGATTTTTAGCTGACGCATACCTCATCAGGCAGGCTGTTCTGCTCTGAGAACTGCATCTTGTTGGCCTCCCTGAAAGGCAGCTGTCTTGTTGCCGGCGTGATGCAAGGGGAGTAGCAGTGCTGAGCCGGCACTGACTATGGTGAGAATACTAACTAGTTGCTTTACTCAATGGATTATGTTGATGCTAGGTTCCTTGCTCAAAGTGGAAGTAAGGAGGGGACTGCTCGCGGCCGGGGCGTTATTTGGCTGCAGTGGGTTGTGGGGAACTGGACGAATGCAAAAGCGCATATGAGGATCCTGTTTTCTGTAAGAAGTAATAGAAGATCAACAGTATGCGCCCGGGACAAATATGGATGGGTTTGTTTTTGAATCGAAGTACGGCGGCGGGTGGACGCCTCTTACTTTCTCTACATCCTGTCACATAACAACAATTTATGTATCTGTATATGCGTAGTCTGGCCCAACCTGACGGTTCTTGATGTCAACAGCGCGTCCCTACCTCTACCCAGGAAGTTCGCACGTGTCGCACCTTCGCCAGCACTGCAACGGGAGGGGGACAGACTCTTTTGAGCCGCAAATTTTATCTACGTCATCATGGTCTCCACTCCAACATGTATACGTGCTGAAGCCTACTGCATGGAACCAGCCTGCTGCTGCAACGCTGACATGTCCATCAACGCTCCGCTTACATCGGTACGCCAGTTGTGGCGGGCTTCTTTACGGCCCTGGAACCGCAAACGCGACTATTGATATCGTCGGTGTGGTAGATCCTGCGTCTACATTGCGCCTGTGTGGCATGCGCGCAGTACGTACCACGCGCCACACCAGGCCACACCTATCCTGGAGGCTGGCCATGGGCACGACCAGGCACAAATGACCGCATGGCCGCATATAGGCCGATACCTGGCGTGCTTACCTGGCCACTGAGGGAACACGCAGCCGACGCAGGCATGTACAGGCACGGTTACGGACGGTGCGCAACCTTCTGGTGTGCAAGCAAGGGAGCTCGCGCTGCTCGCCTGGGTGCCTCCACGCGCGCCGGGGACGGTTGCCGGGGCATTGAGCACCAAACCGGAGCTTTGTTTCGTGTGGAAAGGTTTACGGGCAGCAACTTGAACACACCGGCTTTCGGGAGTCCAAAGCCTTACGACTATCAGCACAGGCAACGAGGCAACACCCCGCCGCACCACCAAACGCCTAAACGGCCAAACCCCGTGAACAGGGGCCAGTGGCCATGGACGCCGGGGCACACCCAGTGAGACGGACCAGCATTGAGGACCTGTGAACGGCACACCCGCAGCGCACTGCAACACGGTTTGTATGTCTACATGTTGGTCCGCAGGGAAACGTCGAACCTGGTCGAACAAGCTCCCGTGAGCCGTCCCACCTGGATAGGGTGTGCAACCCGATGCCCCCATTCTCGTATTGTGTACGTAGTGGTGGCGCATACTCTTACTATATGGCAGCAAGGCACAGTTCCCGCAGCTTAGCAAGTGACTTGGAGTCTGAGACACATGGTTCCAGTTTGCAATCACGCAGCCAGTTAGTGGACTGCTTCGCCCTCGCAGTGGTGCGCGGCTCCATGCCCAAGCCACGTCAACGGATACCTGCCACCTCAAAGCCGGTAAACTGTTTATGCAGATGCCGACCGCCGAGCCTCCGTTCGTGACCACGCCTTCCTGAAGCTACGGCGGCCCACGGATGCTTATGCACAGCTTTGCACGGACTCCACAGGTACAGGGGTGGAGCACGAGGGCCACGGAGTGCGTGCGATGTGAAGTGGTCCGCTGTAAGCAACATGTGCTGGCCCTTCACGCATCCCAGTGGCAGGAGCACCAATGTATGTATGGATTTACAGTTTTGGCCCCCTTCCAGGGCGCAGCCTCGTCCCATAACGGGGCAGGGCTGGCTCCGGCAATAAGGGACACGGGGTTTCCCACCCCTCTCGCTGTACGGTTAGGAGCCAAACAGCTCCAACGGGTTGGTAGGCCGCAATTAGAACGGGCCTCAAGTTTCACCATAACTTGAGGCCCGTCAGCCTGGCCCCGCCCCCACGCAGCTTCCCGTGGACGCACACCCACAGAACAAACAGCGTCTCTACCCGTGGCCCCCACCTACCCTCCTACCAGGGAGGAAACCGGACACGAGGCAGCTGTACGGGGGAATTAGCCATAAGCGGCCCCCCGGATGCTGCTTTCGCTCCGCCCCCCTTTTCGCTTCGCCCACCAATGCTAAGCCTCAGTCCCTTTCAGGTCGTCACCACCAATTAGATGCAGTTGTCGTGCAGCAGGGAACAGCCAAGTCCAATCTGTTCAGCGAACTTCGCGTCCCACAAGGAAACAGCACCACCTGCCGGCCTCGTCCCGGCTGAGAGGCAGCCCATAGCGCCAACAATGATATGTACATATACTTTGCAACGTACTCTCCAACATACTTTGCAACGTACACAGCTGGAGGAACAACCGACGGCGGCGTGGCGTACTCATAGGTCCATCAGGGCGGGTAGCAGGCAAGGCACTACCGATGCGCATCGCAAGCGTGTACTGCATCTCTGCATGCCGTTGGCATGGACAGAACGTCTTTGACCTCTCCGTACGTACACGGCCCAGCCATACTACCCCCGAACCCTTCTACCCCACCAACCCTACAATGTTAGAGCCTTACCGACATGATGGTGCAACATGGCATGGAAACGTGCTTTCTCTTAACGCATGCGACGACCGGCAACAGTGGTATACTACAGCGTGCCCCTCTCACGACTGCTGCAGCTCCACCACCTCGAGCCGTGCCGACGAACGGTCTCTGCCAAGCAAAGCCGACAGCGTGCGCATGAAGCCCCGGCGCTTGTTTGCAGCTGCCCGTGCGGCGTCCTCAAACCGTACGCTCCACATCCGCTTCAGGCCCCCCGCGTAGCTCCTCCCGCCGCCCCCCACCGGCGCACTCTCCCGGTTGTCCGCCTCCTCTTCCGACTGGCCGCTCAGCGCCTGCAAGGGCACACAGCCGCGCAGTACGTTCAACAGTCCTACGCAGCACACAAGTCTGCTAGAGAAATTGCTGCGAGACCTATCTGCCTTACGGGCCTTGGAGTTGGGTCCTCACCTTGAGTCGCGCCACCGCATTGTCCGCCTCCCGCTGCCAGCGGATGCGGCTCATGGCCACCAGGTTGAGCACCGCTGTCGACGTATCGCCCGAGCTGCAGGGCAGGGCGGCAGCATGGGGCAAGGCAATGTTGCTTGAAAAGTTGACTGCAGCGAGTGCAGCCGTACCATCATCCGGAGCATGGAAAGGATCCGGATTGCGGCATTTCCCATGCCACGCCGTTGGGCATGGCGGTAGAAGGAGCCTTGTCGCGGCGTTAGCGCAAGTAAGCACCCCATGACCGGTTGCCGGATGGTGGTATGCAGCTAAGCACGATTTGCATGGTGCAGCGTACAGTATCAGAAGGGTAATAAACGCGGGCCTGCCGTTCAGCTAGACGGCTGCACGGACAAGTGCCAGCGTTGAACGTGGCGACCCTTGTGAATCCCAGCAGCCTCAGCCCGCGGCACGAACCTGATGCCGATCCAGAGGCCACGAAGCCCCAGGCTGGCGTGGAAGCACAGAAGGTACCCTAGCAGGACGCCACATCCCCAGAAACCTGCACGGCAAACGCAATGCATTGTAGTATGCATGTTAACTCAATGCAGGTCATCTCACAGTGTTCCACAGCAGTAAAAGTGCTTACTTGCAACGCCTTGCACCCCCGGTTGAGCCTGTATGACACAGTCGAGCCGCCACAACACGCCAGACTCACCCACAAAGTTGTAAATGGCGGTCTGGGTCTGGTGGCCACAACCGCGTAGCACACCCTGGCTGCTCCCCATGAGGCCGTCCGACACCTGCAAATGTCATACAAGCGACATAGGTATTACTGCAACTCGCCGCAAAGCGGCATACCATGCTGACACCCGCGTCTGGCAACCTAGCCGTCTCAACATTGCGCGGCGTGCCGATGCCACTCATCCACCATGTGTCAATTTTAACCAACTCTGTCACTGCTGCCCTCGTGGGCCCGTTGCACCCAGGCCCACCATGACGGGGCCCCTGCTTACCCAAAGCCGCAGGCCAGTCCCTGGCGCACGTCACCAAGCACCCACCTGGAACAGCGCCCCGAAGATGGCGATGTCCGCCATCACCTTGACCACCTGCGGGTCGCTGCTGAACGCGTAGCCCAGCACGTTCCTGCTGGCCAGGATGCCAATGGCCATCAGCAGCATGAAGCCGCCGCTCAGCGCCACCACCACCGCCCCCGCGCGCTTCGCGGCCTCCGGCTGCCCGGCGCCCAGCAGGTTGCCCACGCGGATGGCCCCCGCGGTTGCCAGCGCGAAGGGGCAGGCCAGGTAGGTGAGTGTGATGATGGACAGCATGGCGGCGTGGGCGGCGGTGGCGGTGGCGCCCAGGCGGCCGGCCATGACGGTGGTGACGTCAAAGGATCCGGCCTCGAAGGCTAGGGACAGGCCGCCGGGAATGCCCAGGCGCAGGAAGCGCGTGACCACGGCCGGCTGCACGGCCGCCTTGCATTCGTCCTGCACGCGCTGCCACAGGCTGCCGGGCGACGGGGGCTCCAGCTCTGCCGGTTCGGACAGCACAGCCAGGGCCAGCGAAGTGCTATCGTCTGGTGGTGCAGGTGCGGAGCTGGAGCTATCGGTTCCAGGCCGCAGCAACCGGGCCTGCTCGGATTTATGCTGCGCCCCTGATGCCTTGCAGGGCTGGCTGTGCGCCGCAGCTGCATGGCTTGAGGCCTGCTCCACATGGCTCCCTTGGCTCGTTGCTGCAGCCGCTGCGGCTTGCTCAGTGGCATGCCCCATGCCGCGCCCCTTCGCCCCAGGGTCTCCCACGCTGCCACTGTCGCCACCGTATGGCTCTCGTTCATCCCCGGTAGTCTGCATCCCAGTAGCCTGACCGACTGCCTTAGCCTGGCCTTCCCCTACTGCTGCAGTCGCTGCTGCCCTCACGGACGCGCTGTCTGCTGACGCACCGTGCGCAGACCCCTTGTGCGAAGTCTCCAGCGGCACCACCACCCACCCGCCTGGTTCCTCCTGCACATCCGCTGACGCCTCCAGCAACCCCTGCGACTCCTCCTTGTCGCGCAGCGCCCTGGCCTGCCGCCGCTCGTGCCACCACACCGCGGCGGCCAGCATGAGGAACTGCACGGTGCGCGACAGCGTGGTGGCCAGCGGCGCGCCCCGGAAGCCGATGCTGTTCACCAGCACGGCGTTGAAGGCGATATTGAGCAGGAAGGTCGCCACAGCCACCAAGCTGGGCGACAGCATGACGTTTTGCACCTGGCGGGTTCGGGATTGCGTGCATGTCAGGCACAGCTCATGCAATTGATTACAAGATCCGCATCGCACTGCCTTGAAGAGCAGTAAGGGCAGACGCATAAAGGCGGCAAGTCGGGCAATGAAAATAGCTCGCAGGATAGCGGCTTCTACGCCATACCCGGACGCACACCCAGGCTAATCTGACACCCTCTGGGTGAGCATGGACTGAAGCACCTTGGGAGAAGTCCCTTTGTTCGCACCTGGAGGTACTTAGTGAGCACGATGCCCCACATGAGGGGCCACATGCCCGGGATGAGGCCGCGGCAGAACTGGCCCATGAGCGCAGACGTTTGGGCGTCCTGGCCGAACAGCAGGGATGCCACGTGCTCGCCCATGGACAGCCCCAGCGCCACGGGGAACACCAGGATGGTCACCATGAGGCCCGCGGTCATGCACCACGTTGTCAGCGCCCTGGCAGGCGCGGATCGCGGTGTTATATGGCGTCAGTGCGTCGCATGCCAACGGGCAAGAAGGTATGGTTGCCTTAGGCGTGCAATGCGCTGCGTGGCCTGTGTCACCTAGTTGTTGGCACACACGCATGGTCAGCTCTCAGCTTTATACCAGTAGGACACTCATGTTGAGTTTTACTCAGGTGAGCGGGTGGGCGTACTCGCACGAGCTTTGTCCTGCTTTGCCGCTGGAGACGACGACGGACATGTCTACCCCTCCACCAAGACCAGGTGCCGTTCTACAACGTCACGGCTTTGGTATTAGACTGATACATACACGCATGACGCGCGGTCAAGACTTCAAAGCCTGTGCCACGGCCGCACCGCACCTGTGGTCCCCTGCACCGTATGCATGGCTCCCGAGGGTATCCAGCGCGGTGGCAAAGCCCAGGAGGAAGAACCACATGAGGTTGTTGTACGCTGTGGCCAGCGCTGCAGCGCCCAGCTCAGCGGTTCCCAGATGGCCAAGGAACACCTGGACAACGCAAGCGCGTGCGGGGCCTCAAACTCTGGCATGATGATACTGGCGAGCCGCTTCCACAGCCCCGCGCACACGAAGAATCGTTCCATGCAATGAATACGATCCCCTGTTCGTACGGTACGCACCTGGTCAACCACAATCATAGCCTGCGGCAGCACATGGAGGCAGTACGGTGAGGTGCCCCTCGAGAGAAAGTGCGGCGTGGGTGGAGGCGGCAGCAACGGTGAGGCTGGCCTACCAGGAAGAGACAAGTGCACACGCATTTCACATGCTCCAGCCTTAACAGCAAGGCACTGGATGCATGGCATCCTCACCTGCTGCGAGGCTCCCGCAATAACCACGGGCCAGGCGAGCTGGCCTGTGACGTGGGGGGCAGGACAGGAGGCAAACGGTGCGCACGGTTTGGGACGGCAAGATAAAGACGGCGCAATCCGCAGCTCCACAAGCACGCTTTTTTCGCACCTATGGCGACCAGCTCTGACCGCCAGCCCTTTGCGGCATCGCTGCCCCTGGCGTCACTCTGCGCCAGTGCCATCGCCCGCTGTGTGTTGGGCTCAAGACGCGCAGCAAGTAAGAGACTGGAGAGTCAGCGGCATTCGTAAGAAGGTTGGACAGAGCGCGGCTTATGTACACCCGCACGGCTTGCCAAACGCCTAAAAGCCTGCCGTTCACAGTGCACACATGCCAATCCCGTAACCCTACAGTAGGCAGACACAGCAGCGTCTGCAGCGCATTGAATTCATTGCTTAAACAGTTAATCACAGGGTTTTTAGTAATATTGTCTCCATACCGGAACGCAAACTTTTTCTTCCAGGTTCTCGTTGTCCGGGAGGCCTGCAGCTGGTTTGCAGCCATGTCTCTGAGTGGTAGCCTTCGTGGGCTTGCTCGGACTGCGCTGCAAGCCAAGAACAGTTTGCCTGCGAGGGCCGGCGCTGGTGCCCCGGTGAAGCTTGCCCCACGGCCTGACAAGCCGGTAAGGATATTCAGTGTGATCATGCGTTGTTGTTGTGTACATTATGCAAACTGGCTCTCCCATTTGTCCCGACTGCCACAACGCGTGATGGAATCCTTCTCCGGTTGTGACTTGCCAACAGCTCCCAACCTGGTATGAGCTATGGTGGGACAACGGCTTCTACCCGGGCCAGCCGGTGTGCGACTACATGTTCGGGGCGTGGCCTGGGAACATGACTGAGGCGTACTACCTCCGCTTTTGGTCCGTCTTCGGCCTCGTGCTGGCAGCCCCGTTCTACTACGCTATCAACTTCACCGACGAAACTCGCATGCCCATGGTGGGCAAGGGCTTGGAGGCAGCTTGGGGCGTGCGGGGTGCTGTTGTTGGGTGGGGGTATGCGTAGGGGCGAGGGGTTGCGTCCTCGCCGACAGCTTGTGGGCCATGGCACGTGTGTAGCAGGGTGCGGTGAGGGGAGGCACAACGCGCATGTCAGCCCGGGGGACATGGCACGTGTGTAGCGAGTTGCTGAACGGGCTACAGTGGCTTCAGGGGCCAGGCGTGGTGCTGGCAATACCGTTGCCTTACTGCCGCTACACGCAGGACTGATGTAACATAGTGCCACGGCCACCGGGGCAGGGTCCAGGCCTGCCCAGGCTGAACACTGTGCTGTTTACCACCTGTGTCGATTGCGTTGATGCTGCAACTACACGAATGTTTACGGCCACTTCTTGGCACCCGCACTATGTGCTTCTCTTCAGGTTCCCCAGCAGTACCCGCCGGAGGTGCGCGACGTGCTGTCGCAGCGCCGCAACAGCATGCTCAAGTACGACTTCAGCGCCTCGGACCATGCGGAGATGAAGCAGCGTGCTAAGATCTTCTGGACCCCCATGTACTGAGCGCCGTTGCGTTAGGCGGCTGGGACCTGCAGTATGGATGTACGTACGGTGCGGGTATTCTGGGCGCCAGCCTGGCATGAGATTCCGGGAAGTGGTAGCAGCGGCTGCACCAACGTTCATCCACGTTATGGGTGCCGTTCGCCAATGGGTGCCGTTCATCCGCGCTGGACGCGAGGCTGAGGGGTTTGGTGCGTTTGAAGCTGGTGTGTGGATCAAGAGGTACTGGCTTATCACTTTCGTTCTTGTGTACATTTGTGAACGCTGCTGCTTGCCCAATGCCCTGCTGTACTGACCCGCCGTTATCCGTTTTAGATTCGAGCAGAGGCATTTGAATGCAGTTGCTTGTGAAATAGCAAGTAGGCTACTGTGCGCTCGTCTTCGCACCATCGCCATGGTCTGGTGTTAGTAAAGAACGTTACGCACAGACGGTACATGGCACGATGGCAGCATGGCACAGCAAAGTACTTGTGATAGGCCATCTGCATATGTGCATCATCAACCTGTAAAAGGAGTTCGTTGCACCTGGTTTGTGTTCCAGCTCCGGTCCCCAAGCGGACACTTAGGTGGCGTACACGTGCGCATCCAGCATGCTCACGGCGGACTCATGCATACGGTATGTGCTCGAGCAAGCAAGCAGCCCCATCCACCTAGCAAACCAGCAGAAAGCACACGTGTGGCGTTCTGTAGGTATGCGCATAGGGCCTTGTAGCGGGAAGAGGGGCAGTGGGTGGTCATCCATGTTCGGCTGCATACAGGACACCATGATGGCAGGAACCCCTGCCTTAGCCATCCGCGCTACGGTACCGGTAATATGCACAGCTGGACCCACACTGGGCCATACTGCTTGCTCCATGCTGTTGGGCACATGGGCAGTCTGCGACAGCAGTAGCACCCGAAACCCAACATGATCCGGCCACATATGTCCACTGCACGTCTGCACCGCTTGCACAACACAACACGCTCTCCGTGTGGGCTGTGTGTGCCTCACCTACAATACCCGCCGGTACCCTGGTACCCTGGATCCGAGCAGATTCGAGCCCCAAGAGCAGGTAGCCGTGAGCAGCGGCACATTACGGTACCAGCTGGTGGGTTATGGATGATGGCAGGAGTCTTCTACGTAGTACCCAACCAGGTGTAAATCGTAGCTGCTCCCCAGACTCCTGTGGTCCCCAAGTCCACTTGCGTTCACTGGCCAAGCAACTGCCCACAGGCGATGGAAGCTTGCTTGATGCTGCCGCATCCCTAACATACTGTTTGGATCGTGGACATGCTTACCTGGCCTGTACCACTTGCTGCTCTGCCGCGGTCTCCCTCCTTCATGTGCCAGCCTGAGGGAGCTCCCCTGATGCCCAGGCTGTTGGACTGTCTCGCACCTACCAGTGCGGTGCTCGAGTTTGGAATGTCACATTTACATTATAAGACACCGATGTCATGGCACTGAGCGCTACCCCACAAACTATTTGAAGTTTGTTTCACGCCGATTTGCAGGGAGCCAAGCACAAAGGACAACCATAACCAAAGATTGTATTTTAAATTATACTATCTCTACCCAGCCTTAAGCGCTACCAGCAGCTGCCAAACAGCTGACGACTAGCAGAATGCCAAGGAGCAGGCGCCACTTACCAAGCGTGAGACACAAGCTTTGTGCGTAGTATCTAGACAAGAACCAGAAAAGGCATTCGTCGGTCCGCGAGTCAAGGACCATGTCAGGTCGTCCGCGACCGCCAAGCCTACCTGGCGCCCAAGGCGGGCAGGGGAATCTGCAAGGTCAATATGAAGATGTGAATTTAGCAGAACAGGAAGCTGGAGCTGTGGTTTCTGGCCCCGACGGCTTCCTCCCCAGCCAGCAAGCCTTCCCAGTGGGCCCTCCACAAGCCCAACAGCCAGCTCCGCTGTACGGGCTCGCAGCCGAGCTCGTCAGCAACGGCAACCCCGGCAATGCAGGGGGTGAGGCTGGCCAGCCTCGCCGCCCACCGGCGCGTCTGGGGGCACCGCGCAGCGTCTTGGCACCATCCGCAGCACGCCCACCCGAAGCGCACCTACAACAAGGCCCCCAGGCTTTCAGTGGAGACTTCGGCATACCGGAGTCGCGGCAAATGCAGCGACCAGCCCAGCAGCTCCCGCCAGCAGTCGACGGGGAGCGACCGTACGGCCTGGCACTGGAGCTGCTGCACAACCAGGAGCCTAGCGCCTTCATCTCTGCACAGCCCCCGCGCGGGCGTACGAGCCGACGGGCTCTGGGCCCGTCCCTGCAGGGTGCAGCGAGGCTCGGGGAGTCTCCCCGGCCGGACTCTGCAGGGCCCGGGCAGCACCCGCCGCCGCTCGACCCCTTCACGGTCATGGAGATGGCTGCCAACCAGGAGGGCCTGCCCGAGCCGGACTATGGCCTAGTGGCGGAGCTGAAGAACCGGGTTGCGCCAGACCCCTTCGCCACCGATTTCGGCATGGCGGCCGAGGTCGCGCGCAGGCGGGAGCGTGAGCGGTCAAAGTCCCCGCTTGCCCGCGGCCTGGGCATCCTGCCACCGCTGCGGGCACGACGGCGGCTGGACCCTGTGATGGACAGCGACGGTGGGTAGGGGCTGGCAGGGTGCTGATCATGGGGTGTTCGGGGGACCAAGCACCCTTCAAACACGCACAAGCGTCAATGGCTCTTTGCCATGCTGGTGGATTGCGTGCAAAGTGAAGATGCGGTCAGGAGCTCAGGGCGCCTGCCTTAAACTCCTCGCTTTTACTTCTGCAGCTTTCGGTGTCGACGGGCGGCGGCGACGCCGCGACCCGTTCAGCCAGGGCGACGAAGACCCTTTTGCCCTGGCGGACGAGCAGCTCAAGGTGCCCAAGGAGCTGCTGCACCCCTTCGAGCCCAGCCAGCAGGTAGGCGTGATTCCGCCTGGCGGACGACGATGGGGCTGGACACTCCAGTCGCAGCCTTTATGCCCTCAGCCTCACACGTACCGGGGGTCCTTTGCAATTTCAGACGCTCGGACCGAGCCGCACACACATTCGCATGGACAAGCGCGGTGTTATATGTGTACTGTGGAAATGTATATGTACCAGTCTAACACCAAAGCCGTGACGGAAATATTAGTTGCAACAACCCCGCCGAGTGCACTGGCTTGATGCGTGCAGGAGCTGCCCGGCGGGGTTGTGCCACTCAAGGGCGAGGACGGCTCGGAGGCCAGCGGCGTCAGCGGGGATGAGGCCGAGTACGGCATTGCAGAGGAGCTGGGGGTGGACCCGGAGACGGCGCGCCGGCAACGGGAGGAGCAGCTGGCACGGGTGCGAGGCGTTTGCTGGGGTTTGTTAAAACCTACCCGGGTACTGTGTCGCTAGCGCAGGTAGCTTCGGAGTGAGGGTCAACATGCACAAGGGGCGGGAGCACCTTCCTGAATGCCTTGTATCTCCTCTTCGGCTCCGTTCAGTACGCACCGCTTGCCTAGCGGACGATTGGCGTGTTTTTACATACCCCGCCAACCTTCGTACTCCAGGAACGGGCTGCGCAGCAGAACCTGGGGGACCAGCAGGAGCCTGCCGGCCACAAGTATGTGTACGACGAGGACACAGGCATGCTCATATCGACAGGTGGGTGCTGCGCGGGCACCTGAAGGCTGACTCGACTGGCCTTACGTCCTGATGCAAGCTTGCCGAGCAAGCGTGTGCCGGAAGTGCCGTATCGATGTCGTTCAGTCGGGGTGACCACCTTCCCTGGCCATGGCAATCCATGCAGAGGGCGGCCAGGGCGACGGCGGGCGCAGGGCTCGGCAGTACATCGAGGACGAGACCACAGGCGTGTTTTACAAGCTGCACAGCAGCCGCAGAAAGCTCATGAGCTGGCTGCGCCGCAAGGAGGCAGGTTTACTGGTGAGCACGACGTCCACGTGCTGAAAAAGTAGCCTGCGAGCAACGTAGCAATGCTGATGCGGGTGCGGATGAACGCACGGGGCCAGGTTGCACTGCAACGAAAGCAATTCTGAACACCTAGTGTGCGACACCGGCTTCTGGCTGGCAGGCCTTGGGTAGATAAACTCATCGGTTGGCGGCCTTTCACTGTGTGCTCCACACAGGAGGAGGAAGACGAGGACGACAAGGGCTTCCGGGGCCGGTTGCGCCGCACCCTGGTGTTCCTGGTCAACTTCTTCTTCATCCTCGGCCTGTTTGCACAGGTGAGGCTGGCTGCGAGGTAGCAACACACAATTGCACACGGTGCGGCCTACCGCCTTGCAGCGGCATCCTTATAGCGCAGAAGCACCAGCGCTACGGGCAACAACGCTGGTGTGCATGAGCTGGACGTGGAGAAGGCTGCTGTGCGACTGGTTTCACGTACACGTCAGGCTGTGTTGCACACGGGTCCTGCTACTTGCCTTGGAGTACCTTGTCGTCCACCAGCTGAACACGTCTATTCACCAACCCAACACACCACCTCTCAGGGCCTGCTGGGCGGCTTCGCGCTGCTCAACTTCTTCATGACCTACATGCTCTACAGCAGCGGCACCCTCACCGGCTTCCTAGCCTACTATGCGCCGCTGGCGCAGAACAACGCGCGCATCTACTATTCGCTGTCCGTGGTGTCCGTCATCGCATCCACCAGCCGGTGGGTTACGCTCAAGCACAATAAGCCACTGGACAGTCAACCTACTGCTTGGATGCGTGTGCCCGCTCCGCTGCTAGGGGTGGAGCATCCCAACGTCCATTCCTCACATGCTGTGATCACTCCTCCACTGCAGGTTAGCGCGCGACAAGCTGAGGAACTTCGAGCCCAGGTTCCTCATGCTGGCCGCCGTGGACTACTTGCAGATGCTCCTCTACGTGGCGGCATACATTTGCACGGTAAGTTGGCAGCACAGGGGAGTTGGACGGATGTGGAACGTAGCATCGGACCTGGCCTTGGTGGACGCATCGTACCTCGTGCGTTACCGGTGACCCTTGCAATCCGCCTCCGCCAATGCCACAACCGGCTTGCCTCCAGACGCTGTGCGTGCCCCTGGACGACGAGCTGACGTACGAGAGCAACCGCAACCCCCGCTTCTACGAGCTCACCTTCTCGTCGGGCTTCAAGCGGCGGCTGTCCATCTGGCACCTGCTGAACATCCTGCGGACCCTTTTTGCGGGGATTGGATGGACCCTTGTGAGTCCCCGCGATTCAGTGCCCTAGGCACCAGGCACCCGC
The DNA here is from genome assembly GCA_036984285.1 of Chlamydomonas sp. KOR1. Lineage (NCBI taxonomy): Eukaryota > Viridiplantae > Chlorophyta > Chlorophyceae > Chlamydomonadales > Chlamydomonadaceae > Chlamydomonas > Chlamydomonas sp. KOR1. The sequence continues at coordinate 43,440 of BQMZ01000004.1, read as the reverse complement.
AACCTCCTCATGTGGCACTGAGTTGCAGCCCTTATTTTGTCGACCCACATGTTGGCCAAGTTCCAATCTTGTGCCTGTGAGAGTTTTACAAAGCTGTCACTATGCCCTGTGGCGTGCAGGTATGTTACCAGAATTCGCCGTACGTTTTCGAGTCGACGCTGAAGTCGGACCTGCGGAGGCTGCAGCGGCAGCAGGCGGCACTGGAGGCAGCAGCCCTGGCAGCCATGGCCTTGAAGCACTGAGAGTGGGGAGGGCGTGTGATGGTGCCGCGTAGGAGGACTTGCTCAAGCGAGCAGTGCCCTGACAAGTGAGAACTGGTGGGGTACAGTTCGCTGCCGACCACTGCCTAAGGTCCTAAGGCTGCTGCTGCAAGGCCCGCATGATGCATACACTGTGACCTTGATGTATGAACATGACAGTCAGGCCGTTTGTAGCACTGCGGTAGCCATCTGCGCTGCACTTCAGTTCGCTGGCATCTCCCATTCTTGCGCTGTGTACTGATGTTTAGTAGGCCAGGGATGGGCGTGCGGCAGACCCACCACATTCGGCATGTGGCTTGCTGGTTCTCGGAAGAACTTTCAGCAGGGCACATCCTCTCCCTGGAGTGTGGGTACCTGGGGGTGGGGGCACAAGCCTGGGTGCAGCGGGAGCTGCTGGTCATGAGAGTCTGCCGCCCCGTAGTGACCTGAGTGCCGTGACGGGCAGGCCAACATGGTCGGGTATGCTTAGCGGTTTGAGGCGCTGTCTATAGGAACGGCATGGATACCTTAGCTTGGGCCCGACGGTGGCTGGCTGGCATCGTAGTGGCGTTTGTAATCGTGGCGTTGTGGGCAGGCTGTGCTTATCACACGGCGGGGGCGAGGGGTCAGAGCCAGGGGAGCTCCCCTGGTCAGAGCCAAGAGGTGAAGGTATGCAGAGCCAGGTGCATCAGATGGGCGGATGCCTATGGCCTGTGGCAAGTAACCCACGTTGCATGGGCTGAAGGCTTTGCCCAGAACGGCACGCAGTAGCCATGAGTGCAGTTGGCACGTTGGATCGTGCCGGCGTGGCGAATGGCCACTCTGGCTTTAGGGCATTTACGTGACGTATTCCCGCGAGCCCGCAAGTACGCAATGGCTGTTAGGTTTTGGGTCACTCGCATTGCTTCGTCGGCTTGCTCTCGCAGTCCGCATTGTCCTTGATCCCAGGCACTTTACTCGGTGCGCTACGCGCCTGTACGCTTTCGTAGGATAAACATTACTGACATTCATATCAGAACTAGCACAGCACCATCGCAAGGACTTGGCCTAGGAATTTTGTAGCCCATCGCCAACTCCAACGCGTTGCTCAAAGGTGTGAAGTGCACTGCGCTGCTCATAGGTAAGCCCTTTGCATGTCATAGGCTGTTTAGTGTCAGACGGGCTGGATGAGCAAGAGGCGCACCGTGTTTGCGCTCGGCAGCTTTTGGGCGGCATACGCCGAGAGCCCTCTCGCAACGTGCATTCCTTTCCTTGGACCATTGTAGTTACCTTGAACAACTCCATACGATACGCGATAGCGTCCTAGGCCTCTCGCCGTCTTAGGAGGGTCTTGTCTCGTATGGTTTTGTCACGGTGCTGCCAGCCTGGACTAGCACCATAAACGCTTTGCTATAGGATAGGATATTGGACTCAGAGCTGTTTGCTTTTCCCCTGGACAGGTGTCTGCGTGCCTTTGGACGAGGCTCAACAGCTGATATCAGCCCGCAGTCCCTCGGAGCTTTCGTTCACTTCCTGAAGTTTGGTATCTATGGCGGAAGTTGCGCCAGGCGCGGCTGTGGATGTGCACGTGGAGAACGCAGCCGAGGCTTCCGGCAAGGCTGCCAAGCCGCTAAAAGCGAAAGTCTCGAGTAAGGGCGACATTGAGATTGACGGGAAAGGGGGCAAGGCGCGAGCTACCGTTGTGGCTCCTGCGGGTGGCGCAACGGAGGGAGCCGCAGCAAAGGACTTTGCAGCAGCTGCCAATGGCTCTGCTTCCGACGTTCAGACAGATGGCCAGGACTCTCGCGACCAGCTGCGCAGCGTCCCAGCTGCCAACGGCGCTGTGCAGGTGGCGGGGGGCGCGGACGGCGTGGCAGCGGCCATAGACGAGTTGGGTATCGTGGCGAACGAGGGCGGTGCGGCCAACGGGGGTAACGGCCCGTTGGTCGCGAACGGCGGCGGCGACGGCAACCCCCACGGCGGCGGTGGCGGTGGCGGTGGCGGTGGTGGCAATGACGACGAATATGACGAGGAGGACGACGAGGAGGACGAGGAGGACATGAACTTCATGTTCTATGCGCACCAGCTCTTCCTGGCGGTGGGTAGTCGCTCGGGGGTGTCGTGTGCAGTGGCTTCGGCCGACCCACGGGACACACAGCGCTCGTGCACCGCTTTGGATCATTGGATGCATATACTTTGCATCCTCACGCATGGTATCGCAACAGCGTTATACATGATGGTAACCATATAGCGTTGGTGCCGTACAAGTGCACAGCCACGGACGCATTCGTCATGGCCATACAGCGGTGTTTTGATCTCGCATATCGACCGCTAGCATGGCATAACGGTACTTCCGTGTACGCCCATAAGTGACCTGCGTCTTCCCTGCGGCCTCTCCTTACCCGTCCTACCCGTATTGGTAATAAAGGTCGTCTAGGTGTCACCATGCCTACATCGCCGGCAGTATGCGTGACCCTTACATTTCGACCTGCAGGCCGCACCGCCGGTGCCCGAGGCGTGCTCGGCCGCCGAGGCCGCCCGCATTGCTCAGGAGATCATCTGCGCCGCCAACCCCGAGGCAGCAGCCCCTGCAGCGGCCGCGCCGGCCGCCGCTGCCCCAGCGGCCGCCGCCCCCGCAACAGGAACCGCCGGCGCTGCTGCTGCCGGCAGCACCATCAACCTCACGGGCGGTGACGGTGAGCGCTGAGGTGCCATGTGCACGGCTGTTATGCACCATCGGTAGCTGAAGAGGCGTATGCACGCGATGCGCCCGGGCTGCTGCAGGCATGGTGACCGACGCACGGCCTGGGAGATGTGAAGGCAACACGGACACACATGTCACTTAGTCGACATTCGCATAGAACTGGACTGAAGCGCTCTGGATTGTTCGCCGTCCGCAGGCCGTGCTGCCGGTAAGGAGGCTGCGCCTGCTCCTGAGGTCACAGGCAAGAAGAAGAAGGGGGCAGCGGCGGCTGCTGCTGCACCTGCCGCCGCGCCGTCGGCGGCGGAGGAGGAGGAGCGGAAGAAGCGGTGGGTAGCCGTTGGGCCGTTCCATGGTTGAACCGCTTGACAGCTTGGGACCTTATGGTTGCATGGCCACCGTGGCGTGTCGTGGTGTATGGTACTGGTAGCTGCAACGCATCTGAAATTGACAGCCTGCAACTTGCACACAATATCTTGCGGATCGTGTGTACCATGCCGTTGTTTCATATGCTTGCAGCGCGGCTGAGGAGGCGTTCCAGGAGCTGCTGGCGATGGAGGCCAAGGAGAAGGCGGCCAAGGAGGCGGAGGAAAAGAAGAAGGAGAAGGCCAAGAAGAAGAACGAAAAGAAGAAGGAGAAGAAGGCAGCCAAGAAGGCGGAGGATGAGGGCGGCTCGGGCGACGAGGCTGACAAAGCCGATGGCGCCGGCACCAGCGCTGCCGCGGCAGCGCTCGCCCCCGCCCCTGCCCCCACGCCGGCACCTGAGCCGGAGCCAGAGCCGGCTCCCGCCCCTGCCCCTGCGCCGCCGCCGAAGCCGGCTGAGCCGGAGCCGGCCGGCAAGAAGGGCAAGAAGGCGGCCAAGCAGGAGGAGAAGCCCGCCAAGCAGGACAAGCCCGCCCCCGCCGCCGCCGCCACCGCTGCTGACTCTGGCGCCAGCACCTCCGCGGCAGCTCCCGCTGCGCCTGCCCCTGCTGCCGCGCCTGCTCCGGCACTCACCGCCAAGCAGGAGAAGAAGGCCGCCAAGCAGGCAGCAAAGGCTGCCGCAGCCGCCGCTGCGCCGGCGGCGACTGCGCCAGCTCCCGCCGCCCCCACCCCTGCCGCTGCCGCGCCCGCCCCCGCTGCCCCCGCCCCGGCTCCCGGCCTCCCTCACATGGCCTTCATCAACCCCGCCCTGGCCGCAGCCTTCGGCCGGGCGCCACCTCCCGCCGCTGCTCCCGCCGCCGCCCCAGCGGCCGCCGCCCGCCCCGCCCCTCTCGGCACGCACGTGTTCAACGGCGTCAACGTGCCCGTGTATCAGGCGCCCATCGTCGCGGCGCCGGTCGTGGCGGCGCCGGGCGGCCCCCGCCCCATGGTCCGCCCCATGCCGGGTGTGCCGGTGGTGGGGGCGCCCAACCTGGTGCCCGTGGGCCAGCCGCGCCCCATCGCCGCTGGCGCCGCTGCAGTGCCCACAACGGCGGCCGCGGGCGGCCGCAACGCGCTGTCCGCGGCCTTCAGCGCCCACCGCAGCCGCGCGGTGGCGGCGGTGGCGGGCGCAGCGGCGGCGCCGGCGCCGGCTGCTGCTGCGGCGGCTCCCGCGCACGAGGACGAGGACGACGAGCACATGTGCATCGTGTGCATGGAGCGCGAGAAGGACGTGCTGCTGCAGCCGTGCGGGCACTTCGTGCTCTGCGCCGAGTGCCTCGGGACCGTCATGGCCAAGGACAATGTGTGCCCCATATGCCGTGAGGCCATCACCAGTGTGACCAAGATGGCGTGAGGTGGTCGCCGTGTGGAGCGCGGCACTATACGTGGGCGCACGGCGTCAGCGCGTGCATGCTTGGGTTTGGCCTGTGAGGTGCAGGAGGCTCGGGGGCGGAAAAGAGGTGGGGGTTCGTGCTGAGGATGAGCAAGGCGGGCAGGTGGCGGGCAGGTTGGGGGCGGGGGTTCCTGGATGCATTCTGGACCAGTGAAAGCCGTGCCGTCCTGGATGCATGTGCCACGTCACAGTTGGGATTGTACCTTTCTGAACCGTTAATCGAAGTGTGCGTACGGCAGATGATGTGACGGTTTGTGTGTCAACGGCACGATAGCAGCACGTTTGGCAGTCTACGTTCACTAGCAGCCAGAAGGCAAATCCGCTCCGGTGCCGACGCGGCGCTGTTCTGTCCCTGGTTGGTTGTCGGTTTTGTGGGTCAGAGGAGGCGACATCGGTCTGTTTGCTAACAGAGCGGCTACCACAGCGCTCGCGCTCCATTTGTCTCAGCATCTGGTCGCAGTCCCGGTTGCAGTAGGTCGTTGCCTCGGCGGCTCTCCTGTCGTAGGTCTGCAGTGGTGGCATTCCAGTGCTGTAGGAACGGTCTCGTTTCCTGTCGTGCCTTCTACTGTTGACAAGTCACGTTGTTTCAAGGCCGACACGGCATCAATTCTGACGTTGCATGGTGCGCGTAAACAGACCTGCAGGCTTTGCCATGACGATATTAGACGCTTGACGTTTGTAAACTACACCTGGCAGTGGTCTTGTTATCCTGGTATCGTGGTATGGCTGGCTAATCCAAGGGGGCCTAGGGGGGACCGGTGTAGGAACCCGCGGCTCAAGAACGTGCTGTTTCAGCTCTACTGGGGAGCCATGATGACTGACTGTAGGTGACCTCTCGCAACCCGAATTTCACAAACCGTACAGCAGCATGCAATAGCCCTTGTGCCAATCACACTTTCAGTTAGTACAGCTGGTCCAAGAGCATCGGGTACATCACAGTGAATGCAGGTAGCATCAGCACAGGTAAATAGACACGCCAGCAGCATGGCAGCTCAGGACGTATGACCGTACGCCGTAGGGCATTACAGGGAGGAGTGATCGTGCATGGTCAAAATCGGTTGATGCCCATGATGCCGTCCGTCAGCAACTTGCCAACCAAGCTTAGGCACCGCTGTGGGCAGTCGGCGCAAGCAAGGAAGCACCACGTCAACGCACCCGGTTGCACCGTCACAGCAACGCTGCAGAGTGCAGACCCAGGCCTCCATGAGATTGATGAATGCAGTACCCTGAGTCGCACGCAAATGCAGCGTGCTGCTGATTAAGCCCACGGGTGAGCAACCACGGACAAATATGGTACGAAGTCTCACGCCGTCAGGGTACTCGACGCCCCACCAAGGGACACAGCTTCGTCGCAAGCCCAACCACTAGTGACCTGTAAGCACAGCCTCGTCACGGTAGATCGCACACGGGTCCTTCGCGCGTAGCCCACTGGCGTCAAAAACACCACATGCACCTGACAAAAAGCTGTCACTTCGGGCCTGCCATCCGCTGCCCGTCGCTTACGAGCTCTTGTCCGCCGCACCCTGCGCAATGGCCCACTCCGCCAGCAGGGCCGCCCCGTAGCCGGTGGGCTGGCCAGCCTTGTCGTTCCACACGGGACCTGTCGCGGCAGGCGAATTGTTGACTCATGAACAAGCCCGTCTCCTCACAACTTGGGAAAAGCTTAGGCAGTGCGGGTACTACGCAAGCAACTAAGCGTGCTGGTCCATCTGCGTGGCAGAGTCACCACGATTAAACACCGCTTAAGCGGTACTCCTCTACGGCATCCACGCCCATGCCCACCTGCCACGTCCAGGTGCGCCCACTCCACGCCCTCCTTGACGTACTGCTTGAGGAACAGAGCAGCGGTAATGGCGCCGGCGTTCCTAGCGCGGGCCAACATGTGAGATGGTGGTGAGGGTGCAGTGGCAGGTGCGCCATGCGGCCACGGCATGCTGCGGCAACCTGAAGCTGGCGGCGCACATGGCACTGGGAGAGCAGCGACGCTGTGGCAAGTGGCTCACAAAGGTGTGAGATTGGCCTACGAGTACCGTAAACTACGCTGGCTTTGTAGGCCCTCGATCCGTGTAACGCGCGTGGGCGGAGAGGCATGCCGCTTTGGTGGGCAGCTGCAAACCTTCCTTGGCGTGCTGGAACTGGCAGTGCCGGCCGGCTGTATTTAGCTTTGCTGATTTGGTCCCTACCTGCTGCCCGTGTTCTTCATGTCCGCCACGGCGCTCTTGAGGTCGTCGAAGTAGTCGTTCTCCATGGGCAGGCGCCACAGCTTCTCGCCTGCACGGAGGAAGGCAGGGGGCCGGGGAACGGGCGAGTGTTTGACGCATTCCGCACGCACATGTTGGCATCGAACGCTTGGGCATCGGGATGGATCCATCGTGGCGCAAATGAGCTGAAGGACTCCAAAGGTGGATGCGCCTCACGGCAGTGTGCGTCACAGGCCTCATTTACACTGCCGAGGACGTGCTGAGCATTGCAGATTGCAGTGTGATACGCTCACCCGACGCCTTGGATGCGGCCATGAGCGAGGCGGTCAGGGCGTCGGAAGGCGTGAACAGGCCCGCGATCTGCGTGCCCAACGCCACCTGCAGGACACAGCGTTACGGCGCCATGTCATCACCACAGCTCACTGCGAGCACAGCCTTGGCGCAGGTTTGCATCGCAGACAGCGTCATGTAGGCCGCGAAAATTGTGCACGCGCGACATCTGCAACAGTGATCAGCAGACGGTGTCGGGAACTCACGATGCAGGCTCCTGTGAGGGTGGCAACGTCGAGGAGCGTGTCCACACCGCACTTCTCCTGCAGGGGCATGGGCACAAGGGGCAAGCACGTCTTGCACTTGCAAGAGGCTCGTACCTGCTGCTTAGCTAGCCTGCACGTCCTGGCAGGGTACAGCCGTGCAGCAAGGAACACCACCACGGGGTGACAGAGCTCGGGCCTCGGAGCAACGCTTGACAGAGGTTGCACGGTATAGCCGTCTCACCACCAAGGTGCACTCCTGGGCTTGCCATACCACTGCAGCTGTATCGCCTACCCAGCCCAGCGCTCCGAAGCAGTCCAACCAACGCCCCTGTACCGGTACCCCCGCACCTGCGCGAACCACATGGCGTCCGCCAGCGTGAGGCGGCCCTCCGCGTCCGTGTTGTTCACCTCCACCGTCTTGCCTGAGGGCACACAACGAGCAAGGCAAGGCACGAACTTGGCCCCACTGCGCCTGTTCGCTGCTGTTCCTTAAGGGCTTGGCTGTGCTTGTCACAAAAAAATACACGGTCGCACGGACCCGCGTGCCTGCACCACGCACCACACTGAGCAGAGGTGTGATTTACATCGGGCTTATGAATGTGCCTACGGACGGGATAAAGCGCCCCCACGTCTTGTGGAGGGAGGGTCGCAGGCTCCGAGACCACCCACCCGATGCGGATGTGAGGATGTCGCCGGGGCGCAGGCCCTGTCCCGCCACCATGTTCTCGCAGGCGGCCACGATGAAGTGCACCTCCACGTCCGCGGGCTGCGAAGGAAGGGGGACAGGAGGGTGACAGGAGCTGGAGAATCACAGCTCATATCGCTTCTACCAGCACAACTTTTACCAGCACAACGCATTGGTGCTGCTACTGTGTGCACCACAAGCAAGCCGGCACACGGAATGTACACCCGAGCGGTGCAACGGGTGCTGCCTGCGCCCATGTAGCATAGTTATATGCTATGACATTCTGGGTTGACCGTCCGTTAGAGCACTCAAGGGCAACCAGCCCGCGCCACACAGCTATGCGCTGCAAGTTGTAAGCACAAAGTAAACCAATGGTCCTTGTGCGTGCTTCCCCGCCAAATGCACCACCGTACTGTCGTTCTCAAGCTCATGGTTATCCTCTCCCGGACTACACCACGACTGCACCCGAGAGCGTACGGTACCTTGAGCTCGCCGAGGATGCGGGCCGCCCCAAGCGTGGCTCCGGCGCCTCCCATGTCGAACTTCATTAGCTCAATCATGCTGCCAGGGCCCGCCTGGCGGAGAGGAGCGCACGCAGGGCACATGCAACAGACCCTTGTGACATCATCATCGAGCCGTAAAGCGCAACCGGGTATGGAATCGTTGCTGTGCGTTGCCTGTCCGACAGCTGCATGCTCGGCCCATGCACGGCGGCCGGGCACAACGTGCACCCAGCAGCGCGGCCCCGGTGTGCGTGCACGTCGATGAGGTTGTTACTCGCAACGGCCTGGCGACACACGCGCATTTTAAAATATGCACTTGAGTGCGCCTACCTTGAGGTTGTAGCCGCCGCTGTCGAAGGTGAGGCCCTTGCCCACCACACCCAACTTGCGGGAGGCGTTGCCGCCTGGGGGACCAAGAACAAAGCACACCACAGCGGGGGCACACAACTAAACGCTGTGCTACAACGAGAAGCATAAATGCCTAGCCAGCGGTGCAGTAAGGAAGCTGACGGCAAGGGCAGCGTGTGGGATTGCACCTAGGAGCATGGCAGCTGCTACCCACCCGGCGGGCTGTACTTGAGGTGGATGAAGTGCGGCGGCTCGGCACTGGCCTCCGCCACGCCCAGGAACAGCCCCATGCCCATGGCCTCGCACTCGGCCTTGTCGTACACCTGGGCGAGAGGCCATGAAAGAAGGGAAAGAATCAGAAACTTGTGCTTCCAGTCTGTCGTGCTAGCAGTAGCTGCATGGAACATGTACACGTCAGCAGGAGCGTACCAGGACCTCAACAACGGCCCGTGTAACCCGGGCCCTCTTCCCACTGTCCCTGAGGCTCCCTCTCATCCCTGCCCGGCTGTAGCGCCCTCGCCCGCGCCATTGCCTGCGCCCTCTCCTTCTCCCACCTACACTCCCAGCCCGTCCCCCTCCCCGCCCTACAGTCCCAGCCCAGCTTCAGCGCCCGTCCCGGATTCAGGCCTCAAGAACGGCCCTGTTCTGGACGGGCTGTGGTTAAACCCGGGGCCTCTGGCGTTGCTGTGGCCAACAACGCGTTGCGAGGTGTCATCGTCCGCCTCTTGTTTGCCGGTACGTGAACACAACGTGCAAGTGGTGAAATGGTGCCTGTTCCTTGCTCACCTTGAGGCTGAACACGTCTGGGAACTTGTCGGCGAGGTACTTGGCTGTGTCGGCCAGGTGTCCGGGGGTGCAGATGTTGGGCGGGGCCTCCACCAGGTAGCTGCAGCGCAAGGAAGATAGGAAGGACATGTTGGCACAAGTGGATCTCCGTTTACGTGCTGCAAATGGTGCGACCGCATTTGAATTGTCTGCAGCGGTACACAAGTACCCAGCCCCCGTACCATCTCTCCGCTAACCCCCCATTTAGCTATTCCCCCCTTGCTGAATATGGCCCCCTCCATCCCTTTCCTCCTCCCCAGAACACCGCCCGAGGTTCGTGGTGACACCCCCGGTCCCTTCATCCCTCCAAAGACCCCCATGTGCTACTCAAGGCCGTATCGAAACAAATGCAACCCTCCGTGCCAACACCACAACGACATTGGAGCTGCGACCTTACCGGGTGAGCAGGTTGCCGCTGGCCACCGCCACGCCGCGCGCCACGGCCTCCTTCGCCACCGCCTCATCCACGTCGGCCAAGATCTGGGGCGGCGCGTGGTGGTGCAGTTCAGGGCAGGTTTCGGATTTGTGTACAATACTGCTAATAGTGGCAGAGAGCTGTTCAGCGGTGGAAACAAGGAGGCGTCACGGTGCAGCGTGAGCCAGTGGGATGGACGGGTGGGGTGCAGTGGGTGGTGCCAAGGTGCACGTTCGGTTGGGTATGGTCTGCGGCGCACAGCAGCTGCACGCCACACCCCTCCCTTCTGGTGTTGACTGAACCCAAGGCTGACTGCGGCAGCAGATACGGCAGCGAACACGCAGAGCCCTGGTGTTCGGAACATGCACGCCCGCCGCGCCCCGCCCGACTCACGTGCAGCGTGTCGAGCTTGGAGGCTGTGGGGCTCTTCTTGGTCTTGAAGCGCGTGCTCTCGTAGCCGCCCAGCAGCGCACCTGCACCCACCACGGAGGTTGAGCGAACACAACACACGTAGCAGCACACGCAACGTGCTCAATCGTCTTTGCGACGACTACCTCGTTCCGTTGCACCAAGTATGCAAACAGCAGCTACTGCAGCACCCCACCACATCTCAGGCCTGCGCAAGCCGTGCGGTCCTGGGGTCCTGGGGTCACCCCTCCCGCCTAACCTAGTGCGACCGGCTGCTTCGCCGGTCTACCGTCACACCAGCCCGGATCCCACCTGCCGCCACCTGCGCCAGGGCCTTGGGCCTGGCCGCCTCGTCCGGCTGCACCGTCAGCGCCACCGCCACCCGGGCAGCCTTGTTCGCCTTGGCCAGCGTGGCCACGGCACCGCCCAGAGCCTGCGCACGAGGGGTTGGCGGAGCAAAAAGGGACGAGGGGTTTGACAGGGCAAGCGCCGTGCAGCAGGCCGCACTGCGTCAGATGATGGCGCCTTGCTGCGCAAGGAAACAGGGAAAGGGAAGGTGAGTGGGGAGAGCCTCAGGTACTGTGCCGCCAAGCGCCTGTACGAGGAGGAGCGGCGAGCCGGGGTATAGCTGCTGTGGCAACCATGCAAGAGTGCGGCAGCCTTGATGCATGTAGGGATACCCAGGGCCTGTGGTGAGGCGCACAGGTGCACACAGACCTATCTTCAACGTCCAAACACAGATGCAATGGCGTAATTGTAGAAGGCCTGCTAGTCCCCGAATTGAGGTTGGTGTCGACATTGCGCTGCACATCGCACTAGTCACAACGCTGTCCAAGATGTACGTCATGCCCTGTTCCAGCATGACGTAAGTCCCCTAATCCGCATCCGCAGCAGTCAGGATGTCAGGCCACCCCTTGGTGCCGCCCCGCGCACCTGGAAGGGGGACGCGCCCCACTCGGCCGTCACCGCCAGCTTGTCCCGCTTGCCCAGCCCCACCAGCGCCACCTGCTTGGCCTTGGCGCCGGGCACGGGGCCCAGACGCAGCACGCGGCTCTGGCTGCCCTGTACCACAGGTTGGAGGCAACTCACCGGCGTTGGAGGACAACGCAACTGCAGCCAAACTTGTATTGTGCCCCTGGCTTCCCTACATCGTCACATGTACGGCTGACGTTCGCCCACCACTCCTTCGCCACCGCATGCAACTGCTAGGCTCTGCCTTTCCGGCACGCCGGGGGCCACCTTAAGGCGGCTGTGTAATGGGCGCCGCCCAGCACCAGCGTCCAGGGGCTACGCACCAGTTCCCACATCGCGTCTTCCCACATGCATCCCCTCCCTCCTTTGGGGCCAGCCTGCACAGCCAAAGGCTCGTACCTATAAAACAGGTACTACGTCCAGTCACTGCCTCCCACCTGCTTGCCGTCGAAGCCCCCTGCCGCCACGATCTCCCCCAGCACGCCGCCCAGCTGGCCGTCCAGCGCCACCAGCGCCTCGGACTTGAGGCTGGTCACCTCGGCTGCGGACACAGGCGCACCCGGTGCATGCCTCAGCAGCACGACGACAACAACCATAAGCCACGTGCTTGGAGTCTATATGGCTGGCTTGCATCCATAAGGAAGCGGGTCAGCCCCTGTAGCTGACCCCCTACAATTCACCAGTACGACTTGAGCGCAGTACTGCCAGCGGGCTGCCCAGCTGCACCGGGCCGCACCTCCCCCTCATCTGCTGCATACCCGTGCGCCTGCCCCTGTGCCTCGCGCCCTCACCCCTTCGCCCCTCACCCGCATCCCACTTTGCAGACCCGCCCTGCGCTCGCACCCTGACCCACTGCCCCTGACCCCGGCACTACCTTCAACCCCTGACCCTCGCCCCGCAGTCACACGCGGTTAATCACCCGGTACCTGTACCCTCAGTACCTGCCCCTGATCCTCACCCGCTTACCTAGCCCCTTACCCTCACCCCCTGGACCCCCCGGCCCCAACCAGCTGCGTTCACCCCAAAACATTTCCCCACATCCCCTGCCCCTTGCCTCTCCTCCCCCCTGCCTCTCACCCTCCGTGGCGAAGTCCTCCTCGGGCACCGCCAGCACCAGCAGGTCGCCCTCCCAGGAGCCCAGCTGCGCCGTGGGGGCAACGCCCACCGTGGGCAGCTTCTCAGGCTCGAAGGCAACCTGCGTGCGGTGGCCGGGGGGTGTCGTAAGGCCTGACTAGGCAGGTTGCTAGGCAATGCTTGAGCGCCAGTGCGCACGCTGTGCACCAACGGCATGTCAGCAGCAAGAGCGCCGCCTCCCTCCCGCTGTGTTGTTAGTATGGTCCATCCTGCTGCGTGGTGGCTCCCGCGCGCCGCTGCGTCGCGAGCGTGCCGGCCTGCACCCAACCGGAACCCCTACCATCGTTCGACCGCAGAAGCGCTGCGTGCTTTGAGCCCACAGCCAACAAGGATCGCAAGCTCTCAAGTGCACGGCATACGGTACATGCATGACATCTTCCGTCGCCTGTACAGATGTCGCCCGCTCGCACCTCCTTAGCCAGGGCGCCGGTGCGCAGCGAGCGGTGCGTGGCGCCGGTCATGGCGCGGGCAGGGGAGGCGCCTGAAGGAGGGGGCAAGAACGGCAAGAGGGTTGAGGAGGCCCCGCGGCATGCCGCTGCCAGACATGGCTGCTGACTTCCATCCTCTCCCGCTCCGGAGTGGATAGTGTGGGTCACCATGCAACCATCTAGGACCAGCGTGTTCGCAGCCCTTGACAGGCGCCGCAACGAGCAGGTGGCTGTAGTTCGCCGAGGGCTTGGCATGTGAGATCCCAACCCAGTGCATGTGCCTTCTCTGAAGTGTACCTGTGCCGAGGAGAGATGTTCGAGCTCCTGGGGTGGCTAGGGCCGGCCTGCTGGGAAGGGCATTTTACGAGCAGGAGTGTTCAGGTCCGGTTGCCAGCGTGCCACCTGCGCCGTGCCTCAGGTGCCCCCCCGTCGGGTGCCTAGGCACACGCGTAGCCCAACGACTGCGTGCCATGCGGAAAAATTGAGGCCACCATTTACCTGGTGCACAGAGACACGGCGCGAGGAAAGCCCGACACCCTGCAAAAGCAGCAAGTAGACCACAGGTTCCCAAAGAATTGAGGTCATACGCGCGAAGGGGCACGGGCATGTGATCTGCCCCGACGCAATTGAGAAAGGGAAAAGCATCTACCTATGAGACGCTGCAATGAGCCTGTTGGAAAGCCGGCCAGCGCGAAGCAACAAGCCGGAGGCCATGACGGGGAGACGCCCACGCGGGTGTGGCAAAAGAGCAATTAACACTCCTGTCAGCACTCCACGTTCTAACCTAGGTGTTGTAAGTCGTCGCCTCTGAGTCCTTGTCTCTGACTTTTGGTGGCGAATCGGTTGCTGCCGTTATGTGTTTGTGGCGGTGGACCTTGACTCTGACGACATCAATGACGATGCCTGCAACAAGGCAGAGTAGGAATAAAGACCAAGAACATGGAGCTCTTTATGTTGGGTTCGTATGTGGTGGTGTAGGGCTCTCCGTTGGGGGACTCCCTCGGACTCGGGCGCAGTTGTGTTGCGCGGTCCTGCGGAATGGCAACGATGATTTAAGTTGTTGGATATGTCGGGTATGAAGGCAAAACTCTGTGCACTATCGAGGTGTTGTAGTTGTCGCGGCGCCAGCGCACTGTGAGTAGGGTTTGGGCTTGTGAATAGGGCGGGGCAGGGGAGCCTCAATCACCTCATGCCCGCGCTGTGGGAAGAGTGAGCAAGTGCAGGACGTGTGCACAAAGCAAGCAATCATGTCAATTTGGAGGTGTTTTTCTTGCAGATGGTGCTGGTAACGGGAAAAGCGTCTGGCAGGGATGTAGTCAAGCATGTAGCCACGACACGCATGAAAAACAGGCTGCTCCGTGGCCGCGTATCAGCTCTCGCTCTACTATCAAATTGCTGACTGGATGCATGTTAATATCCTTCTTTGCTGACTTTTACAGTACGCAGCTACGGGGGCTGACATATGCTCCCGTCCGGTAAACGCCACCGCAACATACCAATCGCTGGCGCCGGGCACCTCCGGCGCTACTTTCTCACTGTTGTTTCTTCATGTTGAGGCGTCACACTAGTATAGCATTTAGCAGCGGACGCTGCTGTGCTATGACGCCTCGACCAGAGAGCTATACAGCACGTTCGCCTCCGGCCAGTGACTACCATAAAAACGCTTTTAGTGGAACAGCTGTAGCCTCAACATCGCTGCACTCGAGGCGCCATACATCACCCGGGGTCGCGGCATCGCCCCCTGGTCACGACGCTGCCGGTGCTGAGGAAGACCCGCGGGGGCCCCTCTCGCTGATGCAGCGCATACGGAGAATAAAGCGTCGGGGAACGGGATTCAAGGTCATGGGCCTTGACCCCTCTCCCGAGCTGGTTGCAATATCCATGGGTGAGGCAGGGGCAGGTACCACATGGGAGAACAAGAAGGCTTTGCACTGGAAGCCTTGCCTCGTGTTATCGCAAGATACAGGCCCACCACCACAGATACACATGCTGTTGTGCTGTAGCAGAGGGGTGAGTGGGGAAGCATGAAGGGATGGGAGTGGGGGCACAATCAACCCTCCTCCGCTCTGCCACCCCATGCTGCACTCCCCACCGAACGTGCAACAACCGGTGTTGGGTGCAATATGGTTGGGTGCGTCATGTCACGGTGCAGAACTCTGACGTGCCGACGCTGGCAAATGCCTGCGGAGCAAGGTGTTGCTTGCCTCCGTTCCCACGGCAATGCACACCACTGCACCTTCCGTTGTGCTGCAGTGTACTTCGTGCAGGGCATCCTTGGCCTGTCGCGCCTGGCCACTAGCTTCTTCTTCAAGGACGACCTACACATAGACCCAGCTGAGGTGAGGCTTGCATGCACACAGCTGGCAAACACGGCCATGAGCAACGTGCAGCCCTAACCTGGCTACGTTTGGCTCATGTGCGCATCTTTTCCCGCTGCAAAATGTATCATGTTGCTTCGCGACGGCACCATGCCTGCATCGCAGGGCCGTGCAGCACCTGCACTGCCCCAGCCACGCCCGCACCGTTGCCCACGCCTGCATCGGCATCCGCTGCCGTACCTGCACCCTCCCCCTCCCCCAAGGTGGCTGTGCTGACCGGGCTGTCCAGCATCCCCTGGATGATCAAGCCGCTGTACGGCTTCCTGTCCGACGCGGTGCCGCTGTTTGGGTACCGCAGGAGGAGCTACCTGGTGCTGTGCGGCCTTGTGGGTGCGTCCCGTTCGAAACACACTAGCACGCTGCCCAAGCATTCCGTTCTGTCATGTCCCTAACAGCACTACACACGCACAAAGGACGCTGTGCGGCCTTGTGGGTGCATCCGGAGCATCCGACGCCTGTAGTGCTGCACCCTGGGCCCTTGGAGCCGAGTGCGTTGCCTGTGGACCTGCCTGCCTGCCTGCCTGCCTGCCTGTCTGGCGACCCACGCACCAGGCCGCGCAAGCACCCGCACTGACTTTAGGACTGCTTTTAGTGTGTCACGCAGACCGGCTCTCCACCCAGTTCTCATTCTCCCCTGTCCGAAACTTTGTGCTATGCTGCACGCTCGCTGCTCTGTCGCCGCTGCCCTGCCCCTGCGTCAGGCACCAGCGCCTGGATGACGCTGAGCTACGGCGTGCACGAGGCGTCGGGCGCCGTGGCGTGCATGATCCTGGCCTCGTTGAGCACCGCCTTCAGCGACGTGGTGGTGGACAGCATCGTGGTGGAGCGGGCGCGGGGGCACCCGCAGGTGGGGGTGGCGTGTGCATGAGCGGTAGTTTGGTTGGGACAAGGTTAGCGTGGGCGTGAGGGTCAGAGGTGTGGAGGCAGACTACACCAGGGGGCGGAGGGGACGTCGTATTGCAACCCGGACGTGTGTGGGTTATACTGATGCGTACGGCCCACATCATGGACGGGCCGTACTGCGTAGGAGGCGGTGTGCACGTGAAGAAGCGGACGTGCGGTATTGCTATCTTTTATGAGAGCGGGACATATGCCAGTGCAGGAGGCACCTCGTTCGGGCTACCACTGTAATGTTCTCCCTAGCCTTCCTGTCCGTAAAGGCACAAGATCATGTGAACTACACTCCCACATTCGCTGCCACGCGTTTGCCCGTAGGCTGTGGCAGGCTCCCTGCAGTCCTTGTGCTGGGCGTCTGCTGCCATCGGCGGCATCACATCGGCGTATTTCAGCGGATCTTTAGTGCAGGTGCGCGTGTGCCACAAAGGCGCGGCTGGCAAGTGCGCGCTCCACCCATACCGTGGACCCGCGCCTTGATGCTGTCAAGGCCTAAGCTTGCGGCCTGTGCGCCCGCCGTTATGTGCAGGACCACGGCCCTCGCTTCGTGTTCGGCCTCACCGCCTTCTTCCCGCTGGTGGTCTCCGCGTCGGCCCTCCTTATCGACGAGCGACCCGTGGGTCAGTTGCCTGGCTGGGGGGGGGGGCAGCGGAGGGGGGGGCTTGGGCTGACAATTGAGGGCTAACGGTTGGGGACTGGCGACTGGGGCCTCGGAGCGCCGTCCTGTACCTTGTATATGTTGTTACGTTGTTGTTACGCAACCTTCCTGCATCGGGCGCCGAATGACAGGCTACCAAAGCTTACCGGTATCTGTGTCTCCATCGAACGAGCTCACATGTACCTTGTTTGACCCGTCCTGTGGGGTGCACGAGGCCGGGCAGCACGCTGTGCATGCTAGGGCCGTCCGCGGTGCAGCCATTATTGGTACGTAGTCACGCACGTGCTTTGCCCCCCTCGTCGCCCTGCTGCGCAGGCCGTGGTGCTGTGCCGAGAACGGACGGGAGTCACAGCGGGGCCGCAGCCGCGCTGTTAGCACCACCAGGTCCGGGCGGCGTGGGCGTGGGTGCGGACCTGCCGCACGCAGCGTCGGCCATGTCTGGCGGGCCTAGCACAGGAGTGGCAACAGACACCATCTTTGGGCGGCTGTACTTGCAGGTAGGTTGTGTTGTAGCACTAAACATTACGCCGCTGGCAGTCCGGGCTGTGCCGGCAGTATTGTGCCAGGTGCTTCCTGGCACCTGCAAGCGGGTCTTTGACGTGGAGCAGGCTGCTAGGCTGCTTGCCAGGGCAGTGGTCCGTGCTGCTTTCCCCGCTCCAAGCTGCTCAAGGCAGGCGTGTGTGCTGCCCTACTGCCAGGGTGTGGCGCTGTGGGGGGCGGTGCGGCAGCGGGGCATCATCATCCCGGCGCTGTTCGCCTTCATGTGGCAGGTGAGGACAGGGCGGTGCAGGAAGGTAGTTGGTATCAGGGGACCGTTATGGCGCCCTTTTTGACTTCGAGTCTGAGCTGCTCGGTGACATGCCTAGCGCTCGCCCAGCCTACACCACCTTCAGAATTCTTTGTCGTGACCTGGAGCTGTGCGCCAGCCTGAGCGGTGCACACGTTGCACTCGTGCAGCAGGAGAAACAGGAATGGTGCCGTGCAGCAGGCGAATCAGGATTGGTGCCGTACGGTTCCTGCCTGCCCTCTGTGCCCAGGCGCCTCCTCACTCACCAATCGCCTTGGAGCCAAAGTTACAGCTTACTAGCCTTGTTTCATTTTTATGGCACTTCGTCCCACAGGCAACCCCGTCTGCCGATAGCGCCATGTTCTACTACCAGGTGGGTCACACGCTTTGACTGCCCTGCAACCGTTGGCACAGCACCGTTGGCAACCGACGCCAAATGTGGCAATTGACGTCTGGTTCCATAGAAGGTTTTTGCCGAGTCCGTGTCGTGTGCGACGTACGTGCAAGCAATTAACCCCCTGTAAATAAAGATATGCTTAGTAGCAGGCTAGCGGGCACCGGAAACAGCCTCGGATGGCTGCGCACATGCGCGGGTCCACGATAAATAGAGAGCCCCTGGCTCTGCGCGTCCCTGGAGTCAACCTGACCATACGCGGTGCACAGCGTTGTGGTTCGGTCACCACGCTAACGCCCGCGTTGTTCGCTGGGCCCCTACCCCGGCAGCGCAGTCGCGAAGCCCATAGGTTGAAAAGCCTAGGCAGCGCCCAGCACGACATCCTTAGACCATTGTCACAGGAAAACCATGTGGGCTTGCCCGGCCCAGGAACCGTTGCAAAGTCGTTGTTGTAGGTGTACCTACGTGTCGGTTAGACAAGCGCTCTGATACCCATGTCTTGGGAAAATCATGCACGGCAGGGATGGACACAGAGCTAATTCCACTGTCCCGCCCTTCCGCACAGACTAACGTACTAAACTTCACGCCTGAGTTCCTGGGCCGTGTCCGCCTGGCGGGGTCCCTGGCGTCCCTGCTCGGCGTGGGCATCTTCAACACGTGGCTCAAGGTGCGAGGCTTCGTCCGTGAACGAGGCCTGCAGGGTGGCGTGAACTGCGGGACGGAACGACAAACTATTTGTGCTTGTGCTACTGCTGTCATCCTGCTGCCTGGTGGGACCTCAGTGCACCGAATCCAGAGGCAAGCCCTGTGCATGCTAGGGTGGGAACACATCAGCACGGCGCGATACCATTGCGGCAACTGCATCCCGGTAAAGCGCACCTTGGCGTGCTGCGCCACTGCAGGCGGTGCCCCTGCGGCGCCTGCTCCTGTGGATCATGATCCTGGGCACCCTGCTCAGCAGCACGCAGCTCATCCTCATCAGCGGCCTGCACCGACAGTGGGGCATCAGCGACCAGGTGTTCGTGCTGGGGGACTCGGTCATCCTCACGGTAAGTCTGGCGCGTGGAGGGGGCTGGGACAAGCGCATGACGCCTATTCCTTCCGAAGGGGCCGATGCCTGTTGGTATCGCTCACACATGAACAACATTTTGCATAGTTATCGGGTGATTTTGCACGTAGCAGCGCTGTTGTCGTGCGACGCAGTAGGTTTGCCCGGAACGCGGTGCAGGTTCAAGTGCCTGTCCTGCACGCAAACGCTTATCTGTTTTCACGTGGTCTTCCCACGTGTGGTCTTCCCCTGACGCACAGGTGCTCGGCCAGGTCTCATGGATGCCCATCCTGGTGGGTGCCTTATGGAAGCGGTCCTACTGCCAACAAATTGCTTTGTGTACGAGGGGAGCTCTTGACACGGCCACGTTCCTGCTCGTACGCCCGACGTAGACCTTCTACTGTCAGAAGGGTAGCCACAGCCATCCATCAGCCCACGCCTGTTCCCACGTGCACTGCTGCTGCAGGTGCTGGCGGCACGGATGTGCCCCGAGGGCGTGGAGGTAAGCGTTGGCTCTGCATCACGCCCCAAGACTCTCCCATCGTTCCAATGGCCCCTGGTCCTGGTTGCGTACTGCATGTCCGGCCAATGCTCATGTGCGCAAGACACGCATCGCCTGTGGTACTGCATGGCTGCGTAGGAGACATAGGCAAGCACGTTCTGTGAACCCCCAATCCCACCTCGCACTCGCCTTCCCTCTTTACTGTCCCCTCCAGGCCACCCTCTTCGCGACGCTCATGTCCATTGTGAACAGCGGCTCCATCATGGGCGGAGCGCTGGGCGCAGGGCTGACCAAGCTGTACGGCGTCACCAGCGACCGCTTCGACAACCTGTTTGCCCTGGTGACCACCTGCATCGCGCTCAACCTGGTGCCGGCCGCCTTCCTGCGCATGCTGCCCGAGCAGGTAGACAGGGAGCGGGAGGAAGGCAGCCAGGGCCACGGACAAGCGCAGTCGGGTGCGGGCGGGGGGCCAGGGGAGGTGCGCATGGCGGAGGGCTCCGGGTCCGGTAAGGGGAGGCACGAGTCGGAGGCGATGGAGGCGGGGTTGGCGGGGCCGGGGCCAGGGTCGGGCGGAGAGGAGAGGGCACCCTTGCTTGGGGGGAAAGTGGCGCGGGACTGAGACGCGGAAACGCGTACGGTAGTCCAGCAGACGGCGTGTGTATCGCGCTTGCCCTCGTGCTCGTGTCTGGAGCTGGTACGGGTGTTCTGTGGCGTAAGTAAGGATTAAAGGCTGGGGAGTCTCCAGGCCGGGTAAACGTGTTGGCGGCAAACCGCAAACGAGGAGTTCAATTTCCATGCACCAGCACCGCAAGGTGCAAGCGCCTGTGACCTTGGTACCGTATTCGCGGAGCCTTGGAGCTACTGTGGACACTCGGATTGCCGCGGCACGTCTTGGGCCAGAGTCTGCAGACGTACGATTGCGCGTGCTGGCAGTCCGTGGTTTTGCGTAATTTGCCCTTCAGTACAAGGCTACCGGTACCTCGTCACGTAGGCGATGTAATGCGACTTGCTGACTTTGGGAGACCTCTTGCTGGCAGGAGTACCAACGGAGTAAATACCGGTGCAGCTGCCCAAGTTGATGCAACGAACCGTTATGAACCCCGACGGTCCAGTGCATCAGGGGAGCTCCCCTGCAGTGCATGTTGTACTGCACGAGCCTTCTGGTGGGCAACGGTTGCCTTGCTCGACGTGACGGGTCACGCCGTCCGGACCTGTGTCGCCTTGCGGCTTGTCGTACCCTTAACGTACACGCTGTCCTGTTAAGGTTGGACGTTTTCTTGTTGCTGTACAACAGCAACGCAACGTTACATGATTGATTCCTGATAGGTGTGGTCGGGACCAGTAAGGATCGTGTTGCCACACCACCTGGAATGTAACACAAAATGCCAAAAAAATACACGCAATCGCTGCTGGATCACCCCATGATCACCCTGTGGACAGGTGAGGGGATTCCTTGACCAGTACCGGGTATGACAACGTATGTATGTATGGATTTACAGTTTTGGCCCCCTTCCAGCGTATGTGGCGCCATGAGGCGGCAAGGGCCAGCAAGGACCCGCTGGCAAAGCGCTTGTGCAGTAAACCAGAGGGTGACATTGCCCCCCTGACCCCTGGGTTAGCTCGTCAATCTCTGGTCCTGGCCCTGGAAACCAATCTCAATCTTGGCCCCGGCCAATCCAATTTTAACTTGCCCTGGACCAATCTGCTGACCCCTGACTTCCAAGTTGCACAGTGAGCGCTCCGTGGCAGTCCAGCCTGGTCCACCGCGCTGTTAGCTGGTTGCAGCTGGCGCTCTTTTGTACTTCTTTACTATCTTTACGGCTCAGCGCGCCTGAATTGTGTACAAGCTCCCAGTATTGCTATCAACATATGTTATCATTAATGTCTTATGTGCGAAGTAAGCAAGCTTTGCACAAAGGACATTGGCACTGGACTGTGAACGAGCCCAGCTTTGACGCAAGCGGACAATGAAAACTGATCCACCAAAGAATTTGACGTATGTCATGCCCTAGCTACAGTCAGCAGCTTTCTGTCACAGACAGTGATCGGCCGAGCCACCGCGCCGAACGGCGCACCGGCTCGGCTAATGGACCAGTTGCCACCATGATTGAATACCATTAGGCATCAAGATAGCCACTGCAAAGTCTAAATTGTGCTTCTGTGCCCCGAGCCTTGTGGCCCAATGGGTCACAGACTGTATTTGGGCCTTTCCTGCAATGCGGTCTCTGCCGGCACCATTTATGGAACTATTGATTGTCCTTCTTGACTGCTTGTGTGCCCAAAAGTCTGCAAACGAGCCGAGCGTGTCACGGAGCTACAGCGCGAGCCTGGCAAGAGGATTCTTGAAACGCAAAAGATAAACCAACCGCATCTAATGCGATCGCGTGTGAATCATAGTCCGTCGCCTCGGCACCATGCTGCTGGGCAGTACTGCGCGATGAGCGAGCACGCCACGTGTATCAGGGGCAGTCAGACTTCAGCTAGCGGCCAGGGAACACAGTGGGGCACCGCCAATTCCTAGCCCCATACCACCAAACCGTGAATTGTTACAATTTTAGCCCAAACAAAAATTAGCCTTTGCCGTTTCTCCCCATTCCAACGGCATTCTCCCCCTAATTTTTGGGTCTATGCACTCCGCTGGTATACTTGGCAAATGGCCGCGCGGGAATTTTTGGCCCATCCACGCGCCATGCCACCACAGCCCGCCCAAGACTTGCCCAAATCCAGCTGGAACGTGCTGCATATCATGCCAACATGATAGGACCATGAAGCAAGCCTTCCTCGGTCTGCGAGAACTGTGCGTTGTGTGCGTGTGTCCATGTCCATGTGGCCGTCTGGACATGTCCAAGCAAAAGGCGCAACGTGCGTGGTGCGTACGGCATGCTCCCTTCAATGTGTTTGGGCGCATGCAGCTTAGGCAAAGCGGCCACGTGTGGAGCTACCAAGGACTGCCTGCATATGGCGGCACCAGCCGTTCGTAGGCCAGGGCGGCAGGGCCCATGAGCTGCACGGAGCAATATGCAGGCGAGCGACCCTCTGCGTTCATGAAACTTTGCTTGGAAAGAGTTATCAAAGGGACTTTGGGCAACATTACAATACTGCTCTGCACATCAAGCGGTGCGTACCGTGCCGGTCGGCCTCGGGCGACCGTCCGTCTTCCACTGACAACTGCCGGACAGGACCTGCCAACCCAACCGCGTATGCACACCCGAGCCCCCATATCATGAGCCGCGTCGCAAGGATAGCTATGGTGCTGAAGGAGTCATGCGTCTCAGGGGCGTCAAAAACTTGTCCTGTCGCCCTGAAGTCCAACAGTTCCTTGCCCCCGCTTCAGCTGCTGACATCAAGGCACAGCGCTGAGGACACAGGGGCTATACATATGTTCTAATGAGTATTTTGATGTCATGCGAATGGCACGGGGTGAACTTGCAACCGCTGCCACTGTATGTGCATGGGGTCCACGGTCCAGCATGTCCCCTCAGCTTCTCCGTGCCGCGTGAAACTAAGCGTGAAAACTTGGATGTTGGCTGGCGGAGTACGGTTGGGGAGTAAGATTATTTGCAGCGAATTCCAAGCTACATATTTATCACTTGCATGCACCCGAGTACGGCCTTCCGCGCGTCCGCCCAGGTCGGCCCCGGGAGGATATCCCCTGCCTCAGGGGTGCGTCGGAAACTTCTTGCGCACCTTCGCCCTTACTCTTCCCTTGAGAGCAATCACTCCATACAACACCTGACTATTTCTTGTGTAACAGAGCGGGAGACGCCGCCAACCCGTCTGCTGTCGCCCCCCTGAAATGTCCATCCATGGCGCGTTGAAAAATTGGGGTGGCCGTCGCCCTCCCAGTGCCACAGAATCCGCACTCTTATTTTTGTCTTGTGAGGCATTGCGGGGCTGGCGGGCGCGCCACGAGGCCCCTATTTTTGGCTCAATAAATGCACCATCTCTTTCCCAGCCCCATACCGCCGTCAATCTGGGTGGGGCACCGCCGTCAATCTGGGTGGGGCACCGCCGTCAATCTAGGTGGGGCAGTGCCTCCAATCCACGGGGTTCCAATCCAATTTCCGTGACCAGGGGTGACCCGCCAATCCAATCTAGTGTCACCCTCTGAGTAAACTTTAGGGGTGCCTGAGTAACATGCAACCTGTAACCTTCTCATGAAGAGAAAAGTGCCAGGCCCCGCATCCTACGCACATGTGGGCTCCCTGGGTTCCTTGCCTCCGGCGTCCAAGCTGCCATACACTTGGACTACAGCAGTTCGCATGCTATCGATGTCTGTCTTCTCAGCGCCCATGGGCCATGATACTGCACATATGTTGTTACAGTTTAGCACAGGCGGTGGTGGTGGTTGTTGGTTGGTCCCCCAGCTTGGTCCTTACAAGGGGCCTTGTTGTGAAGGTCTTTGCTTGCGGCGGCGTTTGGGGCTGTTGGGGTCTCGTGTCTGCCCTTCAGCCTCCTTGAGCTCTTGTGCTCCGGCGGAGCTCTGTCTCTGTGCGTTGTAGCAGTAGCCGCCCTGTCCTTGTCCGGGTCGGTGAGTTTTGCGGTTGCTGGGCTTTCCGTCTTGCCGGCTGGTTCCTCGTGGTGCTTCCCGTGGGCTGTTGCCCTGGGTGGTTGGTTGGTGGCCTCCGGGTTTTCCTTTCGCCTCTCATCCCTGTAACCGTTCTCATCAAAACAAAAGCGTGTTGGGGCCCGGGGGAGCGGCCCCGGATCGGCCCCCACCGTGGGACCCGGCCCGGGGCACCCTTTCCACATTTCGGCGACTTGTTGAGGCGTGTTGGGGCCCGGGGGAGCGGCCCCGGATTGGTACACAGCGCACGGCAACGAACCCACCTGCCCCCGACCCGTACGAAGAAAAGGGCAGCGCACCAGCAGCTCCACTGCCGTAAAAAGGACGGCCCCCCAAGCCCAAGGAGCATACGGCGGCCCCACACCCCCGAAACGCACAGCATCGGGCACCCCTACACCCACCAGCGAAAGCAGAGATACACCCCCACCGGACAGCCCCCCCGACCCCCCTAGGGCCAAACGCAAGCGTAAGGCACGCAGCCCGTCACCGACAGGCTCCCAAGGGCGATGTGCTGCCGACACACACGCCACCTACTACACGGTGCAGTGGAAACCCTGGGAAGCCAGCCGCGGCTGCTTGGCGTGCTATAACGCAATGGGATACCCCCCACAGAAACTTGAAAATTCGTGGAGAAAGTGGGGCAGCGTCATGGGCACCCTCCTCCCGCGAGTATACTGGAGTACTACAAGCGACGAGGAATCACGCCTAGCCACCCAGGACAACTGGCAGGAGCTCCTGGCCGACATGCACGGCAGGCACGCAGGCCCACCGGCCCCCAAACGCCCGCCCGGCGGACCTCCACCTCACTAACGACCAGCGACAAGGCCGGTGGTGTGCACCTGATCCAAACATGGACACTGTAACCCGCCGACGCTTCTCCGAAAGGGTAAATATACATATGGACCCCTGCAACCCAGACCTCGACATACACCCCCGGAAATACACAATACAGGTCGGCACGCAGCGACGTCGGGAACAGCCCACCGGCACAGACTCGGATTTTGCCCACGTTTACAGCCCCACGGGCAGATGGCTAGGCAGCATCACGCGATCGCGCCTGCACATGCTGCATACACGGTACAAACGTGCGGCCCACACACCGCCAGTGGGCATGAACCAAAGACCTTCGCGAGAAAACGTGGCGCTGCTCCTGCATCGCTACACCGGGACACCCCTACCAGCTGGAGACCAGGTGGTGGCACAACATGAACGCACCCTGACCGCCCGCCTCCTGCAGCACGCATATCCCGAACTGCACATCACCGAACGCTTCGCGTCCCCTGAACGCCACGCCAGAATGCGGCGCGTACTTCACCCCGTATCCTGAAGACGGCCTCTTCGCGCGCACAATGCGATGCATACTCAGGGATATGGAACGGCATCTCTGTAGCACACCCACCCCCCGATCCGAAACAGACCGAAAGAGCAGTTGAGTGGGCTGCCCTGAGCGCACACGCAAACCTGCATAACAACGAACCATGCCTCACCCTCCTGACCCTGCCCCACAGCCGTACCGGCCCCTACACCCGCCATCTCTCCCACCCCCTGATATGGGACCTTGGCACACTAGTACGCGACTGCCCCGCCGCCCAGCTGCTGCCGGCCGACTATGTGGCCGGAACACCCCAGCCAACAAAGAAAGCTCTGACGCCTATACCAAAGGTGTGCATGTCCTACTTGCTGCCAACCTCACAGGCCTACGGATGTACCACGACCTGGTAGAACCAGCGCTACGCGCAAGCATGCCCACACCACCGGGCAGTGCAAGAACCCCCACCTGAAGAGTACGAAGACCTCGAAGCCGCCTGGCCTGCCCCACGAGAGACAGGTTGCGGCAACCCGCCGGCATCCCGCCAAAAACTGTACAGTCGAAAGGCAACCCGCCGCCTGCGCGCCGTGCAAAGCAAAACCTCAGATGATAGACCCATGGTGCAACCGCCAACGTGTCGACTCGAGACACAGGTCAGCGACTCCCTAAGCGAGCAGCACCCCACCCGCTACCCTCTCCGACACAGGGACGGGGTGCTGCTCTACACAGATGGCTCTTGCATCAAAAACCCTGAAGCCCCAAACAGCCTGGGGGCAGCCGTATACAACGCGAACACCAACACTCTCACTTACGTGAACCCCAGCGGCGCCGGTCCAACCAACACCATCACGAGAGCCGAAGCCAGTGCGCTGAAGGCTGCGCTTGCCGCGCACACTGCATCGGACGAGACCCTCCACGTGTACACCGATAGCCTAGCTGCCCTCTGTCTCATAAGAAAAATGATGTATGACCCTAAAAAGCTGCATATTTCTAAACATCGTGAAATCCTTGGGGCAATCGTCGACCTCATGCTCGAGAGAGCACTGAACGGCCGATGTACCCATTTGTATAAAGTAAAATCGCATATAGGGATTATAGGAAACGAGAGGGCTGACGCAGGTGCTACTGCTGTGGCTAAAGGCACCGCACCCGGCGACGGCGAATGGGTAACGGAAACAGCCACCAGCAACCCGTACTCCAACCTGTACTGGCTTGAGCAGTCCGGGACGGATCCATACCCCGTGTCCGACCTCAACGTAGCCATCCAGCGAGCAGCCCTGCCCCACACACAGCACGGATACGCAAACCGCACGCTCTATACGGACGGGTGGGAAGAAACAGTCCCCCTGCTCTGCCCCAAGAGCAGCCACGCCTCCACACCGGCGACAACGTGCCATGGAAAGCCACCCTGAACGCCATCAAAGCACGGCATGGAGCCTTGTGGAACGCTAAGATAGCCCGCAGATGTAAGAAACCGCTTGTCCTTGGTCGGAAGGGACGGAACTCCATCAGCGACGGGCGCTGCCCAGCATGCGGCGAGGAGGACGGCACGGGCACATACTCGGGGGTGCCAGCACCGCGCATGAAGGCCCTCTACATAGACAGGCACAACAAGGCCGTGAAGTGCATTACAAAGACTCTGTCTCAAGGCGCTAAGGGCGGCTGTTTCATGGTGATGGACGCCTGTGCGGCAAACGACAGCCCCCCTTACTCCGCTGGTACCCGAGTGCCTAGGTGGCTCATCCCCAGCGACATCGCCTCGATGACGACTTGAAGCGGCTCCGCCAGACCTGCTCCTCATCCCCACGATAAGCCTTACAGATGCCCGGCGGCAGCGAGGCTGCCCACCAACGCAGCTGACCGTTCCCAGCATACAGTGCACCTGATTGAGGTGGGATACTGCCATGACACCATGCACGAGCGGAAACTGGTACTCAAGGCTTCCCAGCACACTGCCCTGGCCGGGTTCCTCCGCCAGGCGGGTTGGCACGTTAAGTACTCCGCACAAGAAGCCGTATCCTTAGGTGTGGGAGGAACCATACGGAAGGACCTGCGCAGCCTGCTGTCAGCACACGGGGCCACACCGACCCAAACCGACAGGTGTTGCAACACACTCCACCAGCACGCCGTCCTTAGCGCCCACAGCATCATCTGCTGCCGGCGAGAGCTTGAGCGCAACATGACCCCGAACCGCCAGGAACGCCCTGGTGAGCCTCCCCCTTAGGGGACCCCCTTTTTTTTCCTTCTGGGGTGGGCTGTCAGGCAATCCACCTGACTCCACCCCCCTACGGTGGATGGGGGCCACCTGGGCGCGTCCCGGGTGCAACACACCCCACCTCCTTAACTCACGCGGAGGTGCTTCGCCTCCTGCGTTAGTATTATTATTATTATTATTATTAGCGGCCCCGGATCGGCCCCCACTGTTTTTATTTTCGATGAGAACGGTTACAGGGATGAGAGGCGAAAGGAAAGCCCGGAGGCCACCAACCAACCACCCAGGGCAGCAGCCCACGGGGCGCACCACGAGGAACCAACCGGCAAGACGGAAAGCCCCAGCAACCGCAAACTCACCGAACCAGACAAGGACAGGGCGGCTACTGCTACAACGCACAGAGACAGAGCTCCGCCGGAGCACAAGAGCGCAAGGAGTCTGAAGGGCAGGCACGCGCCCCCAACAGCCCCAAACACTGCCGCCAAGCAAAACACCTCCACAACAGGGCCCCTTGTCACGACCGGCACTGCACCTGGTCATTTTGCTGTCATGAGGTGCAGCGGGGCGCAGGTGGATGCCCTGTGCGTACCGTGTGTCGGTCCCGGGTACTGCGGTCTCGTGGCAAGAGTGCCGGCACGTGCAGGGGAGGTTCCCACGGTGGCATGCGTGACAAGGGAGTGACCGCACTGTTAGCGGCTAGGTCTGGCGTTGTGCCTTTCGAGGTTGTTCTTTGTCTTGTTGAGGTCTGTAGCGTCGGTGATCGGGCCGAGCTGGTGCGGCTGTGCAAGCGTGCGATAGTACCTGCCTCGCCTGGAGTGCGGTGTTGTGTGAGCCGTTACCTGTCTACGTGAGGTATTTGGCCTGCCTTGTGGCGTTACGAGTGAGCCAGTTCGGCAGTGTGGGTCGGTGGGTCAGCACTGAATGGTGCAGATCGCATCTCTCCCACCCGTACAGGGGACGCTTAGGTCTGGTCGAGCAACGCTGGTTGCGTTGCTCGATTTACTGTGGTCTGTGCCGAAACTCCAGAGCTTTACTGTAAGCAACAAGGATAGTGCCCGACTTACAGAGCGAGTCCGCAGCCATCCCCAACTGCGTCAGGGGAACAACTTACCAGTACCACTTTGTAGCATAGCCTAGCATGGGATAGCCGACGTCATCCAAGCAGATAGGAAGGTGAACCGTCGAGTGCCAAGCCTGACAAGGGGCAAGGGCTCTTACGGCCAGTTCTCTGCTGTCTGGGGTTGGCCTTGCTGCCGAGCGTAGCTGCCTTCGGGCGCTGGCTTGAGCGCATCCTGGTGTCTGCGCACCACCAGGACGCTAGGGGATCGGAGGTTACAGCTTGTGAGGCCACAATCATAGTCATCATCAGCTCTCGGCATCAGTATCCCATTGCTCCGTCCAACGTGCAACCGCACGACGGCAAGCGGGACTTAGCCCGTGTCATTGCCATACCCTTGGCGTGCTGGACGGACTGTCGCTGGTCCTCCTGCCTGGAACGCCGCTGGAGTTCAGCGTGCGGCTCAAGCAGACCCTGGTGGTGAAGGGGACAGGGCTCTTCGCGCTGCTGCTCGGCAACCCGCAGATGCACATGGTGGCGGACGTGCTGGACTGCTACCCGGAGCTGTGCACCCGCGTGCGCCCCAACTGGCTCCTGGCGCCGGACACCTACTACGAGATCCCAATGGTGGCGTGCGGGAGGCGCCGTGTGCGTCCTCAGCCACGTCGCCGGGCGCCTGCATGGTGACGCGGCTGCAGGGAGGAGGCGGGCAGCGCCACCAGAGGGCGGCGGCATGCTGCAGCCTTGGAGCCCCACGCAGGCGGAGGTGCAGGCGGCAGCCCCAGGCGCCGCTGCGTTGGAGAAGGAGGGGAAGGGGCAGGCGGCTGCCCCAGGCGCCACTGCGATGGAGAAGGAGGAGGCGGGGCAGGCGGCAGCCCTAGGCGCCGCTGCATTGGAGAAGGGGAATGAGGAACAGGCGGCAGCGCGGCGCCCGCGCGATGGAGCAGGAGGACAAGCGGCAAGCAGCCGCAGGTGCCGGCACGATGGAGCAGGAGGACGAGCGGCAAGCAGCCGCAGGAGCGCTATGATGGAGCAGGAGGAAGAGCAGGCGGCAGCCCCCGGCGCCGCCGTGATGGGACAGGAGGACGGGCGGCAGATAGCCCCCGGCGCCGCCACGATGGGACAGGAGGACAAGCGGCAAACAGCCCCTGGCGCCGCCACGATGGGACAGGAGGACGGGCGGCAGACAGCCCCCGGCGCCGTCGCGAGGGCACGCGAGGAGCAGGCGGCCGCCCCAGGCGCCGCTGTGTCGGAGAAGGAGGAGAAGGAGCAGGCGGCAGCCCCCGGCGCCGCTACGAGGGGACAGGAAGAGCACGCGGCAGCCCCAGGCGCCGCGGCGTTGGAGAAGGAGGATGAAGAACAGGC
The DNA here is from genome assembly GCA_036984285.1 of Chlamydomonas sp. KOR1. Classification (NCBI taxonomy): domain Eukaryota; kingdom Viridiplantae; phylum Chlorophyta; class Chlorophyceae; order Chlamydomonadales; family Chlamydomonadaceae; genus Chlamydomonas; species Chlamydomonas sp. KOR1. Next base: position 13,100 of record BQMZ01000004.1, on the reverse strand, counting down.
GGCAGCCCCAGGCGCCGTCGCAAGGGGGCAGGAAGGGCTGCCCGCAGCATCACTGGAGGAGCTGAGGGCGGCGGCAAGGGCCGCCTATGACGAAGGGCTGGCCCGCCCCAGAGACCCTACGCGGACGGTGAGGCTGCGAGTGGATGAGCTGCCGCCGGTGGATGGGTCTCCGGCCGGGATTGAGCGGGGCAGGAGGCGGCCAGCTGCAGCTAGGGTGGCCATGGCGGAGTGGGCATGAACCAAAGACCTTCGCAGAAAACGTGGCGCGGCTCCTGCATCGCTACACCCCCGGGACACCCCTACCAGCTGGAGACCAGGTGGTGGCACAACATGAACGCACCCTGACCGCCCGCCTCCTGCAGCACGTACATCCCGAACTGCACATCACCGAACGCTTCGCGTCCCCCCTGAACGCCACGCCAGAATGCGATGCGTACTTCACCCCGTATCCTGAAGACGGCCTCTTGCCGGCACAATGCGATGCATACTCAGGGATATGGAACGGCATCTCTGTAGCACACCCACCCCCCGATCCGAAACAGACCGAAAGAGCAGTTGAGTGGGCTGCCCTGAGCGCACACGCAAACCTGCATAACAACGAACCATGCCTCACCCTCCTGACCCTGCCCCACAGCCGCAGGCCCCTACACCCGCCATCTCTCCACCCCTGATATGGGACCTTGGCACACTAGTACGCGACTGCCCCGCCGCCCAGCTGCTGCCGGCCGACTATGTGGCGGGAACACCCCAGCCAACAAAGAAAGCTCTGACGCCTATACCAAAGGTGTGCATGTCCTACTTGCTGCCAACCTCACAGGCCTACGGATGTACCACGACCTGGTAGAACCAGCGCTGGCGCCAAGCATGCCCACACCACGGGCAGTGCAAGAACCCCCACCTGAAGAGTACGAAGACCTCGAAGCGCCTGGCCTGCCCCACGAGAGACAGGTTGCGGCAACCCGCCGGCATCCCGAAAAACTGTACAGTCGAAAGGCAACCCGCCGCCTGCGCGCCGTGCAAAGCAAAACCTCAGATGATAGACCCATGGTGCAACCGCCAACGTGTCGACTCGAGACACAGGTCAGCGACTCCTAAGCGAGCAGCACCCCACCCGCTACCCTCTCCGACACAGGGACGGGGTGCTGCTCTACACAGATGGCTCTTGCATCAAAAACCCTGAAGCCCCAAACAGCCTGGGGGCAGCCGTATACAACGCGAACACCAACACTCTCACTTACGTGAACCCCAGCGGCGCCGGTCCAACCAACACCATCACGAGAGCCGAAGCCAGTGCGCTGAAGGCTGCGCTTGCCGCGCACACTGCATCGGACGAGACCCTCCACGTGTACACCGATAGCCTAGCTGCCCTCTGTCTCATAAGAAAAATGATGTATGACCCTAAAAGCTGCATATTTCTAAACATCGTGAAATCCTTGGGGCAATCGTCGACCTCATGCTCGAGAGAGCACTGAACGGCCGATGTACCCATTTGTATAAAGTAAAATCGCATATAGGGATTATAGGAAACGAGAGGGCTGACGCAGGTGCTACTGCTGTGGCTAAAGGCACCGCACCCGGCGACGGCGAATGGGTAACGGAAACAGCCACCAGCAACCCGTACTCCAACCTGTACTGGCTTGAGCAGTCGGGACGGATCCATACCCCGTGTCCGACCTCAACGTAGCCATCCAGCGAGCAGCCCTGCCCCACACACAGCACGGATACGCAAACCGCACGCTCTATACGGACGGGTGGGAAGAAACAGTCCCCCTGCTCTGCCCCAAGAGCAGCCACCGCCTCCACACCGACGACAACGTGCCATGGAAAGCCACCCTGAACGCCATCAAAGCACGGCATGGAGCCTTGTGGAACGCTAAGATAGCCCGCAGATGTAAGAAACCGCTTGTCCTTGGTCGGAAGGGACGGAACTCCATCAGCGACGGGCGCTGCCCAGCATGCGGCGAGGAGGACGGCACGGGCACATACTCGGGGGGTGCCAGCACCCGCGCATGAAGGCCCTCTACATAGACAGGCACAACAAGGCCGTGAAGTGCATTACAAAGACTCTGTCTCAAGGCGCTAAGGGCGGCTGTTTCATGGTGATGGACGCCTGTGCGGCAAACGACAGCCCCTTACTCCGCTGGTACCAGTGCCTAGGTGGCTCATCCCCAGCGACATCGTCTCGGATGACGACTTGAAGCGGCTCGCCAGACCTGCTCCTCATCCCCACGATAAGCCTTACAGATGCCCGGCGGCAGCGAGGCTGCCCACCAACGCAGCTGACCGTTCCCAGCATACAGTGCACCTGATTGAGGTGGGATACTGCCATGACACCATGCACGAGCGGAAACTGGTACTCAAGGCTTCCCAGCACACTGCCCTGGCCGGGTTCCTCCGCCAGGCGGGTTGGCACGTTAAGTACTCCGCACAAGCGTATCCTTAGGTGTGGGAGGAACCATACGGAAGGACCTGCGCAGCCTGCTGTCAGCACACGGGGCCACACCGACCCAAACCGACAGGTGTTGCAACACACTCCACCAGCACGCCGTCGGCGCCCACAGCATCATCTGCTGCCGGCGAGCTTGGCGCAACATGACCCGAACCGCCAGGAACGCCCTGGTGAGCCTCCCCTTAGGGGACCCCTTTTTCCTTCTGGGGTGGGCTGTCAGGCAATCCACCTGACTCCACCCCTACGGTGGATGGGGCCACCTGGGCGCGTCCGGGTGCAACACACCCCACCTCCTTAACTCACGCGGAGGTGCTTCGCCTCCTGCGTTAGTATTATTATTATTATTATTAGCGGCCCCGGATCGGCCCCCACTGTTTTTATTTTCGATGAGAACGGTTACAGGGATGAGAGGCGAAAGGAAAGCCCGGAGGCCACCAACCAACCACCCAGGGCAGCAGCCCACGGGGCGCACCACGAGGAACCAACCGGCAAGACGGAAAGCCCCAGCAACCGCAAACTCACCGAACCAGACAAGTACAGGGCGGCTACTGCTACAACGCACAGAGACAGAGCTCCGCCGGAGCACAAGAGCGCAAGGAGTCTGAAGGGCAGGCACGCGCCCCCAACAGCCCCAAACACTGCCGCAAGCAAAAACACCTCCACAACAGGGCCCCTTGTCACGACCGGCACTGCACCTGGTCATTTTGCTGTCATGAGGTGCAGCGGGGCGCAGGTGGATGCCCTGTGCGTACCGTGTGTCGGTCCCGGGTACTGCGGTCTCGTGGCAAGAGTGCCGGCACGTGCAGGGGAGGTTCCCACGGTGGCATGCGTGACAAGGGAGTGACCGCACTGTTAGCGGCTAGGTCTGGCGTTGTGCCTTTCGAGGTTGTTCTTTGTCTTGTTGAGGTCTGTAGCGTCGGTGATCGGGCCGAGCTGGTGCGAAGCTGTGCAAGCGTGCGATAGTACCTGCCTCGCCTGGAGTGCGGTGTTGTGTGAGCCGTTACCTGTCTACGTGAGGTATTTGGCCTGCCTTGTGGCGTTACGAGTGAGCCAGTTCGGCAGTGTGGGTCGGTGGGTCAGCACTGAATGGTGCAGATCGCATCTCTCCCACCCGTACAGGGGACGCTTAGGTCTGGTCCCGAGCAACGCTGGTTGCGTTGCTCGATTTACTGTGGTCTGTGCCGAAACTCCAGAGCTTTACTGTAAGCAACAAGGATAGTGCCCGACTTACAGAGCGAGTCCGCAGCCATCCCCAACTGCGTCAGGGGAACAACTTACCAGTACCACTTTGTAGCATAGCCTAGCATGGGATAGCCGACGTCATCCAAGCAGATAGGAAGGTGAACCGTCGAGTGCCAAGCCTGACAAGGGGCAAGGGCTCTTACGGCCAGTTCTCTGCTGTCTGGGGTTGACGCGCGCCTTGCTGCCGAGCGTAGCTGCCTTCGGGCGCTGGCTTGAGCGCATCCTGGTGTCTGCGCACCACCAGGACGCTAGGGGATCGGAGGTTACAGCTTGTGAGGCCACAATCATAGTCATCATCAGCTCTCGGCATCAGTATCCCATTGCTCCGTCCAACGTGCAACCGCACGACGGCAAGCGGGACTTAGCCCGTGTCATTGCCATACCCTTGGCGTGCTGGACGGACTGTCGCTGGTCCTCCTGCCTGGAACGCCGCTGGAGTTCAGCGTGCGGCTCAAGCAGACCCTGGTGGTGAAGGGGACAGGGCTCTTCGCGCTGCTGCTCGGCAACCCGCAGATGCACATGGTGGCGGACGTGCTGGACTGCTACCCGGAGCTGTGCACCCGCGTGCGCCCCAACTGGCTCCTGGCGCCGGACACCTACTACGAGATCCCAATGGTGGCCGTGCCGGAGGGGGCGCCCGTGTGCGTCCTCAGCCACGTCGCCCGGGCCGCCTGCATGGTGACCGCGGCTGCAGGGAGGCGGAGCGCGCCACCAGAGGGCGGCGGCATGCTGCAGCCTTGGAGCCCCACGCAGGCGGAGGTGCAGGCGGCAGCCCCAGGCGCCGCTGCGTTAGAGAAGGAGGGGAAGGGGCAGGCGGCTGCCCCAGGCGCCACTACGATGGAGAAGGAGGAGGCGGGGCAGGCGGCAGCCCTAGGCGCCGCTGCATTGGAGAAGGGGAATGAGGAACAGGCGGCAGCCGCAGGCGCCGCCACGATGGAGCAGGAGGACAAGCGGCAAGCAGCCGCAGGTGCCGGCACGATGGAGCAGGAGGACGAGCGGCAAGCAGCCGCAGGAGCCGCTATGATGGAGCAGGAGGAAGAGCAGGCGGCAGCCCCTGGCGCCGCCGTGATGGGACAGGAGGACGGGCGGCAGATAGCCCCCGGCGCCGCCACGATGGGACAGGAGGACAAGCGGCAAACAGCCCCTGGCGCCGCCACGATGGGACAGGAGGACGGGCGGCAGACAGCCCCCGGCGCCGTCGCGAGGGCACGCGAGGAGCAGGCGGCCGCCCCAGGCGCCGCTGTGTCGGAGAAGGAGGAGAAGGAGCAGGCGGCAGCCCCCGGCGCCGCTACGAGGGGACAGGAAGAGCACGCGGCAGCCCCAGGCGCCGCGGCGTTGGAGAAGGAGGATGAAGAACAGGCGGCAGCCCCAGGCGCCGTCGCAAGGGGGCAGGAAGGGCTGCCCGCAGCATCACTGGAGGAGCTGAGGGCGGCGGCAAGGGCCGCCTATGACGAAGGGCTGGCCCGCCCCAGAGACCCTACGCGGACGGTGAGGCTGCGAGTGGATGAGCTGCCGCCGGTGGATGGGTCTCCGGCCGGGATTGAGCGGGGCAGGAGGCGGCCAGCTGCAGCTAGGGTGGCCATGGCGGAGCTTGAAGAGCTGAGGGATGCCCTGATAGCCGCAACAAGGGAACGGGAGGAGCAGTTGACGGCCATGCAGGCGGCAACCAGGGAGCAGGCAGCTGCTGCACTCCCTGTGTCGGCCGAGAGGCAGGGGCGATTCTGGGCTGCCGCTCGCTCGCGCGAGGCACTCGCTGCGCTGGAAGAGGAGGAGCGGTCGGCCGCTGCACGCGCCACCGCAGAAGTGCTGAGGCAGCAGCTGCAAGCCCTGCGAGCAGCCACAGACGCGCAGGAGGAGCGCCTGGCCGCGGCACGTGCCGCGGCAGTGAGGCAGAGCCAGCAGCTTGCGGCCGCGCGCGCGGCTGCAGCCCTGCAAGGGCTCGCGCTGCCGCTGGTGGATGTGGGCGCGGCAGCCAGGGCAGCCCAGCCAGCGGAGGACCGGAGGGAGGTGCCGGTGGTCAGGCAGCTGCGGCGGCGCTTTCAGAGGCGCTACCTGGATAAGGCGCCAAGGGCACCACGCCCCTGCAGTAGTGACGGCTCCATCACCTCCTCGGGCCACTCCAGCGACGAGGCGCCCCTCACCCAGCGTGAGTTCCAGCAGATGCAGTCCTTGGAGCAAAGGCATGGGGTGCGATACCCGCGCCTGCTCCTGGCCTTCGCCCCCTGGACCAGGGCGCACACCCGCGAGCCTCCCCTGTTGGACTTCTCGGTGCCTGATGCGCTCCGCAGTGCGCCATGCACCATGCTCACCCAAAATGAGCACGTGCTGGCAGCACTACGAGTAGCTGCACGCGCCCCACCGGCACTCCAAGCGGCAGCAACCATCCGGAGCGCCGTGCGCCAGTTCCATGCCAACGACGGGGGCTATGACTCTCCGAGCATGGCTGGCACGGACTGCTTGGTGAGGACTGCCAGAGGTGCGGTGCTCAGCCGCTCCCGCAGCGTCGCAGGGCTGCGCTCAAGGCGGCAGGCCATCCTGCTGCAGCGGCCGCGTGAGGACGGAGGAGGGCAGCTGCTGGTGCACCCCGCGGAGGCCCACGTGGTAGATCACCTGGTGTCCAAAGCTCAGGCGGCGTACTATGAGGCGCTGCCATGCTGGGCCAGGGGCGAGTGGGAGCAGGTGCAGGCACCGGTGGACACGCGGTGGGCCAACTTGCTGCATTGGGACCTCCCGCTCGGCATGTGCGGGGGCGTGTACATGCAGCAGTCTTGGTGGCAGTGGGACGCGGCCTACCGGCGCGCAACCCGCTGGCTCCGGCAGCAGCCGGCGGCGCTTGCCGGGGTGGTGTTTGCGGAGCTGGCCGAGGTACTGATCATGCTCCACCTGCCACCAGAGGAGGCCATGCACGGGCGCTACCCCGGGTGCAGCAGCTCGCACGACCTGTGGGTGCTGCTCACGATGCGCTGGAGGGAGGAGGAGGAGGCGGATGAGCAGGGCTACCGCGCTAGGCTGCACTGCGAGGCCCTGGAGCCCCGGGCCATAGTGCGGCATGCAGTCCATGCGGCCTGGTGCTACGTGCAGCAAGGGCGCTACACCAGGGCAGAGGTGCAGCCGCGGCTGCGGAACGTGGCCAACGCCCTGGGCTTCCACTCCCACCAGGAGTGGTGGGTGCTGCAGCGGTACAGGGCCCCCTGGGAGCGGAGCAGCGACCCGGAGCTCTTCGCGCACCCCGTGTTGTCGCCTGCTCGGGTGGTGCTGCTCACGCTCACGAAGAGCCTGGCTACCGTCATGCACCAGCATTGCCCCCACGCAAGACCGCGCGCGGGCACGTCCGCGCAGGTCCTGGACATCCCATTCACGGTGCTCGTGCAGCCCAGGCAGGCGCAGCGCGCCCTGAGGCGCCACATGGTGCTCCCGGAGTGGCCAGAGGAGCCCCACGCTGGGGCTTGGCTGCGCTCAAGCTGGGATCGGCCACTACAGCGCGGCACGCCCTACCGGCCACCCGATCCACCATCCCCGCCATCACCCCAACCACGGCAACCGCCACCACCACCACCACCGCCGCCACCGCCACCCATTCCACCATCACCTCCACAGCGGCAGCCGCCACCGCCACCTCCACCGCCACCACCACCGCCACCGCCACCGCCACCGCCACCGCCACCGCCCGACAACGGAGAGGAGGACGAGGCTGGGGCGGGCACATCTAAGGTGGGTGGGGCAGAGGGGGATTCGGGGCGGACGGGGGAGCAGGAGCAGGGCCAGGTCCGGGGCGGCAGCGCGTGCGCGCCAGCCCATGCGGGCATGGGCGAGGCCTCAGCGCAGGGGACGGGGTCTGGGCGGAGCCAGGCTGACGGCGGCAGCACGCCTGCACCCGCCACGGTGCAGGTGGATGCGCCCGAGTTCGCCCCACTGCAGCAGCAGCCTCAACGGGCGTGGGAACATGGGGCGGGGGTGGCGCAGGGCCACGCCACAGGCGGCAGCGTGTGCGCGCCAGCCATGGAGGGTGTGCGACAGCAGCTACCACTGCAGGCCAGGAGTCAGGAGGCGGGTCCCGAGCCCGGCCAAGCCACCGGCGGCAGCGAACACGCGCCAGCCAGGGAGGATCAGGCGGGTGGCGCAGCACAGCAGTCGGAGCAGCAGCAGAGCCAGGCCGACGATGGCACCAGGCTCTCTCCACTCACCGCCGCAGAAAGAGCGCTCGAGGCCCTGTACGATCCGCAGCGGCTGCAGCCAGAGGAGTGGCTAGAGCGGGTGCGGACGTGGCTCCCTTCACGGTTCAGCGAGCCGGAGCCCCCACCAGCCTGGTGGGACCAAGCCGACCTACGCCTGCAGCGCTCGGCGTTGCCCATTCCTATGCAAGTGTGGGAGGCATCCAGCTTCGCCAGGCTCAGGAACGGGCTGGATCGAGCGGTGCTGTGGGCGCTCCTTGAAGCCAGGCTGCAGCAGGAGGAGACGGCGGTGAGAAGGGACGCGACGGGTTCGCAGCTCACAGGCGCGAGCTCGCTCTACGCTCAGGACGTCCACCACCTCAGCGCCCAGGCGCTGGTGGACGCCCTGGTCATGCAGGCACCCGGGCCCCAAGTGCCCATCAGCGATGCGGAGCAAGCCCGTCGGCACGCGTGTGGTCAGCTCGGGGACTGCCGACGGCTGGCCCATAGCCACCTGCAGGCCCTGCTGGTAGAGGTTTGGCTGGTGCAGCCGGCCGAGCGGAGGAACGGCAGCCTCTCACAGCGGACTGCGCTGGCCAGCGAGATTTGGGGCAGCATGTTCTCCCGCCCCACCCCTCTCCAGCAGTCCCTGCTGCCCGGTCCGAGAGCCGCCATCGACCTCTACGTGCGCTCCAGCTTGGCACTGGAGGCGCTGCGGAAGTGCCCGTCCAACAACCCTTCTCTGCAACGGCTCATGGAGGGGCCCTACTGGCGCGTGCCGGCGGACAGCTTTGCGCCCACCAACGAGGCGGATGTTCACCCAGTGGAATACGACCGCTGCCACTTCACGTTCAGGCGAGGCGACACGGTCTACGTGGATGCAGAGCCTGGGCTGCTGAGCGACATGGTGGGGGCCTACCAGCAGGTGGCCCGCTCCCTGGTCATGGTGACCACGGAATGCATCCTCTGGCACCCAGAGCCATCACCCCACGCGCTTGATCGTTTCAGCCGCGAGACGCTGCAGGCTGCAACGGCGGCGCTGCGCGAGGTGGCGGAGGAGCAGCATGCAGGCGGCGACTCAGCCCACGATCGGGCCTGGTTGGCGCGGGTATGGCGCCTGTTCGTGCAGTGGGCCAAGGGCCTGGTCGACTGGCGCATGGAGGCGGGCACCCGCACCGCCTATGCCCGCTTGGAGCCCTACATAGGGAACCGCCTCCTCCACGCCTGGGCACGTCAGATCTTCGTAGCGGTCATAGAGAGCGAGGAGGAGATGCCCGTGACGTATGAGCTCAACCTGGCCCTGGAAACGGCCATTGTCAGGTCAGTGGTGCCCCGGCCGCGCCACCGGTCGGTCGAGCCCACACTCAACGCCTGCACGCTGCGTGGTGGCGGCTACTGGCCCGGTCCCCTTGATCAGGATCCGGAAGACCCCGGCGACGGGCACGGCCCCGGCGGACCCGGAGGGCCAGGCGGCGGCCCCGGGCCCAGCGGGCCGGGAGGAGGTGGAGCAGGAGGCAGCGGCGCCGCCGGCGGCGGGCAGTCAAGCCGCGGCGGCAGCCCCCCCAGCAAGCGCTCCAAGGGCCCAGGAGAACAAAGTGAAGGATCAGGAGGCTGCGGACAAAATACCGGCGATGGAACAGGAGGCGGCGCTCTGAGCAGCAGCTCGCGCCAGGAAGCAGCCGGCTATGTGGGAGGCAGCGCGTCAGTCGGCGTCCAATCAGGCCGCAGTGGCAAGCCCCCAGACACGAGGGGCGCAGCGCCCAAGAAGCTAGGATCCGGCAATGGTTCAGGAGGCGGCGCTGGGAGCTACGGCTCGCGCCATGAAGCAGTCGGAAAGGAGGGAGCCAGTGCCGCACAGGGCGGCCAGCCGCAGCAAGGCGGCGGCTCATCAGGTGGACGGGTCAAAGCGGGCCCTAAGGGCGGCGGCAGCCAACCCCCACGCAGGGCCGTGCGGGGTGGCGCCAGCAGCAGCCAACAGCGGGCGTTCCCCTGGGATCCGGGCACCAAGCCCGGAGCGGCCGCATCTCCAGGAGGAAACGCTTCCGCCGTGCTTCAGCGCGTTGCTAATGGCTGCGTCCAACGCGCCGTCGCAGGTTTACAGCGGGCATGTGCATGGGTCACGGAGGTTGCCCAATCACTCGCCGCCGCGCCAGCACGGGCCTTACAAGTCAGCGACCAGGCATTGCTCCAACTTTTACTCCTGCTCCTCCTGGTCACGTGGGCTGCAACGCCCAAGGAGCCCACCGTGACCATTCGCCTGCCCGCTGGGAGGCGGGGTAAACAGCGCGTTGGCGCCCCACACACCGTGCGGGTCAGTGCGGGGGTGCGGCCCAGCGTGCTCGCGAGGCTGGAGGCAATCGGCTTAGGCGGCTTTTTGCTCTGGTGTGCCCTCACTGGAGCCCTCGCGCGCGGCATAAAATGGCTGCTCGGCTGGTTCACACGGGCCATGACGGGCCTGGTGGCCCGTGTCATCCGCTGCTGCATTCGGCTCACCCTCGCAGTGCTGCTGCGGCTGTGCGCAGCCATTGACCGGCTGGCGGTCACGGCTGCTGCACCCCGCATGCGCACCATGCCATGGAGAGTGGGCTGGAAGTGGCACAAGGGAGCGGGTGGCAAGCGCAAGACCAGGGCAAGGCGTGGCTACTGGGAGCCGGTGTGCGTCCCCGGTGTGCGTCCCCGCTGGCCCCTCGGGCCGTGCGGTCTTGGGGGCCCTGGGCGTGGCTGCTCACCGCCCTGCTACTGCTGGGTGGCGCGGCGGCCTCAGGCGCCATGTGCGGACACGTCATGCCCTTCGGACTGAAGGCGCAGGATGCTCCCCTCATCGGCCCCGCTGCGCTCACCGCCCTGGCCAGCCGTGAGCAGCAGCGTGCGCGGGAGGAGATCAGGTGGGCCGGGATGCCGCCCAGGGCGGTGTGGGGGTTGCCACCCGAGCAGCACCCGGCGGCTTTCGCAGCAGTGAGCGCGTTTTCCCCGGAGTCCGACACCTACGCTGCGGCATACGCGCGTTACCAGAAGGACCCGGATGGCGGCTAGACCTGGGGCTGCAGCAGGCATCTATCGCCTGCGCAGCTGGAGGAGCTGCAGTCAACCGTTCGCGCTCGCAAGGGCACCGCCTTTGCCTACACCACGCGGGAGATGCCAGGCTACGGCGGGCGGCAGGGCGTTCGCTCGAGCTCACCAAGAGCGGATAAGCGCCCAGCCGCCAAAGGCGCTACTCGCCGCAGGAGCAGGCCGTCATTGCCGAAAAGACGAGGGAGCTGGTTGAATCCGGGCTTGCTGAGAAGTACGACGGGCCTACTGTATGCGTCGTCAACCCCGTGCTTGCCGCCAAGAAGGACGAGCAGACCGGGCAGTGGACCGCCCATCGCATGGCGCAGGACTACCGCCCCGTGAACAAGCACACGGCGCATGACAAGTACGGCCTGCATCGCCCGGAGGACATATTTGCCAAGGTCGGCAAGGCTCGCATCTTCAGCAAGCTGGACATGCGGCAGGGGTTTTTGCAGATCCCCATCGCGCCCGAGGACAGGGCGACAACTGCATTTTGGTGTGGCAACAAGATCATCGCCTACACCCACATGCCATACGGGTTGAAGAACGCATCCGCCAAGTTCCAGCGCGTCATGGACTTCGAAATCGCAAAAGCCAAGCTGGACCACTGCGCCATCGCGTTCATCGATGATCTGCTCATTTGGAGCGACACACCGGAGGAGCATGTACGGCATATTGCTGCCGTACTGGATATGCTGCTGCGCCTCGGGCCGTCGCGCTTACCCGACAAGTCCATCTTCGGTGCCGATGTGCTGGAGTACCTGGGCCACAACCTGAGCTCGGAGGGCGTAAAGACACGCGGGTCGACGCACTGCGTTGCACTTGTGCGCCAAGGAGGCGAGTGGCGTGTCTTTACTCAGTGGGCACGCGTGCAGCATCTGGGCGTGACACCCTTGTAAGGACCAAGCTGGGGGAGACCCTCCGGCTCCAAGCGAGCCCCTACCGTCACCGCACAAGGGCAGTCCCCCGCGCGCTGTGCACCGGGCCCTCTATCACCACCACACGGGTTGAACCCCGAGCACCATGACCCAGCGGCAAGTCCAGGGCTGCAGCCCCGGCGCCGTACCCCTGCAAGCCCCCCGGCCCCCGGACACTACTTCCCTAGAACCCTGTAACCTGGGGGGCTCGCCCAACCCCCTGCAACCCCCTATCCCCAGGAGACCGCCTCTGCCCGCAGCGAGGTGGTCCAGGCTACGTCAAGCGGTGCTCTAGCGCCGTGCCCTGCCTACTGCCCGCTGTACCAGCTCGTGCTAGCGGCTGGCACCAGGCAGCAGGTAGGCTGCTCGGGCGTCACTCCGGCTACCCCCAAGCCCTTGCAAACCTGCAGCTGCAAGCTCCCACCCCCTGGCCTGGCAACAACAGCGCTGCTGCCGTCGTCGCCCCAGACATGCTGCAGCACTGCAGCACAGCTGCGGCCCAGACCCCTACCCCGCCCCTACCAAAGCAGACCTGGACGGGCACCCACCCACAGCACCCCAGCCCAGGCTGCACTCCAACGGCTTCCGTCGCCTCCCCTGGGTGCGGTCCCCTGCGATGCTCCCCAACCACCCTGCAGCTCCGGCAGCACTACGGCTCCCTCGGCGCCCCCACTCCCCCCCGCACCACGACCCAGCGGCAACTCCATTTAGCTGCCCTGTTGTCTAGGGGGTTTCGGTGTGCGTTGTGTGGAGCCCAAGGACTCCGGTGGTGTTGTCTGTTGTGGTTTTTTGTCTGCACCCCTCCAGGGTTGCGTTCTTGGCGGCCTGGGGGTTGTTTTCGTTTTGCCCAGGTTCCGTTTCGGGGTTTGGTTCGGGGTTGCTTGTTCAGGACCCCGTGGCCATTCCCCTGGCCTGTACAGGAACGGGGAGGGGTGCCACGGGGCGGTGGTGGTGGTCGGTGGTTTGGTAGGCCCCCAGCTTGGTCCTTACAAGGGGCCCTGTTGTGGAGGTGTTTTTGCTTGCGGCAGTGTTTGGGGCTGTTGGGGCGTGCTGCCCTTCAGACTCCCTTCGCGCTCTTGTGCTCGGCGGAGCTCTGTCTCTGTGCGTTGTAGCAGTAGCCGCCCTGTCCTTGTCGGTTCGGTGAGTTTCGCGGTTGCTGGGGCTTCCGTCTTGCGGTTGGTTCCTCGTGGTCGCCCGTGGGCTGCTGCCCTGGGTGGTTGGTTTGGTGCCCTCCGGGCTTTCCTGTCGCCTCTCATCCCTGTAACCGTTCTCATCGAAAAAGAAAAAAAC